>JACCIC010000094.1:1485000-2092796 GCA_018907035.1 Sycobia sp. Sy_11
ATATATATATATATATATATATATATAATTCGCGTGCGAAGCAGGCACGATCTCTCTTATGTCGTAGATTGTGTGTATGTGTGTGTGTGTGCGTGCCTGTGCGAGCGCGCGCTTGGAAATGTAAAAGCAGTTCGCGAGTATGCTGAAAAAAGTCAGAAAAATATAGAAAAAGAAACGTTTATAAATACAGAGGACTCGCGTCGTTTTCTTGAAGTCTAAGCACATCGCGAAATATATATTGGACGAGGTCGCCTCGTCGCCTCCTGTATATATATATAATGTTGACAATTCGTGCGGCGTCCTTTAAAATTCTGCGCTGTCGCATGCATTCCCGATTCTCTCACTTATTATCGAAGTGATCTGAATAAATTCAACGCTCGGGCTGTTTATTATATTATAGACTACGGCCAAGTAAACGGTGTCCCGTAAAAATTGTTATTGTAAATTGCATAGCGCTACGAATTTTAGTTAATAGAAACCTTTGCTATATAATTATTTTGAAATACAAATAAATATTTGAAACGGGCGTAAAGTATACTAGAGGACGACTCGCGCAGCTTGAAAAAAATTCATGACAAAAAGAAAAAACAATGATGTAAATGAAATATAATGGAGGGTATATTTTGTTATGGACACAAAAGTTTGATAGTCGGCAACCGATAAAAAAAACAAATAATTGGATTATACGTTAAAGTAGATGCAATTTTTAGCCGATGCTTTTGTGTAGCAATTTTAAAAAATAAGTACGTTCACCGGGTCCTCATTGTAATATGCAAATCCACGAGATTAAAGAAAGACTTATACGTGACAGAATATTATTTATGAAATGCATTCACAACAAATTAAAATTTATAACTCCAGGTTAAAATTATACATTGTTTCGTCAGCGATAAAACAACAACAGCAGCGCTTGCGAAACTGTACCTACAAAATTAATACCGCAATTTTTTCACAATTATATGGAAATAAACAAATTATTCGATTAATTTGCAAAATTTTAATCGAAATTGTATATAAATTTTTTTACATTTTTTTTATTATTTTTGTTCTTATTTTTTGGATTGGTTTTCATGGTTTGAATACTAATTCATAAGCACCGTGTAAAATCTTTCGCACAGTTTTTATATAGTCCATCGTGAGGCTGAAAATCGAAATAGTCGCTTTTGTGATAACATCTCGCTTTACATTAACTTTACTTAACGAAACTTATAAATTACTTTTATAATAAAAATTACTTTTTAAATAAAAATTACTTTTTGTTTAATAAATCGACATTTGACATAAATCAACAAAACGAGTTACGAGTCCAAGATATCGTATAGGGAACCGGCCACAATGTTCTTTTTATTCTATTAAAGGGATCACGGTCCATGACACCGTTGATGATTCCAATAATATTTGCGATGAACAGAATATTTGATCAGTCTACAGTGTTGATTAAACATTCAGCTACCTACAACTAAAGAGAACATCCGAGAATATTCTGCAATAGTACAAAGGGATTCCAATTTATACCGGATATTGACAAACGAAGCCAGGGCATCGATTCCGTATATACCTATAGTTCACTTCAAATGAAGAAGAAGAAGAAGAACCAGAGTCCAAAAACACATACGGTAAACAGCTCTCTAGTACAATCATCCAAACCAATAAGTCTATTTTCGGAATTAAGTTCTGCGATGATTCTACAGGATCCAAGCAAAATACCCGTTGTTTTAACAGAATTATAAGCCTAAGAAAGACAGCAGTGATGTGCACCCGGCTGTGCTCGCTCGAGCTCCCATCCTCTGCCCTCCTCCAAACAAACTCGTGGAATCCAAAGTGCAAATTTGCAGATGTTCCGCGCGAAGAATTTGCTGGATTAGCGTCGTGTTCCGAGAGTCGAGTGCGTGATGTGTAAATCGGATCGGATTTCTGTGGGACCCTTAATTAATGCCAATCCAGGACGACTTTTCTCATCGAGAAAAAAGAATTGATTGCTTTTTTGCTTTTTGTCATAATAATGGAAATGAGTATATGTTAGGACGGCTGGAAGAAATTACCTTGATCTGGTATGCGTATGGTCAGCATCGAATGCGATCGATTATAGGATAACTCGTTTAGGAAGTTTGAAAGAAACAAGAAAGTATTAACGTTGACCAAATGAACTATCGAAAAAAAGAGTCGGTGGATGTTTTATACTTGTCTTTATGGGAATAATAGTTGACCATCTTCTATAGATCCGAGAAAACATCGGATCATACAAACTAATTCCATAGCTTAAGAAAGAAATCGGGGATGGCTGGACGGCCGGCGTAGAGATTTAACAATATAACACCTTGCGGAGAGCCATTAGCACCTCGGTACACGAAATAAAAAATGATAAATTCGAGAGATCCCAAGCAGCTAAAGGCATTCTCACGCGATTCACCCTCAAAGCAATCCCTTATCTCATACCCATTTGGACGCTCTCGATTACGAGAAGTCATTTGCAGTTCATTAAAGCTTCTAACAACTCGTCCTTTCGTCTTGTAATATTTAAAAATTCGTCCGTATACGACAGAGTTCTATTGGTTCTGAACTATTTACGATATATGGTCTCGCGGCACGTAAAAAATCTCGGCTACAGCTCTGCACCGATCCCAGGAATGCTGCTTCTTTTTTGAAAAATAAAAATCTTCGCCAGTGTCGGAATATCAATAACAAGCAATGGATTTTAATAAAGATCCGTTGAAGCGCTTCATTGTTAAACAATGGAGATAGAGATATAAAGAGAGGTAGTAAGACAGAGAGAAAGAGAGAGAGAGAGAGAGAGAGAGTAGAGAGAGAAATAGGGAAAGTGGTCCGTCGGTGAATTGAAAGTTCCGTAGATGGGGCGCGAAAGATGGGACTGATGATGAGAGCGACGCAACGGCGAAATTGTCGTTCTTTCGTATATACCTGTGGCGTACCTATATATATATATATATATATATATATATATATATATATATATATATATATATATATATAATACTATATATAATATATAGTATTATATATATAATACTCTGGCGCTCCTTTCGTCTCTGAGATCATGCGCGCACGTCTCTCGATTCAGATGAAAGGGGGGGGGGAGAGAACGTGAGGGAGGGAGGGAGAGAGAGAGAGAGATAGAACGCCGGACTCTCCTTCGTTCTCTCCTCCTGGGTCTATATATCTATATATTATATATATGTGTATATATATATATATATATATATATATATATATATCCGCGCGGACAAAGATCAAGGAATCGAATCGACGGTGGTATAACGCGGGATGCTGCGCCTTAATTAGAGGCCGAGGAGAATTGTATACGACTGCAGTATGCGCCCGCTGAGAGTCGCAAGAGCTATGCATGTTGTTCCTGTATACGTATAAAAATACACACACACACATACACACAGGGAGAGGGGGAGGGAGAGCATTCAGCACACATATTCAGACACACACTTTACACAGTCTAGAAACAAAGTCTCATCGCTTTTAATCCCCTGTTTTCCTTCCTGCACGAGCCGAGGCTTATACGTGTTTCCGTTCACGAGATGCCTGCAGTTGCGATGAGATTGCAGACTTGTATCTCTCGCTGCTGATGCGGTCAAGAGAGAACGAGAGAGAGTGAGAGAGAGAGAGACAGAGAAGGGGGGAGCGCGAGGCTTTGCTTTTTCAGATAAGGGACGTCGGAAGATTATGTTTGATAGTTCAATGCTGAACTCCGCGTTATATGTTATGTTACAGTTTATTGCAAATGTTTGCTGCGCGTTCGAAGAGTAGAATCACTCGTGTGTAGGATATAACGAGCATCGTCCGCATCGTACAACGTACTTCTAGTAATATTGTTCTTCGATAAAGGATTTAATATATTTATAGATGTTATACAAAATTTGTCTACTACATCTTATTTTTGTAACTTGTTTTTCTTAATTTCTGCAATTTTAATAAATGTGAAGACAATTATTCATTGAACATGACTAATAAAAAAGAATAAAGATAACGTAATCGTGATTTTGAATTGCCTCATGCCTACTCAACTTGAACGACATGTAAAGAGACGAATTTGCGAATATAAATGTATATACTTTATTCGGTCTTAAGCAATAAACAATAATTTCCCTCATACGTGTTTTTTCATTCACATTTAAAATGATGATAACATATCAAAACCTTCTCGCAAAACGTGTATATATATATATATATATATATATATATATATATATATATATCCGAAGGTCAGGCCAAACGCGTCTGGAAGCCTGAATGCAAGGAGGCGCGCTCGCTGATGCAACGGTTGCGAGGGCAAGATACGCTTTAAAATAAAAAAAAAAAGAAAAAAAAAAGGAATTCGACGACTCCTCGCCGGGTGTCCTGCATTCGTAAAGACGCGCGTGCCGCCACCGCGCGCCGTCCAGGGCCGCCCATGCGGGAAAAAATGATAAATTAACGTGCCCCGCCCGTGCTCGTTTTGAGGAAAACGAGCGTGTAATGCGATCCGAAGCGACGCCGGGAATCGTGATTATTTTATTCGCGTTGTTTTTGCTTGATCCGCTCGCCCGATGAAACGAAGGTTTTTTGGGCCGAAGACGTTTTCTCGATTTTTCACAATAAATAATGTCTTTCGTTTAGGTGCGAAGATTCCATTTTTTTTTTTTTTTTTGCTCTCTCGAACTTTATTACAATTATATTATACATGTTCAATCGAAGTTTTTCATTCTTTTTTTGTATTTAATTCGTTCTGAACTCGATACTATATAAAGTTCTCTTTTAATAAAGTCAACGATTGACATACGTTATATATTTGAATTATTATTATTATTGTTTAATTATTGAACTAAATGGCTTATCGCCCTCTAACAAAAGATACCTATTATAATAATATTTATATAGATCTGATTTAGAAATGAATTTATCACACTTAAACAATATTTTGAGATAAATTTATCACTCTTACATTGGCAATATCAAGAATATGTGAAATAAACTA
Organism: Sycobia sp. Sy_11; assembly: GCA_018907035.1. Classification (NCBI taxonomy): domain Eukaryota; kingdom Metazoa; phylum Arthropoda; class Insecta; order Hymenoptera; family Epichrysomallidae; genus Sycobia; species Sycobia sp. Sy_11. The sequence goes on from JACCIC010000094.1 coordinate 1,489,985, forward strand.
ACAAGGGTCGTAAACCAAACCTTTATCGAATTCCAGTGATGGAACGACACTTCCGAAGATACATAATCAATGATACGAACAGTCTGTGTCAAGCGTCTATTTGGAATCCACAGGAAGAGAAAGCCGCAAACTCCATAATTCCAGAATATTTGAAGTAGCCGATGATTAACCGCGTCGGAGGCTTTCAAGAAGTCAATGCATGACTTGACCACTTGGCATCTGACCTTGATGCAACAGTTCTAAAATAATGGTCAAAGCATCATGAACGAGTAGCATTACAGCTTACGTACTATATGCCAATGCGATAAAAAAAAAACCTGTCAATTTGGACGTTTCGATGGTAATCTCGTGTGATTTACGCACGCCTAAGAGGATCAAAATGGGACGATAATTCTCAATAATACTCATGTCATTATAATTTGGACAATCGTTAAGATAAAGCCACGCCAATCTTTTAGGGAATCGATCATGGACGAATGGTTTACGAAAGTATATTAAGAAAGTTTCCTAAAGAGATAAGTATTTGACACTTCATTATTTACATTGATTAATAAGCTATTCTCGTAATTTTTTCCTAATTAAGAACGAACAGTTGTTATATAAAATTTAGTGAAAATTTCATTTAAAAGACTTTAATAATTTTCAAGAATTAATTTTTTTACGAATAAATAGAATATTAAGAAATTGTTAGGATACTTAAGACATTGCTTAGAGAACATTCGATTCAATAATTTATCATTCATATTTATATTCTGATAATTTTGTATCTTCTTATTTTGCTATTATTCATTTGATTTTCTTTGCTATTTGACGATGTTTTACAACAAAAAAGTAAACGTCTAATATAATTCATAGAAATTTAACTCACGGCAATTATTAAATTAGTTATTAGTTCTTAGAATACGCGATGCAAAATCAAGTTCAATATACGCACTTCCGCGATAATTTATGTATCGATGCTTATGTATTTTTTAAAAATATACTAGAGAAAAACATAGAAATAATAATTATTCGTCGAAGGGAAAACAATCGTAAAAATTGATTTATTTTTCGTAAATTTATGATAATAAGATACGCTTAATAAAAATTTGACTAAAATTATACGAAGTACAGGGGCCTTTTCTTTACATATACTGATTGATTGATTTTATAAATTTTTAATTTACAGAACTAATGGACTTGAATTTTTCATCGAAAAATGAGCTTCGAGCTATTCACCGATCGCTCAAAGCAGTCCTACCTCATTCGATTCGTATCTAACGTCAATTTATTTTTCAATTTTGACGTAAATAGCCTTTAGCATATAGATATATTGAAGAATATTAAGCCTGCATGCACACAGACGCTCCGATCGTGCCAGCCAATGGAAAAAGAAAAAAAAATTCCAAATGAAAAACAAGATAACTTTCCGATTAAACTTCATCGATCATTTCCGATTTTAGAAAATTTCCATCTATGACTCTTTAACGCACATGCTTCTGTATCCAGCGGCTCGACGCATCTACAGGGTGTGTCCCAAATATGATTACCGGATCGTTCATAAAGCAGGGAAAGTCGAATGCAAAAGTTTCGAAATCTATTCGACCGTTCAAAATGGTTTTTGCGCCATCGCGTGAGTGCCGATCGGCCAATGAGCGAAAGCTAATTCGGTTCTCCATCTATAGAAGCGGGGAAAACGAGAAGACGGTCGGGGATCTCGATTGTTATTCGAAGATTAATGGAAGGGGGGGGCAGTATTTGTTCATAAGCACAGAGCGCAAGAACTATTTGCAACTTTTGCAAAATATATAGAGGCATCGTAATGGACTTCTCATGCTTATTACCGATCTGCTACTGTGAACAATCATATCTGGGACACCCTGTATGCATATATATATATATATATATATATATATATATATATATATATACACGACGCGGCACTAGAAGCGGCGGCGCGACCACACAGGAAGGAGACCGCGGCCGCAGATGCACGGGAGGCGCGAGCGCGCTCCTCGGCAACAGACGCATCGCAACAACTCCTCGCATCCGAGCGCGCTTACCATTCGTTATATTGGCCGGCGCGTGGAAAACTGCCCCCCCCCCTCCACGGGGCACTGCCACCTGCGTCTACGGATATGCGTATACGCGGTGGACGAGAGGCGCGGTAAACAGGATCCGCGCCCGGGAGCTGTACTTACGCGGCGGCGTCTGCATATGCGTATACGCGCGTATAGACGACGGGCGCGACGCGCGCGGCTCGTAATATTGTCATAACGCCGCGCGCCAGATATATATATATATATATATATATATATATACGCGGCGCGGCGCGGCGTGACGCGATGAAGCATCTAATGCTGCGCGGCGAGCGAGGGGAAACGAAAACGAAGAGCGAGCGAGAGAGAGAGAGAGAGAGAGAGCGATGGGGAGGGGGCGGAGAAAAGGGGGACGTGCATAGGAGTGAAGAAGAGAGACTGTAAAGAAGCGTGCCTATATAGTGAGAAGGGACGAAGTCGTATACAGATCCGGAGAAGATGAAGAAGGAGACGAAGAAGTAGAAGAAGAAGAAGATGATGATAAAAAAGAAGAAGAAGAAGAAGAAGAAGTAGCGTGGAAGTGGAAGTAGAAGTGTATAGAGGACGAAACCCATTTAAAGAGACCCGCGATGGCTTTTCCGTTCCCGATATTTTTAACGATCGCGTACGCGACCCAATCGCCGATCTTAACCTCCATTAACCTGGAATCTACCGGGCGGCGGGGCGCGACGACCGGATCGGTCTCACTCATGTATATATATATATATATATATATATATATATATATATATATATATATATATATATATATATATATATACTGGATCTACAGGTTGTCGGCGTCAGTCTGGTCTTGTACAGCGCGACTCAACGCGCTGATGCACCGCGAATCAGCCCCGCATGATGCCCGGCCGTTGAAAACGACCGCGACGGCTATAGAGTAGTTAGATGTTTATATATATACATACATACATACATACATACATACATATATATATATAAATTATATAGAATCTATAGATGTGAATGTAAGTGCAGCAGTCACCGTGGGTATTCCTCTTTTTCCTCATCGCGTGTACTATCCGCCTATATATATATGTACGAGTTTGGTCTATCATATATATATATATATATATATATATATATATATATATATATATATATATACGGAGCTGGCTAGACTCGTTTGTGGTGGATGTAGATATATATAAGCGTCGAGTGTTGTATAAATAGGCGCGCGAATCGGCATGTTACTGAGCATATATATATATATATATATATATATATATATATATATATAACATTTTACACTTACGTATCCGCGGTGACACCAATTCTCGGATGGATGTGCACTTTTTATTATAACTATATACTCTGTTTCCCTGACACGCGCGCGTGCTTCATCTTCCGTTCTCCTCCGTTTTGTTGGGCTATACTTGAGATCCGATCATGGACACATATAGAAATAAAATCTCTCTATCTCTCTCTCTCTCTCTCTCTCTCTCTCTCCCGCTTTGCATTAGATCCCAATAAGCGATAAGTTCTATATATTATATCTCATAAAGAACCGAAGAGTACCCAATAGTTATAATATTAAATATATAAAAGAAAGAACTCATTCTGTTGATTTGTCTTTCTCTTTCTCTTTCTATCCCCGAACATCGCGACAAGCCATAGCTTGCCCAATAAATCTTTATAGAACTGTCCGTCATATGCGCGACGGGTCGGTGCCTCTGTAGATGATGCGACATATATATATATATATATATATATATATATATATATATATATATACGCAGGCCATGCATCACGAACGCCGCGACACACCGCTTCTTCGTATTAACTATATATATATATATATATATATATATATATATATATATATATATATATATATATATATATATATAAAGAGGGATTACTTTTACTTGATCGCAGTTATAATTCTGCCGCGAGACCCGCGAGGTTGCGATGGAAAAAACATCTTTAAGCGATTATATATAGCTATATATATGACTCCTACGCGCGGACGACGACCCGTGCGTGCGTGGAACGTTTTTGTCCTCCCCCATTATACGATGGATTATATAGCTCCGAAAAGCTTCGTTCATGGATTTCTTTTATTTAATTTGTGGCCCGTAACTTTACTATATATATATGACACCATATATACGGTGTTTCAAATAAGTTTGTTTACATACCGGTGAACCAATAATTCTGAAAAGTTGCAAATAAATTTTGGAAAGTCGTACATAGTTGTTGTGCTACATGCCAATGTTCAGCTTGAGGCTATCGATGCTAATTAAAAGTTCTTATTTCTTATTCCCATCGAGGATTATTAAAACCATGCCGAAAAAGTGACTTTTCGAACTGTTTTAATAAGGGGTAATAAAAAAAGTTGGCATACGTGTACTGCATTGAATGGTAAATAATTATGGATGGCGATTAAATAAATTTGGCTTGCCCAGTTAAGACGTTCTATTTGATTTAAGGATTCCTTATAGTCCTGTTTAATTACCGTAGTAGTGTATAAAGATCAATTGGACGAAGAACGCCAATAACTACAACTAAGTATGTATTCCAGTTCAGCGACAATGACACTAGGTCCTATAAAATTTGATATTTTCTTAATAAAATGTGAAACATGCAAAATTTCTGGAAGGATTACATGGTATTTAAATGTCATAGTCGTTTTGAGGGATGGTTTAATTATTTTCTTGTTTGTTTTTTTTTTCTTTTGACAAAAAGGTGTGTATCGTTGTTTTCATCTTGGCTCTCGAAATTTGTGAAATAATAAATAAATATCATAGGTATAGATATATCTTTTCAGATACAACGTTCCAGAGATATTCTTTGAAACGTCGAGAAAAAATTATTCCCTAAATATGATTTATACGCCGGCGAGTGGCATGCCGGAATGGAATATGCGGCATCGCCCTGCTGCTTCAAGCGTTGCCCGGTGTAATTTTTCAGATCGCGCAGTGATCCGGAGTCGGATTCGACGGCGAGAGCCGACGAGACGACGAACTAACCAAACCTCCCTAAACGATCGTGCAATACCTTTTTTCCCCCGAAACTGGAACGGGCCATCTTCGATTGGCTCGCGCGCGAAAGAATCGGCTCTGGACGATTTACCAAGTATATTGCCAGCTTAGTTTTAATATAGCTTTTAGCTTTGGAAGTCGCTTACGTTTTCACAATGAATTTTACTTTGTTGACAATGTATAGGAAGTAAACGAGTATATGTAATGCACACCAAATCGATTGGATGTTTTTTTTTTCGTTTTTTAACAGAAAAGATTATCTGCCACGTCTTGCATTCGTATTTTTCACTTCTGCAGTACACACCTGGTACTGTTATACCCAAAATCGTCGAAAATACCAAACCTAATGTGCGCCAATAATGCCGACAAACGTATTAATTGTCGAAATATTTAAAAGTCAATTATTTTACAGAAACTTCGGCTTCGGCCATACAATATCCTTAATTAACGAAATCAGGAATTTTTACTTCTGGAACGTGTGCTGTCCGTTTCGTCCATCTGCCACATCCAATTACATTAGCCTATTTTTTCCATTCTATCGTGCACGATTGATTTAATATGTTTGATTTATCGAAGCGAATCAAAGCGAATTGAAGCGATGTCTATACTTTACCAACTTTAAATTTCTACAATACAGTGCAATATTTCAAATAAATAATTCTAACAATCGAGGCATGTACAAGTCTCTTTGTGGGAACGATATAATTTGTCATATACCGCGATGTTCGTATTTATGTACATCGGAGTAACGGTCTCATTCGACAATGTGGCCTTGCGCGCGAGAATAATTATACCGATTGAAAGGAGTTAATTAAACAAATTGGCCTGTCGACTAAACATTTACTGGTACGTTCGATGAGCTCAGCCCCTTCCCCCCTTAATCCCTATCTCTCCCACGAGGTCAGCTCTCTATTTCCTCTAGCGCTCTTTAAGAGCGAGTGGATGGAGGGGAGGGGGGAGATCGAGATAAATCGGCTCCTAATCACCTTCTCTCTTATACGTCCAGCAGAGTCGTTAAATTGGACGCGAGCGAAGTGCGCGACTTCCAAAGCCCCCTTCGCGGAAATTTTGCAAAAAATTCCAGTTATATACATATCTATAATATACCTGTATGTGTGTATATATGTATATGTATCTACACGCTGATAAACGAGCGATAGGGGCCAACGTCATTATTACACAGAACCCGCACGCGCGCGCGCGCGCAAGCAAAACCCTAATCTCTATCTCGGACGTATATATAAAATTAATGTCTGGTGCCTATATACAACTATATGGGGAAAGAGCGAGAGCGAGATCAAGAGAAAGACAGAGATAGAGATAGATAGAGAGAGAGAGAGAGATAAAGAGAGAAAGAGATAAAGAGAGAAAGAGAGAGCGAGAGCCAGAGAGGTAGATAGGGTTGGCTGAGAAAGGAGACGAGGACCTTATTAAGGCCCCGCACAATTAACGGTCTCTCCTTGCCCGAGGCAATTTTCAAGGTTGAAGACACGGAAAATCATCCCCCTGCCACTCTCGCGCACGCGTCTGTGTTTATATGTATATATATATATACATGAAGGGACCAACCCTCCTCCCTTCCTCCATCACCGGTTATCGAGTTATCGGCTCGGGGTCCCCCCGCCCCCTTTCGTTTCATTATCGTTGGCTCATATGTATATATATATATATATATATATATATATATATATGTGTGTGTGTGTGTGTACGTATGTATGTAAACATATATGTATATGCAATGTCTGTATGCATATAGACTCATCCCTGTGATAGTCTACCATAGACCGCATTTTAGCGCTCGACTCACTGACGCAGCTTCCAACGCCATTGGCGGTTTATATATATATATATATATATATATATATATATATATATATATATATATATATATAAAGTAGTAAAGGGCAGAGTTTTGCAGGGCTGAGAATAATTCTGCCGCTGCCGATCACGCGGTTGTATACGTATTTACGCGTCGTAATTGCAATTCCTGAGAACAGTAAACTTGCGCGTCGTGCTTACTCTATATATATATATATATAGCATACCATATCATATCATATCATATCATACGAATTTATGAAGACAAAGCGTATTTTTGTTTGTACACGTTAAACAAAAAAACTAATGAACCGATTGCTCTGAAATTTGACATATAGATTCTAAATTATCTTGGGAAGGACATAGGCTATGCTCTTTAATGAAAATCATTTTAGTTTCATCAATGAATTAAGTTAACGGTTTTAGCAGTCAGTTCCACCAGCGACCAGCAGGTGGCGTCTTGAATTATATCGAATGTCAGCTCATCAGCTGAAAGTCATTTGAAGAATCATATTTAGCTTTGGGATTAGTATCCTATGAAGGTTTGGTTTTAGTAGGTATTATTCTTTTAGTTGAAATTAATCTGACACTACCTACACCTTAGATTTCTTTGTTGTGTTCTTGATTTCCTTTCGTACATTTTATTTTTTCATTTGTGCAAAATTTTACTCTCTTTCTCCATCTTCTCTTATAAGATGGCTCTATGCCAAATAATACTAAACTAATTTCTGAAGAGGTATTATGTTTTTGTTTTTACAGGTTATATTATCTTCGGAATGACACAGGCTATGTTTTATTCAGTTTGAAAAAAATAAGAAATGATCGCAAAATAGGAAGTTAACTTACCAACAACCCCGCAACTATGTGTATGTAATTTTGTATATATGAATATATAATTTCAGTTCACAGCAGTAACTAAATATATTGACGGTATTTAATTCAAAATTTGAAAATATACGAAATATATATATTACATAGCACTTCTACGGGGAAATATTGTGGTTCTCCGTGTATAGACGGTGGACTACAATATCCCGGTGCCTCAGGACGATTTTTACGGCAAGTTTCGTGATTGGATGGTAAAATACGATGTCCGGGTGTTTTGGAACGAGTCCTACGAGAAGTAACCTCTTGGGACGGTAGAAAACAATGTCCAGGTATAAGGACATGCCATATACGGGGAGTTTCGTACGTTACACTGGGAGATCGTATTCTACCTCCCCAACACAAAACTCTCTATAGCATTCGTCCCTAGACATATTATATTGTTCGAATAGGATACTCTCCCTAGAAGTCGTCTCGAAACACATGGAAGTACAGTTTTCGCCGTGGAAGCCGTATACAATATGCATATACAATATTGTATATAGAATGATCTGCGAAATATCATCTTTTTGCAGTGAAGAAGAAAAGAGAAATGGGTTAAATTATTATCTCGGCTGAAGGCGAGACAGGGGAATGCCAGTATATATATCGGGAATCCCTCCTATTCCGAGTTTCGCTTTTAATAGATTATTATTTTTAATAGACAATTGCAGTAATAATCAAACAGATGTATTACTCTAGCATTACTAATATGTCTATGCTTTGGCAGGTGCTTGGGTTAGAAATAAAGTAAAAAATTAATGAAATAAATAAAAAGTAAAACACAAATATCGCGTTTAATGTCAGGTCGGCAGAGGAAAGATAAATCTTTTAGGAAGCTTCTCCTCGAACGAGCAAAACAATCGCGAATGATCATCTGTTACGCAGCTTGATTATTTAATTAAAACGCAGCCCTGCTTCACTTGAACGCTGTACCATTACTCGGTCTGCGTCGACCATATTTACGTTTTTTTTTTCTTCTTCTTGAGTGGTGCCTCCCTCCGCCCCGCACGCGGCCGACGTGCTTATTGCCGCGCTTTCTTTCCCAATAGTTCGGGGCGATTTTTGGAAAATACTTATCAGACACTGGGGGGGAAGGGGAGTCGTCGAAAATTTTTTTCAACGATCACAAGCGTAAAATTATTCCAACGCTTCGCTACTGTATGGAGTATCTCGAGTGCGTATATATACACACACACACACACGCATACACGTTTTAAAACAATCTTATATTGGAACAATGATAATCAAAGTCAATTAACCTCTCCGCTATATAAATACGTGGAATTTTAATTTGTCATCTCAATAAATTTATTGGATTATATATTCAGGTCTCTTTATACATATATATATATTGTATAAAAAAACACGTAAAAAATATACGATTATACTTAGAGTTAAATATATATATACATATAATAATAATAAGAACCCGTTAAAATTATACTCGGTCGCCTCTCTCTCTCTCTCACTGCTTTATATAGATCGTCTTGAAAATTTATAGTCAGACGCGCGGAGAGGCGGCGAGTCGATTCAAATCGACGGGATTCACGTTTTGTTTTTTTTTCTTCTCCTTATTTTTTTTTTTTATTTTCTGCTTCCAATTTTGAAACTTTAACGGTGTACGAGGACCATTATACATTCGAGCTGTAATGGGAAATATATATATATATATATATATATATATATATATATATATGTGCATGTTTTCTCGTAGCGATGACTTTATGACAAGGCGCGTATAAAGGTTTCATTATCGGAGGAATCAATCGAGCCGAGTAGCGCTGCTTGCGGTAAAACTACTTTGTATTGTACTAATAAGCGCGTTGCTCTCAAGTGCCAACGTGACACAAAAAAGAAAAAAAGAAAAAAGAAACGAAAAAGAAATTCCAAACGCACCGCGTGTATAATTTCGTCCGTTTGATTAAGAGCGGCGCGGCGAAGGGGGAGTGGGAGGGGGAATAATAACCGAGGAACGGAATCTTTCCTTCCGTCCTATATGTATGTAATTAGTACAATGACCAAATTATTAACCCCAATCAGTGCGCTCGGGCACTAATTTTACAAACAGACGCGCGCACGCGCGCACACACGTACCATATAATGATACGCCGCTCGACGGGTACAGGAAAAAATAAAAACGACCGCGCGCGCAAATAAATCTTTTTCGCGCGTTACGCAATACATATATATATATATATATATATATATATATATATATATTTGTATAATATAATACATATATATATATATATATATATACCGCGCGCGCGCGCGTGTGTGTGTGTGTGTGTGTGTGTAGATACACATGAACAAGTACGTACGTACTCGGATGATGTTTTTTTGCCTGCCGCGGCAACGGCCCATAACTGCAATTGAAGCGGTATATTTATATTGGACTTGGAAGTTGCTTTTATAATCTCGCCGCGGTAGCGCGATATTACGTTCACGCAGACGCATACACCCACGCGCACACACGCGCGCGCTTTGTTCACATACACGTATATTCGCTCGATTCCCTATATAGTTTTTGTCGGATTTTTTGCGCAACTATAGATTCGAATGGTAAAGTGGAGGGGGGGGGGGATCAAAGCGGTACAAACAGGCCGAAAAGCTCGAGTGAAGAAGCTAGATAATATGTGAGGCTGACTTAGCTATATATATATATATATATAGAAAATGTCCGTGTGTTTAAGACGTTATATTGGTGGTTGCTAAGAAATTTTCATTTGAACAGAAATCCGATTAAATCAGATCGAAGCTCTTTGATTAACTGAATTGATTTTATATTGTCGGATTTTTTAAATCGATTGCGTATCTCTACGCGTATCCTTATCGGGAAGTGCAATCTTAATTTTGGTCCTACACCAGCGACCTCTTACTACTTACACACCAGGAAGTATAACGTATGTGTTCCGTTACCGACAAAATTTCTTTCGAGGCTCGTTGCGATTATTAGCAGATTTCTTCTCTTTATCATTAAATCTTGGAATATTGAATATTTGTCCTCTATAGTTCGTTCGATGATTTTTTCAGATTATACAAGCAGGAATTGGCCATATGATTATTTGGAAAAATTGCCATTGAATATTATACATGGCAAACGGGGTTAATAAACTCCGGGTTCTTCAAATCCTGCATTTGTTTTCATTGAGGATATATAAGCGAAGCAAAGAATTTCTTATAATTGTGTTAAAATCTTCTTTGGCGCGCCCTCTATGCAATAAATATTAGAAATGTTACGATATAATTCACGAAGTAATTTAGCAGCTCCGAAGTACTTCCGGTATCGCTTGAGCGTATGTCGATGAAATTTCGACAAATCACCCAAGTCGGTCGAACGAGCAGTTTGGCAGATCTTTAAATGTTTCTTTTTGATTTTGAGTTTGGACACTAACGGCGCTGGCAAAACTTTGTCAAGGTTAAACGAGCGACGAAACCGCGACGATTTCGAGGAGACCCTCGACACCACCCTCTAGCCCCGGGGCCCAACGCCTGCGAATCACGACACTGCCACGCGCGATAAAACAGAAACATCGTCCCATCTTACGATTATTGTCAAAATATCGCTGATACAGCGCGCAATTATAATTCCGCTTCGTTTTTTCTCCATTTTCGACATAGATATACGTATGATATAGATACACGCGTTACATACATATTCATAAATGTGTATGCCCGACGTTGACTCCTTATCGAGGCAAACGTTTCCGCCCGTGCGCGCTTGCGCGCAAATCAGTCGGGATGAAAAAACGGCAAGGAAAAAAAAATAAAAAAAAAGTACACAGAAAAAAAAAGAAGCGCGACTTTCGAGCGAACTGACGAAAACGCACTGGCCGCCGATGATGGAGAATTACAAACGTTCCGCGCGAGCGAGTGAAAGCTGCTGCTGCCGCCTCCATTATATCTGCGCGCGCGCGCGCCCTTTTTTACCAGATATATTATCTGCGAAGCATTCCGATTATAAAAAGGATGCTCTTATACGCATTGGCGAGAAACTTTCGTTTGCTCAAATCTCTACTACTATATATATATATACAGAGAGAGGGAGAGAGAGAGAGAGAGAGAGAAAGAACGCAGAGACACGGGGAAAAAATTAGGCCAAATATGTACCAAATATGTCTTTCTTCCTCTCTCTCTATCTCTCTCTCTCTCTCTCCCTCTCGCCTCCGTCTTCTCCGATTTTTGTCGGTCTTGTCGCCTCGTTTCGGGGCAATTAATATTCAGCGCCCAGTATGACGCGTACCCCGGCGCGATTAATTACCGTTTGATCCTCTCAGTAAACAAAATTAGTAATGTATAGAACACCCACGCCTCTGGTGTGTCTGCGAGTTTTCATGGCGTTGCGCGAAGAAACGATTTGGCGCATATGTGTATATGTGTGTTTATACATATGTATATGGACCGATACGTCGTAATTCATAATCCGATCGTAATTTTCTCTCGACGAGACGTGTACAGTCTTTGCGTAGGTTTGCGTGCGCCTATTGTTAAATATACTTGCACGCAGCCGCCGAATGTGAAACTTCGTGAAAAGCCGCACGAATGCAGTCGCCAACGTATAGGAAAGTTTTAATGCATCCTATAATTATATTCTCGATATGTGCCACTTGCGTAATTTTGTGCAGTGGGGAAAATTATTTAAATCCGGTAAGTTTTCAGGGTACGAGGGTATCTTTACGGATAAATCGATTTATACCTGCATATACTGATCACTTCAGTATCTTCTATTGATTCGAAATTCATTTATACCAGCACAGATTAGAATCGCAGGGGGGGGGGTAAAATAATTTTGAATTAATCATTTTGAATTAATGAATTACTATTGAAATATAATTGCCATGGAATCGTTCGCATTAAACTTTACAATTAAGCTCAACTAATTTTTTTTTTCTCATTCATTAAATTCTACACGGTCTTTATTATTAAAATTATTCATTCGTAGAAATAAAAGCGGTAAAGTGTAAAGTATAATGAAATCTGCTCGATGAGACCGTGCTGGAAAATAAAATTCGAAGCCGCGCGTCCCCATCCCCATATTGTTCAGAAAAACACATTTAAGATCGATGGTTGCTTGAAAATTCCTTATACTCCATAATTTCACAACGGATTCGCAATGGTAAGATGGTCAATTTATCGTAAAAAAAAACGTGGTCCAACTAAAAATCGTAATAAATATTTTTTCAATTGGCGCGTGTATTTCGGGATTAGCCGTCTAAAGCACGCGGATAAATGTCGTATCTTATGTAGAATTTCATTGAAGGAGGGAGCACAGGCGCGACAGGCTTGGGTCAGAGGGAAGCAGGCGTAAGAATTAATCCGTCGGATGAAGGCAAAATAGACGCGTATGCTGGTGACTAATAGTTTCGAGCGCTATACCCGATATTGGCTTTATCAATCGCTGTAGCAGTTGTAATGTTATGACTGATATTTAGAGACCGCGTTACGAAATCAAAACAAACATTACATTCAAACGCTTGTGCGTACAAGTAGATGTATACACGCGAGCGCACGCACACACACACACACACACACGTGTAATTTAAATGATAATGAAAATTGCCAAATTTTAACGAAAATCAGATGTGAATTATCTATGGATGGATAGTTAAATTACTCTTATTTCTTAAAGAACCTATAAATTAAAAGATTCTATTTACATTCAAGGCTGTAGCATAATTATAAAAATAACGTAAGAATCTTTGAATCAAGGAAATTTTAACTCATGATCAAAATGAAATTATCTTGAATTATTTTTCCGAAAACATAAGTATTGAAATTTAACAAGAAACCGATGGTAACAGTAATGGGGCCGTGATTTAATTGAAGCGCCTTATATACAACAGCATCAATAGACTAATGAAAAATCTATATATAATTACAAATTATACATATATATATATACACTTATATATATTCAAAATTTTACTCTCGAATCCTCGAGCCTTCGCTGGAAGCCCGAGAAAATGAATTGTTCGATTCGAAAATCGCCCGTCGAGCGCGAGCGCGAAGCCGCGGCAGCAACGGCAAAGGTGCGCGTTACGTGGAGGCTAAAAAGCGAGGAATAATAAGGAATGCCGCAAAATCGGCCGTGACCGACGTACGTCGTACATAGATAAATATACACACATACATACACAGCCACGCACATTTATAACATATATATATATATATATATATATATATATATATATATATATACATATATATATGTATATATGTATATGCACATATACGCACAGACGCGGGCGGCGTGATTGCTGACGGCAAAAAGGCTGCGCGCGCGCGCGCGAGGCTTTTATCTCGGAATAATAGACTGATTATGACGAGGGAACGACGAGGCTGGATAGTAATATTATGAACAACAACGACGACGACGACAGCGGCAGCGGCCAAACAAAAACGACAATAACAGGCGGTGGCGCGAATTTCGCGAGTCGGGGTATTCGATCGAATGAAATCGTCGGTCGGCTTGTTCTTTTGGGGCTCGCGTAAGGGATTTCGGGGGAAAAAAATACACCCATTTCTGTTCTTTTCTAATACGCATATATTTACTTATAACGGTCGCTAAATTTACACGCTATTTTTTTATAATTAATTTCGCAATAACGTCGTTGAGAATCTTATTATTTTTTTTTTTTTTATTTCTGAAAAATATAAGTTGTTTGTTCTCGACGTCGCCGACGCGCAGGTTTATAATTATAATACGCATTGCTGTTAAAAGATCCGATGGAAAACAGGAAATTCATATGATAGTAACGGATTTTTCTTGATTTTCCACTTATTTTAACTCATTAGACTTCGGAAAGAGTCTCTCATGCGTTTGTTTATCGAGAGACACGGGAAAAAATCATAATAACAATAATAATAATAATAATAGTAGTAATAATTACACATACCAACGAACGAAGAGTACGTTACTCTGAGATTTAAAGTTGAAAACTTGAAAATCACATACATCGACGTGTATTTTTAGGCTAAGCAGGCGTGAATGTTAAATACTATATATATAAGCAATTGAGCGGTTAATTTTGAAAAACCATACTCGAGACGAACTTTTACAGCGGTTGAAAAAAAAATATAATAATAATAAAGTCCGTAATAATATTTTTTACATAACCGTTGCTTTTGCAAATAGAAAACCCTCGTTCTCGGGTATCGGATCTCGAATAATCGGCGGCTACGTAATTTTACGCATAAACGGTCTGCTATCTTCTCCTGATCGGCTTTCCAACGTTCATTATTCGTATTGGGAAATGCCTTGTATTTTTGGGCCCGCTGCGCTCGTCGACTCTTTGAAAATGATCGATAGATCGATATTAATGGCAAGTATGAGCATTGGAATTTTTCTCTATATAGGAAAAGAATGACTGGCTTTCCGAATCGGGCGCCAAAAAAAAGAAGATGAACGGTGTTTTCCCGTCAAATCGAGAAGACAAATAATGCAATTGCAATTTAACATGTGTTTTTTTTGTAAGTTATATACATATACATATATATAAATAACATTCTTTTAATATAAAAACTATATGGATTTTCTTGTAACTTCTTTGTACTAAATAGATACTTTGCTTTCACATGATAGAATCTATGTATGAAGTTCATAACCGGTGCTGCCCTGATAACAACATAAACAATCACAAGGCCCGCACCGGCGAACATAACTGTATACTATCGACGCACACGCACACACACACACACATTGATATATATATATATATATATGGTAAACTTAAACCTCTGTCTGGTATGCAGTGCGTTAAGGGGCAGAGAGGGTGGGGGAGGGTCAGCTCGTCGCAAAATCAATTCTCGTCACTTACCCTCGCTTGATTCGTAAAGAGCCCGGGGGGTGGGCGAGACGGGGTTGCGTGCGCGGCTCCTTTCGGGTCCTGCGAGCGGCATCGGCACACCGCCTATTCCTGCTGGCTATCACCACCACCACCACCACCAGCACTACCACCACCTCCTACTACTCCTCCGCCTCCTCCTCCCGACGATCCGGGCAAGCACCCCGCGCGGGAGCTTCGAATGCGTCTATATATATATTTATATATAAATATACATATATAGATGTAGCGGCTCGCCGAAGTTCCTCGGTGGAGGCCAAACCAAAACTTGTGAATTCCGCGATTCACCCGCGAGTTCGCTCTCTCTCTCTCTCTCTTTTTCTCTCACACTTTCACTTTAATTTCAATTGAATTTCTGATATTTCACCCGCGCGCGGCGCGCAGCGCGCACGTGCGCGCGGTCACTCGGAGCTCCGATGCACTGGTGTATTATTATTATAAATTTTCTCTCTCTCTCTTTCCCTCTTTCTCGCGACCGCTCGATCTCTCCCTCTCTTTACAATATATTTATATATGTATATATGTATATATGTATATATATATATATATATATATATATATATATATATATATCTTACTTCCCTATCCTCTCTGTCTCACATATACATATACTATATATACATACACCTCCGTTCGCGGATTATGAGAAATCGTTCGGGAGGGAGGGAGATAGATAAGGGCGGATAGGAAGGGGGAGGGGGATCCACGCGACGCAGCTTCCAACCACCCCCTTATTGTACTCGCGCCTTTCGCACTTTCTTCCTCTATTTATATATATATATATTAATTATCTCTATGTATCTTGGTATATACGTATATAGATATATATGTATATCAGTACATATACGCGTATAATTAACAATCACTGATAAACGGAGCGCGACCGCGTCGTCTCTTGTGTTCGTCTCGCGCGCGCTCGCCTGCTCGGCGGGGGCGGTCGGACGGGTGGGTCGAGGGGGGGAGGGAGGTCGGTCGGACCGCGGCGGCGTTACAGCGCTCGGTTCCCGTCCCGTTTGGCGCGGACGTCGAGTGGCGACTGGCGGCCCGAGGTGCCTCGGCTCGGCGCTCCGGCTCCGCGCGCGCCGCGGCGGGCTGCTGGTGCTGCTGCCGCTGCCGCTGCTTGGCTCCCGCTTTCCGCGCCGCTCGGGAGCGCCGCCGCCGCCGTAGCCGCAGCAGCAGCAGCAGCAGTCGGTTCCCTTTCCTTTACCGCCGTATCTCCCTCCAGCTCTCTCTCTCTCTCTCTCTCTCTTTCACTATCTCCCTCTATCTCTCTCTCTCTCTCCCTCTCTCTCCCTCTTTCTGTCTCGCGCTCTCTCGCTTGAGCTCCCTCACCCCGTCGTCGTCGTCGTCGTCGTCGTCGTCGTCGTCGTCGTCGTGGTCGTGCGCGATGTGCATCTCATATATACATATAATATATATACCACCAGCAGTAGTAGGAACGCGAGCGGCACTCTTTCGCATAGAGAAAGAGAGAGAGAGAGAGGCAAGAACTTGTAAATTGTGTGTCTTTCTAAGTTTCTATGCCGTTCTCCTTCTCTGCTCAACAGCGCAGTTTTTCCGCAAAACATGTAATAAAAAGAAGTAGAAAAGGAGAACGAGGGAAGGAAGAGAAGGTATATAATAAGGAATAGAACGTGGAGTCCCGAGGAGGAAAAGTGAAATACAGATATATGAATATCTAAAGGAGAACATGAAAGACGCAACGGGTGGAAAAAGGGCATGTATATAAATTAATATAGAGAGAGAAGCAGGTAATGGCTTCTAATGAGAGAAGAATAAATATTATATGGTAAGATCTATAGATTGGGGCCTTGAATAAGTTATCGCTGTTAACAAAATAAATTTCATTTCAAATATAAGGAATAAAAACCTTTCATTCATAGTATTTTCCGTCACCAGAAACCACTTTCTCCCGTTCTTCTTACGATATATGAATTCCAAGTCGAAAAATCGACATGCCTTTCGAGAATGTCCATGAACTGATCCATTTTTTAGCTTCTTTGTAAGAATGAAAGCGCTGATCCGCTAAACCGCGTTCCACCGAATGGAATACGTGAAAATTGAAAGAGACTATACCAGATAAATACTGCGGCTGGCATGAAACTTCCCACTGAGGTAAGCCCAAACAGATTTTCATTGGTTCTTTTTTCAAAACTTTTATTTACAGATTGAATTAATTGCATCAAATGAAACTGACAGCGATGATAGCTCTGTGATAGTGATTTGATTTTATTCAGTTTATAATAAATGACACAGAGAACAATCTTCGCATCATAATTTCGCGGACGAATGACTAGAATGACTAGAAGAATGACTAGAATGACACCGCGATTTTCTAGGTTTTGGATTATCGTAGTGTTTCCGCTTGTCATCACCAGTCATGATACGGTGCAAATAACCTTTTCTGTTCTGCCGTTGAAGCGCAATGTCCTTGTTTCCGGATGATTCCGAACAATTTGAAAGGTTTCGTAACATTTAACTCATCTACTTCTAAAGTTTTTTCCAAGTTCAGGCTTAGGCTAGGGCCTGACATCAGTCTTGATCAACTAATTCCTCCATTCTCTGTTTTCAAATTTTTTCAGTTCGTCAGAACTTTTTTTATCCTCAAGTTCAAAATCGTTATTTTTGAAAGGTTGGAACCCATCTCTGCATGTCGTATCCGACAGAGCATTGGTCACTAAGTCTCAATAAGAATTGTACGTGCTTCGGTTGAAAATTACTTTTAAATAAACTGGTGAAAAAAATATTTCCCGTAAGTAAAACTGTTCGTCGATTAGTTTATCTAAGAAATAACTCTGTGAATACATACCTTTGGGAATTCAACGAATAATTCCTTTAATATGTTAAAGTCTAACAAGGAGTTACAGGAACTTTGTATAATTGCTATATACAGACACTAATTTGTTAACGCGAGTCCAAGTTGTCTAAAACTGACATGAAAATAACATGGAAACTACATGTTAGAGGACATATGTTCATTCAATTGTTTTGCTTGAAAAGGTCTTATTTTTTCGAATCTGGTGATTCAAATAAGGATGTTTATGAAGAAAAAAAATTTTCTCTGACCAGATGATAAATCCAATTTAGACAGGAAAATATACATGCATTTGTATGTAATAAATTACAATGTATCAACAATGGCAGATCGTTGGCTCCTAAACTTTGAACTCCTTTTTGAGGTAATCGGATTTACATCATTCAGTATGGACCAAATCCGTTATACGAATGCATATTAGTATCTCAAATAGGGACGTGACTTTGTAATAATAGAACAATATATCTTCGTAAGCCAACAATTTTTGTAGTGTTTATATGATGTGTCGCTTATTTCTGTCAAACAAATAATTATTTTAATACATGTATATAACTTTACTGATAATACAAATACAAATCAATGTAAATTTATAGAACCGGAAAAGCTTTTGAAAGCTAGTATTTATTATTAAATGCAAGAAAAGTGAAAGGTCCGCAGGTCTAGGTGCGGTCAGCTTTACAGAGTTTAGACGCACACAAGCGTTAAAACGTCATAGACCAGTCCTAAAACGTCATTGGTTCTCAGGAAGCGATGATATGTAACTGATACTATAATTCTTGAATATTTTGCCACCAAACGAATTACTAAACAGTAGCCCCTCTAACACTTTGAACCATGTACTGCGAACTCTCCAACTGATGATACTGAGAAGCCATGGCAAAAATTTGAATTCTAATGGATACTCGTTTATAGGAAAAGATTAACCATCTAAGTTAAGAGCCCACTATCAATAACGTGTGGTGTCAAGACAACTACTCCTCTCTCTAAAAAGGGATTTGGGTACGAATGATGCGTCTTGTATGGTTATGGCATTATAGCTGTACTTTGTTCCACTCACTATGCCCAAATATCGCGACCTCTCCTTGTAAAATAGTACTTAATTTTTACAAATTTTTATGGAATAATTCTGTTGATCCATTTCGAAGTTACAAAATCCGTTGGCAATTAATAATCGGACACTAAATTCCTTGAACATAACTTTTCAACAAAATCTAAGGTAATATCCAATTTACCTAAGTATATTGGACCACTTAAATATATTCTCTCTAAAACTTACTGGAGAATTTTAAAACATGGATTCAGTTGGTAGTTTATATAAAATCTACTATTTGGAAGTAATTTTTAAAGATTTTCATTATTTAACATGGATGTCCCTTTCGTTTTTTTGATGATTTAAACAGACTAAGGCGCAAAACAGATTCAGAAAATACTCTTTATCTGCGTCATTATTTATTCATTAAAAACTACTACTTGCAATTTGCAGAAAATTTTTTTCACTTTAAAAAATTGTACTTATATTTTTTGTAGAATCATCGTTCTCGAAGTAATGGATTGTTAAAATCGAAAATGATAAATTTATGCGAATGAAAAGAATGAGTTATAATGAACTACTTTGATGATGAGGAAAAATTGTGGCAATGGTTTTTTGTTTCTGTAGGTTTCTTACGTATAATAAAAAGTTTCTCAATCCTCGTGTAAAAACTAGAAAATTAATGTCACAATCTATACTTTTTTTTAAATTCTCCGTGCGCTTGATAATTTGTAGTTGTCTTTTTTAAAATATCCTGTAATTTTTGCGACTACAGTACATGAGGTATACTTATCAATCGAATTTAATTCATTATTAAATTAAGGTTTAAGGTCGAATGAGATCAATGTAGATGTTACGTTATTTATTTTTCCTCTCCAGTTCTTGGCTATTAACTGTAATTATAAAACATACCGATTGTTTAGTAATTATTAATATAATATGATCTATAATATAATAGACATCCAGACAAATTGACGAAGGTCCTAATAAGAGTAAATAATATTTCAATCGATTTATTACAAATTTACGACTACGCGAAAGTATATTATGACCACAGTAACATTGATCACCATATCGAACGAGAAATATAATAATTTCATATGTGTACAATTAATATTGTAAGTGTCACAGGCATATTTATTATTCGCGTAATAACCTCGCATGTAAGACAATCATTATCAAATCGGTTAATTACAAAAAAAAAAATCAATCTTTATTATACAATGAAAATATCATTGTACATTTGTTCTCTTATTTACGACAGACAAATAAATCTACTTTTGGCTTAAATAACGAACATCATCCTATCTGAATAGATGCTTCTTCATATTAACTGCAATAAGTCTGCAATGCAAATTATATAACTATAATACAAATCATTCTATTTTCAGTTTTTCCACATTTCTCGCGCTTCCTCCTCGCCTTCGACCGAATATACGGCTTCAAAGTTATTCGCAGCTTCAGGAAGATAAGGACGGGGTAAAAAGAGACCGAAAACCCAGAAAGGAAGAAAACAGACGGCGAGACGAAAAAATAACGTACAGGAAAGTAAAGCCGAGCTCGACACAAGGAGGGATAAAGTATTATGCAATGAATTAGAATGCCTTGGAGGGCCGGGCGTACGGAGGGCCGACAGAGGAATTTCGTTTAAATCAATCTGTACTTTAACGAAACGACAAAGTGCGGCAGCCGTGGTAATTTTTTCCCCCTCACTTAACAGGAGTACTGCATATAACGAAGCAGAGTTAAAAGAACTGCGAACGATTTCTTCTTCCTTACGACGAGCGCTACAACGTGCGATATGCAATTAAACGACGACATCGCGTGCATCGATTATACAAATGCAATTAAAGAAATAAAAGCAAAGCAAATGAACGCGATGAAAAAGTTCGAGCGAACCTCGACCCTCGAACGCGTCGTAAAAATTATAACAAGAATGGAGAGAAAGTATAGGGGAGGGGTGCAGGCTTGGCAAGCGTAAGAGGTATACTATCGACAAATTCATTGGGATACGAGAATAATGAAACGGCAGGCGAACCATTCAGCCGATACGACGACGGCCAATGATCAGAGCTGCGCGCGTGTAATTTAGGACAGAATTTACGATGTTACCTGTGACACGTCTGGTAACCCGGCAATTCCTCCCTCGTTATTTTGTCCCAATGGCGTGATCCCCATTCCCTCCTCTCACCTTAAACGCAAACTTTCCCTCTTTCTCTCTCTCTCTCTCTCTCTCTCTCCTCCCTCCCTCTACATGCAAAGCGCCTGGCGTCCTAATTGAAAATTATCACCACTTTTCAACGATCCCGAAGTGTCGTCGAGGCGCGGCGTCCTACAGCTTCGTAGATCCCTCGTTCATCCCCTTCCACTATATATATATATATATACACATACACTCATAGCAGTTAGCGAGAAAGCGCCTGGTGGAAAAGGAAGAGGTGCTGGTGCTGGTGCTGGTGGTGGTCGTCGCACAAATCATCGCAACAAGTTTCAGCCCGCGCCCCCGCTTTGGTACATATACACACACACCAATATACACGAACGAATGGGGAGGGGAGGGGTGTCGCTAATCCAAGCGGCCGCGCTGGGCAAATGGCTGCGCAGCGGTGTCGTCTCCCCTCTCCACCCCCCCCCGCCCCGGACGCGATATTTAATGGCACTCGCACGCGGAGCGTGACGACCCTTTCCCGCGAGTTATCCACGCGCGCGCAGCGACAGTTTCTCAGCTATGTTTCTCTCTCTCTCTCTCTCTCTCTCTCTCTCTCTTCTCGGCGCTCTTTCATCTCTTTACGGCTCTCGACCCCCCTCCCGCCATCAACTGGTATATATATTATGGTCACGCGGTTCGTTTTGCCGTCGTGCATCGTCGCGTCGCCGCGGACTCTTATGTCCTGATGAGCGAGTGACATATTTCCGCGGTTATATTCTCTCTCTCTCTCTCTCTCTCTCTTTCTCTCCCTGTCGCACTCTTCCTCTGTTGTCTCGCAATTGTTTCTCTTTGCCCTATATAGTCCAGTATGTCTACCTCGTAACGAGATCGAACCGATGCAACTTTGATAATATATATATATATATATATATATATATATATATATATATATATATATATATATATATATCTGGAAGCTTCAATAGGAGTCAGTAGAGTTCGAGTACGAACACGGAATAAATCTATATAAATATGTGTGCCAGTACATATGGCATATATATATATTGGCGATCGATGCCCGTTTCAAGCGCACGAAGTATTATTCAATGTCTGTCCGCGTACTGCTCGGAAGCGTTTCTATTTGCCCGCTAATTAGAAAAAAAAGGCTCTATGAAAAACTAACCGAATTCCATATCTTTGCGTACACGGAACACAACATAGCACCGACAATTGATCATTTTTCGTTCAAAATTAGCACGGTCCATCTGTTTTTATTCGTGTACAGAAGAGCGCAACGCAATTCGTAAATGTAGCTTGAAAACTTTATATATATATATATATATATACAAGAGAATCTTATAGTTGCGCTATACGTTTCGCCGCTAATCGTGAATTGTGCTGCCTTTCCTCGCGAAACGAATCGCGCTGGCCTTCGTCGAGGGCGTCCGCACACACACACATACACAATGCACGTACACGTGTACTTATACATAAAGCGAGAAAACGCGGCGCTTTCGTCCAGCTTACTGGATCGTTGCATAGCAAAAAAATGCTCTCGTAAAAAAATTCACTCGACCACGTGGAGAAATTCCACGGTACGTACACGGCTATCTAGTTTTGCTCGTTGGCAAAGTAATAATGCGCGCACTCGCTCTTCCTCCACCGCGTAAACCGCCGAGTGAAAATTTTCAAAAAAAGATTCAATATATCTTCGACTTTCCCTCTTTTTGCCATGCATCCGCACGAAATATATATATACATACTTACACATTACAGAAAGTGAAAAATGAATTCGAGTTCCCGCTGGCAGAAAAACGCCCGGCACATTCGGTGAGAATAGTTGTATTGCAATGAGAAGCAGCGCGACGCATCGTGAAAAGAACGTCGAAAAGCTTCCTCTCAACTTAATAGGATGCTATTGGCAAAGAAAATGTTCGGTGCACGTAGGAGAGCGCCTCCGAATTAGAACGAAAATGGAAGACACGAGTATACAAATAATACGGTATTCCATTGGAGATAGATGATATTTTAATTCAAGAAGACATAGGTGTTTGAAACTTGAAGTATTTATTAAAATGTTGCACTATATACCTTATAATCTGACAAGACATTTAAAAAATTGAATAAATGTAATATAATGGTTTTATTTAAATGTTAATTAAGTACATAATGTAATAAAGAAAAAATTAAATAGAGGTGATTTTTCAAATAGCTAATTTATTTTTCTTAATAACCACGTAATACAGGTATTTTGTTTAGAGACATAATAATCATCATATCGACAGTAAATTACTGTTTTCCTTTAATTTTTATGATTTTGCTCGATGCTTTACTGCTGTTCGCCATTTCAATGTCATGGAATTATCGTGAAGAATTAAATTAATATTAGCTGTTCTATGAACAGTGAAGTTTTTTTAAGCCGACTCCCTTATAAATAAATACCCTTTCCACGATGATACCAGACAAAATTCTATGATGCATCTTTTGCAGTTTTAACTCCGTGCATAACTCTACTATGATACTTTTTATGCCTTATTTTGATTTTTTTTTGGACAATTTTTATTATTATTTGTTTTTCCACATATTTTCAAAGAACTTATTTTTAAAATATTTAAACATATAAATATAAACTAATATAATCAATAAACTTTCGCGCACATAATGTAACATTGACATTATTTGATAGTTATTTTTTTCACCGCTAGTAAAACATATATTATTGAAATTTCTAATAGTATCTCACAGTTCATACCTATCAAGTCGATGTAAAAATCACATTACAATCCGACAAAGGTTATATTAATATATAGAGGATAGCCGAAACCATGAATCCTCCTCAAACTTCTCACGCCTATTCGCACAATATATATATATCGCACCACGTATGCGCTAAACGCATCCGTCATGTCGGAGGAAAAGAAAAAGCCTAGTATTGGGCTGGCGGAGGGATAAAGAGAGTTTACACAGAAGTTTATATTTATAGCGAGCCGGTCGACGCGAGGCGCGAAACACTTTGCGAAACTTCGAGCACCTGACACACCGCCACGCATGGCCCGCGCGCGGCAGCTCCCGACGTTATAAATAAATGTGTGTGTGTGCGTGTGTGTGTGTGTGTGTGCGTGTGTGTGTGTGTGTGTGTGTGTGTGTGTGTGTGTGTGTGTGTGTGTGTGTGTGTGTGTGTGTGTGTGTGTGTGTGTGTGTGTGTGTGTGTGCGTGTGTGACCACTTCTTCGCCGTGCGTATACACGCAGAGCCGAGCCTGTGATGAGACGGGGAGGGGGGAGAGCCGAAGCTTTTCGGCAGACATGCCCCCACCCCCTCCGCACAGCCGGTATACGGAATAAATCAAGCGCGGCAGAACGTGCCGGAAGGTGTTATCTTTGTAAGGGGACGTGCATATAAGAGTCCGCGGGGAATAGAAGCGTACGTCTTTTAGGACTGGTTCTATTATATATATATATATATATATATATATATATATATATATATATATATATATATACGTTGCGCGGGGCAGGCGAACTAAAAGGTGCCGTCGAGGAAGGGGAGGGGTTTAGTCAAAAGAAGTTGAAGAGTGAACAATCTGACGAGGAAAAATCCTCTTTGCTCCACGACTCTATTCTTCCACCTGTTTTATTTTTATAATCCATATTTATATAGATAAAGTAAACAAGGTTCGGCCACAATTTTGGATACTTATAACTATGTTAGACATTGAGATTCATTCGTCTGCGAATTGTTTCGTAAGATATTCAAAGATTCTAACTAAAAATTGGTGAGAACAAGGTTTGCGCTTAGCTTATGTTATGAGAACATCGTAGTTTTCTTCTCTTTTCTATACGTATTAGGATACCCAGTACTGCTAATTCATATATATATATATATATATATATATATATATATATATATATATATATATATTGATACTAATGACAAAATATTAAAGTAAAATAATTGGATTTGTTTTACATTGCTTGAGTATTACTGTCTTGTTCTGCTCCACTAAGACGAATAATCATAAAGAACGCTTTAAATTTATTATCCAGGTCTGCTTCTAACTTTTATTTCTGATTTTAGCGTAGTTTTCATTATAGTTATTAGGTAACGTGAACTTTCTAAGAAGTGAATTTTTTCCGTAAAAGGATAAATATAAATTTGATGGCAGATCATAATGTTCTATCCTATTTTAAAGGTCTATTCAACTTAACATCAATGAATTCGATTCTACGGTTGTTCTCGTTTGCAGAAGAATCCCCATTTCCGATGTCAAACTCAAGAACTCACATTTCCTGTAAACGTTTTTCTACCACACATTAAGGCATCATTCTTAGCAGAAAGTTGACAAAATTATTATTAAAAAAATAGCAAAATGTTTGGGGATATTTCTATCTCTGTCGGTAATAAAGCGATTGTCAAAAAAAGGTTTGCACTTTTAATGTTATAATTAAACTGTTTTAATCTTTGGAGTGACTTGAGATACATAAACGCTTGTTGAAAATTCTCTCTCGTAAATTATATACCATAAAACAAATTCTAATAGATGAAACTAATTTCAAATAGGTTCACAGAATGGGAAATCTATGCTATAGATTAAATGATTACGAATGAAAAGTACACGCATTGTTTAACCAGAATATATGGTTCTTGTCTCAAGAAAGAGGCAGCATATTATAATAACCCTGTTTAAGCTATCCAATATACTGCTGGAGACTTCTCGTCTATATCTAATTTATATATATAAAAACGGTATTGTTTACGTACATACAGGTTGTTCCAAATTTAATTGGTCACACTAGTGGATCAGCAATAAGCATCAAGACAAGCCGTATACAATGAATGGATACATTTTGTAAACTAGCGAATAGTTTTTCATTTGGTGCGAATGTTCATTAGCCAATGAGAAAACGTTCTTGTTAGTGTATTAGTCAGAAATTCACGAGCGCGCTCGTAAACTTAACTTAACTTCAAATGAAGAACTAAATCTTCTCCTACAGCGGTTGATAGACCCCACCCGTTGTTTTGTAGATTGTCAAAGTCTCCGGCCGACTTGTTTAATCTCCATGCCCCTCGATCAAGAGCCGACTTATCGTTCACTCTCACGTAGCACAAAAACTATTTGCAACTTTTCAAAATATTCACGACCTTTGTATTCGACTTCCCCTGCTTATTACCGATCCGCTAATGTCAACAATCGTATTTGGGATAGCCTGTATATAAATCTATCTTCTGAAAAATTTGGTAGAAAAGATGCCTTTAGCTTAGCGGTAGATTTGATGCCCGTAATTTGAAAGTTAATGCCACGAAAACGACTGGTTTTTCTATTAGATTATACCGTTATCATTCCCTCAGTATTCGATATTTAAATTACGCCTGAGCTGGGAATAATATTATCTTTTTAGGAAATTCTGTTGCTCCGCGTATATTAATTTAACATAAAGCTCAAAATTTTTTTATGTGGAAATAACATTTCCAATTACTAATTTATCAAAAGTATCTACAAATATTTTTCTTTAAACATGAATCAATGTCAATTAATCCTTCAAAAGAAATTTTATCACACTGTCTATAATGAATAATCTGTGTACGTTATTTATGTTTCATACGAAACTTTGATTGAAAATATTAAAAAAGAAGACTAA
This sequence comes from Sycobia sp. Sy_11, assembly GCA_018907035.1. Taxonomy (NCBI): domain Eukaryota; kingdom Metazoa; phylum Arthropoda; class Insecta; order Hymenoptera; family Epichrysomallidae; genus Sycobia; species Sycobia sp. Sy_11. Next base: position 1,517,208 of record JACCIC010000094.1, read on the forward strand.
TGGTTACTTGATATTCGTAGAAGTATTTGAGTTTAGAATTTTTGGCTGACATATAATTATTTAAAAGTATAACCACAAGAAAATTTGTTACAGTTATTCAATCGATCTGCATATAAACTGTTGAAGTTGTTGACTGACGTAACTTACAGAACAGGAACATTTTACTAAACTTACTTCTAATATAATAGGTATAACATTGATTGAATTGGTTACGTTATGTATATATATATATATATGGAATATAGGCATCGTACACAGTGTCTCATCTAAAAACTATTTAGGTGCTCAGTTATGTTTACGCAAGAGCCCTTATATAGATATTCTAACACGGTAAATTGAAATAACTGCAACGTTTCTTTTCTCGTGAAGAGCAATAATAGTTCATTTGTCCATGGGTCGTATCTGGTCATATATATCCTTATACTTTATATTCATTTTCCAAACAACATATAAATTAAAGATTTTCTGAGGAATTCCCAATCTTTAAATGTATAACTTAATTTAAAGCCTGCCTAAAATATGTACACATGGAACATCTGTATACTTTTCATTGAACTGAATTTTCAAAGTACATATCATCATTACGAATTTAATGGTGGAAAAAACTCCTCGAATTAAACATACTATATATTATACGAAATATATAATACGAATCCTCAAATTAAACATATTATATATGATACGAATTTGAAGGAGAGAAAAAAGTATCTTGGAACATGAATCGGATAAATATCAGAGGAGACATATCCGAAAGAGGCAAAGGGACAAAAAGCCAATGGCTTATATATAATACACCGCGCGTACGCGGGAAAAGTGAAAGAGAGACGGAAAACGGATGGACGGTAGAGGATGTGGAGAGCGGTGAAGGGAGGGGGGCACAGTTAACCAGGCTTATCGGAGGCCCGGCTCATCCCCTTGATAAAGAGAAGATACACAGAGTCAGAGAATGCCATTACCAGAACGTATAGAGCCCTGTTTCCTCTCGCCCCCCTCCCGTAACCCCTCCCTCCATCGACACACCCGCGCGTCCCGAGTCACGGACTAACCCGAGGCGGGATTTAGCGAGGAGAGGCTTGCGTGTATACCCCTGGGAGTCAATATTGTTCTTTACCACGGTTCTTTGAACCTCTCTGTCTCTCCCCTCCCCATCTTCTCTCGCTCTCTATGCTTTCACCTGTAATTTAGTAAGTTTCGACGTTTTGAATAGTTAATGATTTTCAGGAGAGCTTTTGGCTTTTGGTATATTACAAACAGACATACACACACACACACACACACACACACACACACACACATATTCATATGCATATATAGATATAGTATACAGCATTCAACGATAAAAATACTTTACCGGACAGTTTTTACAGCGGCAATTAATCCGAAGAATGCCTCGGCCATTCGTTTTGTGCTTCGTTCGATCAGATTTGTAATGTTCTTATCAAGCGGGCGGGGCCGTTGTAACGCTCGATCTGTCCGAGCCAAGGGGGCGGGCAGGGAGAAAAAGGGTATAACTCTGTTATCTCGTCCGATTGTCTTGTCTGATATTTCGTCGTAATAAATTGACAATATTTATATCGCGCTCCTATGCGGTACGAGTAATATAGTTAGCAAGGAAAGAATTACATCTCCAGATCTGTGAGTTTCGAAAAATCTCGCTTATGCAGGGTAAATAATTTCATTGTTTACCACCGTTTAAGGACACCTTATAAAGTAATAAAATCTTATCAAATTAAAAATACGATATGAATACAAATCGTATGATATACATCTTTCAAAGATCCTTGCATATATATATATATGGATATAAGATAATTTTTGATTTATAACATTCTGAAATATTTCTTTTTGTTTGAAGTAATTACAAAATTATCTTGATTTCAATTTTTACTATTATTTAATGCTTCGATGCCTATCCTTTACTAAATTAATCTTTTAACGTTGAAAAGTAAATATAATTATTACAGATAGGTCGTGAACTCTTTCCAAAATGATCTTTCCTTCGTAATCATGTAAAAAAATGTCATCTCCTGATGTACATAAATAAGGACTTTTCCAGTTACTCTTAATTGGTATATTCAAGCTGTATTATTCATTTTTGTTGTTGTTGTAGCCGTCCAGGAACAGAATTTGAAGAATCCGAAGCATATATCAATGCTGATCGATAACGTAATATATATAATTTACAACCTCCTATAAACTTCCACTTATCGACTGAAAACTTGCGAGAGATATTGTGATTCCCGTGTAACGGAGAATTTTCTATATCGTTGCGAAGATAAAAAGAAATTCGAAATATATCGGAGAAATATGCGATGACGTTATTTCCTTTTTTTTTGAAATAACAAATTTGAAAGTTGCATAATTTTCTTTATATATAAGTATATATAATCTCTCGAGTCAATTTAATCAAATTCATTTGCTCCTCCATGCCCATTTCACACACCGCTGGAGTTAAGAAGTTGGAGGAGCTTAAAACAAAAACTGCAGATCGCTGCACATTATAATTGAGTAATTCAAGAGCGCCGGGCAAATGCACGAGTCTGTACTCTCTCTCTCTCTCTCTCTCTCTCTCTCTCTCTCTCTCTCTCTCTCTCTCTCTCTCTCTTCATATATATAGTTCCACGGCAGGTATTCCGGAAAGCTGCTGACGGAGTGAACGTAACGGAAGCGGAGATGTCGACCGTCGCGTCGGTGTGTTTGTGCCGAGGTGATAACGCAATTAGTCTGCCACTTCATGCGCGCGCAACCCTTGATAAGGAAAATAATCCGATCCCTCTCCAGGTTGATTATATGGATTATAAAAATTTTGAATAATATAATATAATAATAGTAATAATAATAATAATAATAATAATAATAATAATAATAATAATAATAATAATAATAATAATAACTGCAGTAGAAAATTGCGCGAATTGTATATGTAATAGTACAATGTTTGTACAATTTAATATTATATTGTTATAGTGTGGATTAATTTTTAGATTTAGTTTTTCGCGATAAATCAATCGGTTATACATAGACCGTGTTTTCGAAAAAAACTCGCCCGCCTAACTAAATAGAATGGATCGGGGCGTGTACGTTGATTAGGGCGTGAATTTTTTTTTCATTTATATTTTTTTATTTACAGAATTTCAGGCCTTTGCATCGGAAAGCGGGGAACATACAGGGATCTAATGTCATCGCGATCGTCCTAGAGCGCGAACTAGCAACTGATCCCGAAACTCCATTGTTCAAAATCACGCCCGTCCCTTTATCGGCATTGAATTGCCCGCGTCCCGATTGGCCGATGTATACGTAAGGTACGCCCTGATTCGACTCGATTAGCCAGGCCGACGAGTCTCTTCCGAAACACGGCGTGTAGATATAAGATATTGGACGGCAGAACGGGAGCGCGACCGCGAGTTGGACAAGAATCCCGCCGAACATGGCGGAAGCCACGCCGAGAGCCGGACTTGGGTTTTTTTTTTTTTTGTTGTTAAAAACTTGGGATAATTTCCCTCGGCCAAATTACTCCGAGGACTATATATTATCGGAGTGGACTCGGACAGCTGAGAAATGCCGTCGTGCTGGAAATTACGGCAAAGATGACGTACCGTCGTCCGTATCGTGGCTGACGCCGTTTTATTACGATGCGTCGACGGGCGCAGCTCTTTTGCGATACGATCTGCGCCGCCCAGGCTTGTCGCGCGACTCTACTCTTCCAGTTACATCGGGCGGCCTGCACGCCGCAGAAACTTATCGATAATTTGTCAACTGATTCGTCTTCAGAACCACGATAACTGCGCATCGGACAAACTTTCCTTTACGCTCCGCAAACTCTGCAGGCTCCGTAATAATTAGTTTATAATTTAAAAATAAATAAATAACAGTTAGCGTGAAAACAGCTATATGCGTTAAAGGTGATGCTTGGCGTCTCGTTAGTGAAAAATCTGACCGCCAGAGGTCGTATCAGCGATTTTACTTCACAATATATAGCGCTGTTCGAGCGTATTGAAATTTGTTAACGCACAATTTTTCGCCCCTTCAGTCTTGTATTTTTAACTACAATAGATATATAACTTGTAATATACTATATATCCGACTTTAATTGTAAATATATAATTCAGAAAGGGGCGATTCGTATACTTAACTTGAACTTAAATACATTGAAAAAGTATAAATCACTCAACTTTTCGCAATAGTCTCGAAAGTCAATGTTAATTTAGACAGCTACGCATGTACAGAGTTAAAGATGGTTCGAAGTTCGAGGACGACCCCGGCAATTATATTGATTCATTCCCGAGTGAATCTATATATAACTTAAAAAACTGTAAAATTCACTAGTTATTTTAAAAACAGTTTTTTGCACAATAGTTCCGTTTTACTTTATTCATCTTCCGTTCGTAACTTTACATTTGCTTTGACTATCGAACTAGATGTCTAGATTAGTCAAGAACTCTTCTAGTAACAAGATTAAATTAATGTAAAATGAAAAGCCAGCGTAAAATCGATTCCTGTTCTCCTAGTCCAAAGATTGTCTTATCGATCGATCTTCCAAAAATCGCGCGCCGTGACGATACGACTTGTATTCCTCCTTTCTTCAAATAAACGAAGGCTCCGCCTCGCGTACTCCCCGCGTTAAAGCCCGTGACGCACGCCTGGACATTTCTTTTGTTCCGCAATACACCTATGCCTTACCTTCGCATCGCGCACTCACATTAGCCCCGGACGAGTGTGCCGCGCCGGCCTTTCTTACCCGGCCCCCGAGACTTCCTGTACAAGTTGCAAAGCGAACAGCAGGTGTCCCGCATGCCCCGAGCGCGCACGAACTTTTATAGTTATGCCGTTGAACTTTTCGTCGCTAAAGCGTCCTGTCCCGCGCGTCTCCGTATTAATATCTCTGTAAAATCGGCCGTGCGGCGCGGGTGCTAATGCCGTCGACGCAGACGATGTTAACATGATCGACAACGTTTTGAAATGGCACGCGCCTAGGAAAATTCTAGAATGTAGGTAAATTATTGAACGTTCCTGCTTTTTGCCCAACAAAGAATATGCGCGCTTTCTAAATCTGTCTACGCGCGCGCACACACACGTACAATTTACACGTAGCGTGCGCTTGAAAACTGCAATATTAAATATGGTGCAATGCTATTATTCATGTATTATTGCGAGGCTTGAGAGCGTAAATAAAAAAAAGAAAGAAAAAAATTTTTTTCCATAAAAATTTACCGCTATAATACACTTGTGAGGAACATCAATAATGAAAATCAGTCGGCTCAAGCCGTATATCTATAAATTTTACGCAGTTCGAACAAATTGCCTATATACCAATATCCCATAAACGTACACCCGCATAAAAGGCGCGTTTATCGCTCTCAGCTCTAGATGTAGTCCCATAACTAATCCGATACAATGCACGCGCACGGCGGTTCACTTTCACAGCGGCTCCTCTCGTGCACAGGCGCCTTCGCTCTTATATATAGTATGAAAGAGAGTAACCCTCGAGAAAGTGCGCGGAGCTGCAGTGACACGTTATAATATATGTACTTGCTAGCTGCGGGAAACAATTTCAGATTATATATATATATACATATGTACATACACGTGCAGTTCGTGATTAGCTCTGCGTGTGCTGCAGTTGCGCGAATGTAATCGACACGGCGCTATGTGCATGTGCACCCGCGCTCGCGCGTGCTCTCGTCATCAGTTATAGAATGAAAGGCATGTATATATATATATATATATATATATATATATATATATATATTTACGAGCTCTTTTTCAAGAGAGAGAAAGAGCGAGAGGAAGGGGGAGGAGCGGACGACGGTCGCCATAATGCGAAGGTCATGAGCTACCGTCATTCTCTTTCTTTGTATACTATACAGCTACCGAGACAGCTGCTTCCTTTCTTCTACCTTCTCTTATTGCTAATAATTTCATCGCGGGCTAATGATGACTCTGACCGCGTATCTTCTATATATATATATATATTGTGCAGCTTGGATAAAATGGAAGAGGTATCGATTACGCATATATATGTGATATTATTAGTAATCAAAATTACATACAAATATTTGTGTCTGTGTGTGTATAAGTATTTCGTTCGAATAAGAAAGAAACTCTCGATTTATATATTCAAACGAATAAAATATAATATATAGAAGAATCGACTACTCAAAGTAAAAAACTATGTTTCATTTTATACAATGCAAAGCACCAATTTTATAATTAAAATAGCATTGGTCGAGATTTAGCGAGGTAACTTTAATTACCTTTGAAATGAAGACTTTAACGTTTCAGAAGTTAACCTTCTTTCATTCTTAAGATACTGATATTTTTTACAATTAGTATTGTAATCTATTTAAATTAATCGGCGGAGTGTTTTTACTTCTGGTTTTTGAATGAAAACCCGTACTTTCAGCACTGGATTCAAACATAGACCACCATACCAAGCAAAACAGTTCTAATATACTGTGCCCATTATGAGCATAAATCCATCAACTAATTATTTATTATGAATGGAATTTCAGTCAATTTCTGATCATATACATTTGTAACCATAGGTTCATCAGAACTTCTTTACATTAAATGCCATATTTTCTTTGAATTCAGTACCAAGAAGGAGGGATTTATTATCAAGAAAAATTATATTACTACACGGTATGCCCAAATTCACTACTAATTGTATATTATAAGTAGTATAATAGTATATAGAAGGTCATAAGTAGTATATTATTGCAATGTAAGAGGGGTTGGCCTTAAAATCTTACGAGACTCATTTTCGTCATAAAATTAGAGTTCTATCTTCTACTAGATATAAACTACATCCGTCACTTATATATCTGATGTTTGCTCACCATTATCAAATTTCAAATCATTTTCATGAAAAATTAGAGTTGGAATTGTCTCAATTCAAATAAGAAATCTTTGCTCAGACTTTCCCAAGATTTTCATATTAGTTTATTTTTATGTACTAGCAGAAAGTTGTAAACTTCTTTCTTACGTTGGATACTTTTAAATTAAGTTACTTTTAAAATAATTTTGTATTGGAACAATAGATTGAACTGCTTTGTTGCTGAGATAATTATCTCAAAAAAATCATGTGAGAGAAAAATCTTTCCATTCGTATGTAAAAGTTCTTGCAATTAAATTTGTGAAGACTCTTAAGAGAAAAAGGTCTAGCGAAGCCTATAGAACTTTTAAGCTCCACATCCATGACGGTGGCACGATTGACTAAAAAACAAAAGTTATCAGGAATTGAATAATAGAACTTGTTTCAGCTGATAATGGCTTATTGATATATCTGGACTATGGACACACGAACCATAATTGAAATATACTGGATCGCAGTACCTATTGGTATTATCGTAGGGAGAGCGCGGGTGCCGGTGTCAGGTGGTGTGTTGCGGAGTGCACAACACATCCTCGGCGTTTTCTCTGTCGTAACTCATGAATCGAAAAATAGCTATGTTTGGATGTGTTAGAGAATTGCATATCGTTTATAGTCATGTGTCGTAGGAAACCCCAGATCAGGCTCGATGATCTGTAAGATATCGTGAGAGGAATGGATTGTGCGATATTCGTGGATAAAGATTTGAAACACGGGAGTTACAAATGAAGAATGATCGAGCCATGACAAAATGGTTTTGATACACTAAAACGCACGGCCTGATAGACGGCCCAAAACCAAGAAATCTCTATCTGAAAATGCTTCAATGGAACACTACCCAAATCGACGTACGGAGCTGACGTAGTCTCTTCCGATTTTTACCCTTTCTGTTTAAGAACACATGGTCTAGCTGACCAGGATTTTGATTCTTACAAAGAACCTAGAAAATGGATCGACTTTTGGATAGCTTTAGCATACATATCATTTTTCTACGCTGAAATTCATATACTGCCAGAAAGATGAAAGAAAGTGATCTTTAATGGTGAGGAAGACTTTGAAAGTAATGTTTTTATTTCTCATATTTTAAATAAAGCTTAATTTGTTCACAGCGACAACGTATTAAAGGACCTATTACAGTATTACACATTCTTGTATGTTGCTAAAATATACAATGCAATAAGTTGTTTACAAGTGACAATTTTACTTACTTTATAAAGTCTGCCTGCATATTCTAACAATAAGAATTTCATTATACGTAGGGGATAAGAACGCAATAATTTAAAAAAATGTTTCTCTTCTGCTGCTTTTAAATAGTATTTCGCCAATAGAGGTATAAATTTTGAACGCGAGCATAGAGCTATACGAAATAAATAAAAGAAAACGTCACGTTTGAATAAAATTACAAGAACTTGATATTTATTGGCTTATTATCTAAGGAAAACCCCCGTAAGTATAAAACTTGCATCAGATTTCAAAGTGCTTTTGAAGAAAATGCATAACTGATTACCAGAATCACGCTGTACCGCGCCACGATCCTTAATATCATCAGATGTTAGATATTACAATCGCTGCATAATGAAAAGCTGATATACAAGCCCGATAACATATACGAGAAGAGCGTGTCAAATTACATCAGATGGCAATCGATCGATCGATACCAACAGACTGTCCTTTATCTCGCCTTGTGCGTAAGAACGCTCTCGTTCGTCTGCCACCTGCCACTATCTCACATAAAGTAATGGACATCACACACAAACATACGCACACTTGTACTGACCGGTCCATGAGCGCACTGTAACACATTATTTTAATTTATATTATATTCGAAACGCTACATTTATAGTTAAGGCACATAGGAACGATTTTTCGAGGGCATACTGTCCAAAAATCTATCCTTTCCGAGATAGGCCAATTTATGTCTTAAAATTGTTAGCTTTCGTGAGAATTAAATAAATTTTACTATATAAACCAGTCATTTCGATAAATAATTTCACAGATTTTTTGTCTCTTACATTATGTTGTAAAATCGATATTCCAAAAAAAAAATGACGGCGGGCCTCGTGTGGTCCCCACATCGTGTGATCGTTTATTTCAAAGCTTATTTCTGCTGAAGGAATGAAGACCATAAAGATTCACCATACATCGAGTTGTTCGATACGAATCAAAGAATAAATCTATCTACTTTTTTTCTTTTGTTTTAAAAGAAACAACATCAAATTTTGATATAAACAAATAAAAATTATATTTATTACTCCTTTTATAAATTTAAGTAGTTCTCGTCCACTGTTGATCATATTTTATGCTAATATTATGGCATGTCATCGATAGGTTATTGACTCAGCGTTAAAATAAGACATATTCTGATTAGAAATCCGCAGTAAAGCCAAAATTACAAGAGAAATAGTGAACCGGAGAGTATCACCGTAGAAAATTTAGGATTCCGTCGACAGCTTGGTATTATTTTATCTTTTTCGATGCCTTGAATTGAATTTTCAAATTTATAAGACCGAAAAATCGATCGTTTTCTAAATAATACAATTTCCCCTAAAACGGTTAATTTTTATTTGATTATTACAAAATTTGACCCTGTTCCTTTTCAAGTATAAGAAAAAAAGTACACAGAATTATTGCTGGTTTCATAATGAATAATTTTGTGTATGGTAAATTTTTATTACCTTCATTGCTTTGGTAGAAGTAAGCTTTGAAATAGACGATCATGCAAGGTGTATATTTCGAAAAGTAGTTAAGTAACGAAAAATTTTTAAAATGTAGTTGTTCATCCAAGCGAACGGCTTAAATATTAACTTTTTTTTCCAATTTCGAAAAATAACAAGATTTTGAGACAACAATGGACCTTACCTCGAAAATTACAGCCTTGAATGATGAAATGATAGCCTCGAAAAATCAATCCAGCGCATCGAAAAACCAAAACGAACATCAAATTATCGAGGACTAAATTGGACTAATCATTTCAGTCGGTTACTTAATTAGCGAAGATTTTGGATTTTAACAGATAGTATTTTTGTTAATGCTCCAAGCTTGTCTTTGCCTCCTTTAGAAATATTGAACATTTTTTTCTCTAGAATATAAATATAGATAATGGCGATCTACAGCTTCCTAGGTCTATACACCTTAGGAATACTCTCTACGAAGTCATATAAAAAAAATTAATTAATTACAAAACTGCTCCTTGACCAATTTACCAGACCGCCTGCTTCTGTCTATTCAACGTCAATAATATATATATATATATATATATATATATATATATATATATATATATATATATTACGTGGGCGCTCTCTCCCTGCGCATTTTCTTTATACCTCAGAGCGGTTTTTCCTCCCCAACCCGCTGGCTTTACAAGTGCCGGCGCACACAGCGTGTTTTAATAATTTACTAATTAATCAGAGTGTGCGCATGGCTGGTTTTGAGCGCTCGACTTCGCGATATTTTAAATTGAAAATTTTTTCGTCGTGTTCGACGGACTCTCTCTCTCTCTCTCTCTCTCTCTCTCTCTTCTTCAGGTGTACAGATATTTTTCAAAGATAAGGTTCGGTACTGTACCACTGCGAATAAGACGCCAGGCGTATGCGATTTTCGGGTCTCATCCCTACACACACGCGCGCGCGCGCGCGCATACACACACACACACTCACATATTAATTCACCCCGAATAATTAATAATTTATTAAAGCACGTAAAGTCAAGCGCACGGAGCGAAAAACCGCGCTGAGGTATAAAGAAAGCGCAGAGGCAACAAGAGAGTGCCCACGTAATATATATATATATATATATATATATATATATATATATATATATATGGAAAATCCGCGCCCCCAAGCGTTGCCAAAGCTCGCGCGCACGTTATGGGATAAGGGAGCGGCAGCTCAAGCATCGGCATAGCGCGCGCGAAACCTTTGCTCGCGGAACAGGGTGGCGTGGGTAGCGGAGGGGGAGGGGAGGAGGGTAAAGTGCGCCAGACGGTCCATTTATTATTCTATTAAATTCGAAGCTTTTCCCCCCATATCGTTGCGTAATATGACGTTCCCCGCGTTCTAACTACACTCACCCTCCGTCCCTCCTATATATATATATATATATATATACATAGCATATATGTATGTACCCTAGTCCCGTCCCTCATACGATAGGTTTAGATGTATAAACAGGACGACGAGGCGGCGCTCAGATCCAGTTTGATAATATACTTATATACATAAATTCATTCTCGTTGAGTTATGGTTGTATGAAAGTTTTTCTAATTTCCATTCATATAATTTATGCGAATAGTATATTTATAATGTCGTAGAATTTATAAAACGACAATGAAGAGTGAAAGTATGCACTACGACCGGTTTGATTAGGAATCTTATGATATAATTAATTGAAATTGCTGATACTGATATAGTCGCTTCATAGAGAAGCTTTCCGATTGAAGCAGGACTCCAGGGGTGTAATATCTTCTTTAGTGCGTTTTTGTACTTTGACGTTCACTTTGACTGATGATTTTATCTGTACTATGGTGTACCTAGTACTGAGGTAGTTCTCCTGATTCCTGGTAGCTTATTAATACGGACGCTTTTACTTAAAAAAAAAAAAAAAAAAAAAAAATTATCATTTAAAATATATATTTATTTTATTATTAACATTACTTGCGGGTATTTAAATTATTACAAATATCTGAATTTTTTTGGTGATTAGGTAATTGACGTTTGATATTGGAATTGAACAAAAAATAATAAGATGCTTTTTTACGACTCGCTAATATTTCTGACAGCCGCTTGTCGGAATTCCCGATGATCGAAATTAATAATGGGGAGGGCATAATATAGATATTTATAAATTGGAATATTATTGTTATTTCTATTATTATTTATAAATGCTGATATTTCTGAAAGGATGAACAACAAACTCCGCTTACACAATTCAATTGTAGAAATGAGGTTAGAATCATTGGCTATAATGATTATCAAGAATACCCACAACAATAAAATCGACGTTGGTATTCCTTATAATATAATAAAAAAAATATATATATATATATATATATATATATAATAATTAAATAAACTCTTACCTTCGTATATTAATGCATCTAATGTAGGTCTGAATTTAAATTGCAAGAGCATTAAATCAAAAAGACGTTATTTCTTTTTAAAAGCATGTGAAAAAACGACGGTCTGTCAAACCTCAGTACCAAGAGAATTCGAGACACTTGACAGTATATCAGTCAAATGGAGAGAGTCGTGTTTGAATTCTATCAAAAGTTTTTATTATTATCGTTTCTTGCTGACATCGTAAATATATAACGATCTGTGGGGCCTTGAGTTCAGCTACCACACGCGTCCCCGGGGTTGCGGATAGGGGAACGACCACTCGCGGTCAGTCACGAAATAAGCACTTCTAAGAGTGACGAATAAGTGGCCGTGGACAAGAACTTCGAGCGAAAATAGTGGTATTCGCCCGTCTACACACCCACTCATCATTCACACACCTACATATCTGTAAGATAGCCGTACCCGGACTGGGGAGTATATCGGGAACTCTATAAACGAGTTTCCCACGAATGGTGGAGATGGAGACCCTATAAACGGGTAACTTCCAGGCGGGTTATGAATGAATGAGAGGCCCTATAAACGGGCATCTCTCACGTATGAATGTGACCAGTTTGAGCGACGGTAAGATCTTGCGGATGCAGTGATTACTTGTTGATTGATGGGATTAGCTGTGAGGGAATCACTTCATGCTTATGTGCGTTCCCCTTCTGGAGGGTACAGTTGTAAAACCAGATGGCACTCCTGGGCCGCCACAAGTAGGGGGCCCGAACCCAGTCTAGCCAACATGGGAGGCTGCCCCACACAGTGGTAAGACGTCGCCAGACGTCAAATCTCGCTTCTCGTAGTAGTGCCGTATGGCGTACGGATGGGACCCTGCTGCGAGTCGTGGGGGAGGAACAGCCGAGGCCACCGGAATGTAGGAGGGCTTCAGTATTGGGGAGATTCAGGACGCTGAACCGTCATCTCCAACAAGTGATCCTCCTGACCATCACAAATATAAAACATTTAACACAAATTAACAAAAATCATGAAAGGTAATAAAAAAATTATAGCAGGCTCTCGAGTGCCGCCTGCAAGCGACTCAGTAGAGTCAATGGAGCTTCCCGGCTCTCCTATCACACCAGTAGGCAACCTGGCTGGTGTGACAGAAAATGCTACAGGTAGCAGTATGAATGAAAGTGCTAATGTTTGTAAATCGCCGGCAACTTGGGAAGCTGCTGAGTGTAAATTGCAGGAGCAATTTTACACAATAAACAGAGTCCTAAGTAAAATGATGGAAAGGACTTGCATACAAAAAAATGTAAGTCAAATAATAAAAAACGGTTTGAGTGAGATCAGTGAAGCAGTGGAAATCGGACAGTATGAACTGAAGCGAATGAGACTGCTCCGACAAAAACAGAACGATAAAGGACGGAGTGAATGTGAGGAGGCAACTCCTCAGAAACGGAAAAGAGACCGTCAGACCCCTACTCCGGAGCAGGCGACCGCACAACAGCGGACGATCGAGACCGAAACATGGGCGAAGGTGGTCTCAAAACATAAAAAACCGAAAACGACCGAGACGGACAACAAACTAACAAAAGAGCAGCCAAAAGCGAGACTCCAAGGTCGCGGGTCTGATCGCCCTAACCTCAAAGGCAGGGGAGGAGCGATCATGATCAAGCCGGCTGAGGGACAGACGTACGTCGACGTGGTACGTACAATACGGCAAAAGGTGGACCCTGACAAGTGTAATACTCAAGTCAGAACAATAAGAAAGACAAAAGACGGTGCGGTACTTTTACAACTCTCCAGACAGAACAACGAGACGGACTTCCGACAGGTTCTTCAAGACGCTGTAGGAGAGACTGGACGCGTAAAAGATTTGACCTCCAGGGTGACACTGGAATTCCTAGACTTGGACTGTGTCACGACCAACGAGGACATCGCGAACGCGTTAAATCGGGAAACGGGACGGACTGCAGACCGTCGGCCCCATGTTTTCGACGTTAACAGTCGAGGACAGAGAATGGCGGTCTGCGATTTTGACGTAAAAGAGGCTACCGACCTCTTAAGGAAAGGGCGTATTAAAATTGGGTGGGTTGTATCAAGAATAAGAGCAAGGATACGCGTCTCGCGATGCTATAGATGCCTCGGGTTCGGTCATGTACGGAAAGACTGTAAAGGACTGGACAGACGAAGCTGCTGTTGGCGATGCGGCCTCGAGGGTCATTCCCACAAGGACTGCAAGAGTCGTGGGGAGTGTTTCCTGTGCACTGAGGATAATATCCGAGACAGGGGACACTTACCCGGCTCGTCCTCGTGTGCCGCGTTCAGGATAGCACTCACAGAACAGAAGACAAAGACAGTCACACAATGACGACGACGATACTCCAATGCAAGATGAACGGGAGTAGCGTGGCAGACGCACTGCTCCCGCAGATTGCGGCGGAACTGAACATCGACGTGCTGATTATCAGTGAGCAATACAAAGACAGACGATTACCGACTTGGCTCACAAGCGGCTCGGGCAAGTCCGCAGTTTGGTTACGTGGAAAGGTTGTGTCGAATATCGTACGCAGCGGGACTGAGGAGGACTGTGTCTGGGTAACGGTCGCTGACATAACCTATGTCAGTGTTTACCTGAGCCCAAACAGCAGTGCCTCCGAGTACGCGGCTAAACTTGGAAAAATCGAGGACGCGTTGCGGGATATCCCTGGTAACGTGATCGTGGCGGGCGACTTTAACGCGCGGGCGATCGAGTGAGGAATGCCCTTGACCAACAGACGGGGAAGACTGCTGCTGGAGATGGCCGCAAGGCTGGACCTGGCAGTAGTTAACGAAGGAACGATACCGACGTACAGACGACCAGGGTATGGTAACTCCATACCAGACGTGACTCTGACCTCGGACAGAATTCGAACTAGGATAAGGGCGTGGCGGGTGATCCAGGACTATACGGCCAGTGATCACCAGTACATTGCCTTCAAACTGACAGACGCGACGAGACAGACGAGGAGACGGGGCACAACATCTACGGGGTGGAACCCCAAGCGCCTAGACATAGACGAACTCGAAAGGTATCTGCAAAATGCAGAACCTCCCTTACGAGAGGTGCCTCAAGAGTTGACGAACCGGGACAGGGTGGAGGCGTTAGCGGCGGCAACGACTGGCTTTCTCCAGCGCCTATGCGATGCCACCATGCCCAAGAAACGGAAAGTACTAAACAGACGACAAACATACTTATCGTAGATCGCTGATCTCAGAAGCAATTGTTTGAAGCTGAGACGGAAAGCTCAACGAGCCCGAAGTCGAGGCGTAGTGGGACTATACTCTATGGAGTATAGTCGCGCCAGACAGCGACTGAGATACGCGATCAATGACAGTAAGAAACGATGTTGGACAAAACTAATCAACGAGGTAGACTCAGATCCCTGGGGCAACGGTTATAAAATTGTAACATGCGCCCTGGGAGGTCGGGATCCGCCGGAACTACGAGACGCGAAAGTGATGGAGCGGATAGTTGAGAGACTTTTCCCAACCCATCCCAACAGAACGGACGCGACAAACGAAATGACAGATATAGAGATCCCTCTCTTCACGCAGGAAGAGCTCTGCAGAGCTTCGAATGCGTTGAAGCCTAACAAGGCCCCGGGTCCCGATGGCATACCTAGTGAGGTGTTACGGGTGGTCGCTTCGCGCCGCCCGGACATCCTTTTGGGTTTGTACAACGGGTGTCTGGTGGAGGGAGTTTTTAGCAGGCTCTGGAAGGAGGCTCGATTGGTTCGCATCCGTAAGTCTAAGGGGAACCCCGATTGGCCTTCTTCATACAGGCCTCTCTGCCTACTAAATACGGCAGGGAAGCTGTTGGAGCTACTGCTGAGACCAAGACTGTCACAGGCAATTCAAAACGCCGGAGACCTATCCGAACAACAACACGGATTTAGAAAAGGACGGTCGACAATCGGAGCTATAGGTGACGTGACGAACATCTTTCACGCGGCGAACAGGGGCTGTCATGCAACCAGACCACTGGTTCTGTTGGTGACCCTGGACGTTCGTAACGCCTTTAACTCTGCAAAATGGACAGCGATACTGGGGGCGTTGGAGTTGACTTTCAAGGTTGACTCCTACCTCCTTCGTATCATACGGGACTACTTACGAGACCGAGGACTGACGTATGATACTTTGGACGGAAAGAAATGGAAACGCGTGACAGCGGGGGTGGCGCAGGGTTCCATTTTAGGCCCCGACTTCTGGAACGTACAATACGACGGTTTGCTGAGACTAGACATGCCCTCCGACGCGCGTCTCATTGCCTATGCCGACGATGTGGCAGCCGTGATAGTCGCACGCGACTATCACTTGATTCAGTTAAAGCTGAATCAGGTCATGAGACGCGTGAACGAATGGATGACAGATCACGGACTGCAGCTCGCGCTGCAAAAGACTGAGTTGTTGTTGCTGACTCGCAGACGTATACAGACGGTGTTTCCGATGACGTTAGGGACGGAAAGACTGGAAACCAGGAGTGAAGTCAAGTACCTTGGCGTTACCTTGGATACGAAGCTGAGCTTCTGGCCCCACCTACGAAACGCGGCGACAAAGGCAGCAGAAAAGACCAAGGCTCTAAGTAGACTGATGGCCAATACCAACGGACCGAAACAGAACGTTCGGAGACTGCTGATGAGCGTTACCCACTCGATTTTGCTTTACGGGGCGGAGGTTTGGGCTGACGCGATGAATATCAGGAAACGCGCGAACACCATGAAAAGCGTACAAAGGGTGGGCGCGTTAAGAATCGCGTGCGCGTATCGTACCGTGTCTGAGAGCGCCGTTTTCGTGATTGCTGGGGTCATTCCCATCGATCTGCTCGCGGCCGAACGGAAGCGAATTTACGAGCGGAGCTCGAACGTTGGAAGGGAAGACGCTGTGACTGAAGAACGGACGAAGACCATCGAGACATGGCAGAGACGGTGGACGACGGACGAAAGAGGACGGTGGACGAAAAGACTAATACCCGAAATCGGTCCGTGGAAAGAGAGGAAATACGGAGAGGTGAACTTCTACCTTACCCAATTTCTGTCCGGACACGGATACTTCCGTAAGTACCTCTGCAAGATGAAGAGGGTCGCCTCTTCAGAATGCAAGTACTGCGGATGGGCTTGGGACGATGCGGAGCACACATTTTTTGTGTGCGAACATTGGACTGAGCCACGACTAGAGTTACAGACGAGGACAGGAGTGATCACGCCAGAAAACGTGACGAAAATTATGATGACGGACGCGGACAGCTGGCGGTTGATCGCAAAATACGTTATGAATGTGCTTCAGAACAAAAGAGCAGATGGATGTTTGGACGATTGAAAGTCTATGAAGAGTGAATGTAATATCGAGTATGCATGAGAATCTGAAATGAAAGATATGAACGTGAAATGACCACGCAAGGACTGCCGCCCAGGCTGAAGTAATGTGTATAACAGTTCCGGGCTGGTGTCGGTGCAACACGGAGATATGTGTTTAGTGCGTAGTGACATGGGTTTTCTGTCGAGTCGCACATACTTCGGTTGTTGTTTTTCAGGACCATTCTTGCTGAACGACCATCGGAGATGCATAAACAGCATTCACAGACTCCGAAAAAAAAAAAAAAAAAAAAAAAAAAAAAAAAAATATATATAACGATCATATCTCAACAAATATATAAATACATATTATTTTTAATAAAATTTATTGGACATTTATTCAATGATCATTTGATTTCAAATATCAGAAATCGGGACTCTATCAATAAATGGATCAACTACCTTAAATATTCCTTTTAAGAAAAAATAAAAATTCAATGTCATCCAGCTCGATACACATAATCTAACGCCTTCTTAATCCTCGCACCTTCTGACGATGGTATGTGTATGCGTGTCTTTTCTAAGAAAAATAAATTTGAGAAACAATCGAGAGGTTTCATCGAGCGACAGTTCACATTGGGCATGTCCACAAGGCGGTCAAGCCAAATTTGTAGAACTGTAAAATTGGAAATAATTTTGAAATGGACGGAAAACAATTATTTTCGTAGGTTTCGCCTTGGATGACCTGCTGGGCTCGTCGTTACGACGAGAGAGGTAGTCCAATATAAGATCTTTTATCTCGCTCCAACTGGATTCGTCTATACGGATTTTCCACTAATTATGCGGCAATTATTTCAGTATTGTCCACTGCTACGAGTAATTTACAAACCACAGTGTGCAAATGGAAGCTTCGGGTCTTTGATTCGGATATTAAAATATTATTGGCGGCGTACCGAGGACGCTTTGTAAATACGTAAATTAGATTTTACTCCTTTTATTTTTGATTCATCAATTAGTGCCATACGTTAATTATGAAAATTTCATAGTGCAATATAAAATCAAGGCATCGCTCGTATTCAGTATGTAAATAACATTTTTCAAGCATTCAAATTATTATGACAAATCACATATACCTGCAAACGTATATTATTTAAAATAATGAAAAATACTTGGTTGAGGCGATTTAAATCAGAATTCCCATGTACACACTTAACACCTGAAATTTCAACAGCAGACTCGTTAAAATCTCTATTCGATATGCACATATCGCCTATATTTATACCGTAACTTTATTTTACGCGCTAATCTCTGCAAGAGTATTTTTTGTTAAGCATTAGATGCAAAAAACTCAGATTTCGTGCTTTAATTTATAGTATTTTTAGCATTCTATAATGATATAACGCAGTGCTATTGATAATATACATTTCTATAAATTCTAGAGTTCTATAAGTATTTATTCATCCATCTTGATGAAAATTGGCAATAACTCTATTACCTCATATTTTCGACACTTAAACTTTTGAAGCACGACATCCTCCTACAAAACAGGGTTTTTTGTTGAATTATATACATATCTTATATTTTCCAAAATAACCCCATTGCGATAAAACTGTATTTTTTATTACTATAGCATTCGAGCAGATTAAAAAATAATATACCATAAGTGAAAAATTAATTAAATAAACGGTAAAAAATAAGAATATGAGCGAAGGCATAATATCACACGTAAATTTCGAATCACCTGTAAATCCTTATAAACCCTTGACTTCGATATTCGCGAAGAATTGCGACAACGAGATTTACATTTGATTCGTATTAAAATCGTCGTCCGGTGTCATACACATGTATACATACACCGAGAGCTTTTCAGCTGAAGCAAAAATGTACGCGGTATAATTTACAAGTATACTTGTCCGCGACGGGCGAATAGAGAAATAAAGAGGAGCGAAGCCCGGCGCGTATGTACCCGTTAATTCCGGGTCTTTACACGGATGCACAATGGAAATTTCGCGAATGATTTATGGATTTCGTGAAAGGGGGATGCAAACCGCCGGCAAAACGACGCGCTCACCTCACCGTTTTTCAAAGGTATCGTAAAGTTTCTTTCTGCCCTCCATACCCTTCGGCCAGACCCTCGCGCAACCCCTCCCCCCCCCCACTGTCCCGCCGACGCCGACGCGCAAGAAACGTACTACGCGTGTGTAGGCGCGTACGGCCTGACGGCCGGGGGGGGGGCAGTGAGGGTATATTTTTGACTTTTATTACTCCTACCTTGGGTGATCGCGCGCATATAATATTACCGTCCTCGAGCGCGGCGGCAAAATCGGGAAATTGTAATATATATATAACGCGCGGTCATTCGGTTAAATTCTGGTCGAACCGGGCGGACGCGGCTGCGCGCGACAGCCTCGTCAACGATCACGCCGGGCGGCGGGAGCCACGGCGGATGCCTGCAAGACCGTGTATACGTATACGTGTTTATTTGCACATGCGTGCGCGCGCCCGAATGTATTTAACACGTACGTGTGTGTGTGTGTGTGTGTGCGCGCGCGTGTATGCGCTTCGCGTAAATTTATGTACGCGCTCGCGATACTTTTATTTCAGTGGAAGCGGCTCCGAGTCCGATCGTGCGGGCAATACGTGCGAGGGATTTGACGGAGCCCCCGTATTATGGATCTTTATTTGAATGACAAAGCTGAATAGTAGAGCCATTATTTTATATATATACATATATGTCAATCGCTTAAAAAGTTTCCAAGCATGTTATTCGTATACATTGTTAATTATAAGATTTACGACAATAAATTTTTTACGCCAAAGCAGGTCGGATAGTCGTGTCAATCTTTTCGCATCCGTTTCGAGCCTGGCGACCGAAATCTGTTCGAATCTTTAAATCTTGGATTGATTAGAATGATCCATATGCTTACGGAGGGCGTTTTAAACACGCATTTGCAATCCCTCTCTCCGCGAGTATAAAACGAGCCATACACACCGAACACATGTTTCATTCGCAAACTTCGCCAAAATAGGTTATGTTTGTAATTATAAAGCGTAAATAAAATACGAAATTAAAATCTTGCGCAGATGTACCTATAAAATTGTAGAACATTGATAGTTGGAATTTGAATACTGAAGATCAAGTGCGCGATAGTCGATCGTGCTTTTCGTTGAATTTTTATGTAAGAAACGGAGTAGCCGTAGAGGGCACTGGTATGTATTAATGCTATTACCACTGGTTTACCATACTAGCATATCACATAGCCCGACGTAATACACGATCGAGCGTCCCAGGATTAATACGAGGTTAATGCGATATTTCATGACATCGATTATCATTAGAGAGTACAGTTTTTTTCCGTATACCGAGGATTTTTCTTCATCGGCCTATACTATTTTCACTCGTTCGATCCGAATTGGTGTAGCTTCGTATACGAAGAAGGATACTGGCTACGTAAAGAAGAACTTTTTTTTTTTTAAACAAACGTATTGATAATTATTCCGCGAATGTTTCAAGGATCGTATAACTCGAGCCGCAGATTTGTATCGATTCAAAATTCAGGGATTCGGCCAGCGTGCAAAGTCCCCTGTGCCATTTTGCAAGAAACCCTTAACTTCTGCATTTTCCAACATTTTGAGCTTTCTGAAACTATTGCTCGTGAGCTTGTGTAATTCTTAGAGATACATCCGTTCCTAAACTTTTATCGGACAATAATCATATGCAATTTTGGCGTCCGTTGAGAAGGAACTTTTTTAGGACACGGGTGAAAAAAAAATCAGTTACGAACACTTTTTAAAATTAATTAATGTAGCAAAATAGACAATTAAAGGACAAAGGCTAAAATTTCGCGGCTGAAAATTGAAAGCAATTCGCTTCGGGTCTTAGCTGTGGACCGACCCTTGATCGGCATTCGAAAACGTTCGAAATCCTATAAATAATAAATCACGGATAAATTTAATATTTTTACAATCCACTAACAATTTTTTATTTTCAAGAGCACGGGCAAACGTCTGCTTTATAGCAGTAACAATAATAATAGCGATACGCATAAAATTTCACAATTTTAATTAGTATACAATTAAATTGAAACAAACTATTAATTATATATAATTAAAACGTAAGTTTTAAAAATTGAATAAAATTTGTGATATTCGAGATTCGGTTTTAAACTCCTTTTTAAGAACAATCGACTGTCAATAAATAATATTCTTTTTAACTCTTCACTTCTCTATTCGCGCTAAGTATACTATAAATGCACCGGAAGACTTTATCAAAACAAAAAAAAAAACAGAGAATTTTGAATTTTCATTATCATTCCCGATCCTTTTTCATTTTCAAACCCTTTTCACCCGTGTTTGCGATAATAAAAGCCAGGAAAGCTCATCGCTATTTTCATTATAGAGCAGAGTCAACGGAAGCATTGAGCAAACTTCATCCCTTTCAAAATTTAATTCAAATTGATCTCAATGATCGTTCGTTTATTGTGGAAACGTTCGCGAAAATTTGCCGGAACGACGATATGTATAATAAAATTAATCTGAAAAAAAAATTGAATTTAGAACCACCACTCTGCGTTAAATCTCATCGCACGAGAATAGTATTCGTCTAAAATGCCAACAAGTATCCAACGAATTGTTTTCGCCCGTATTATATTATATTTATCCACCACCCCCTCCCCTACATGGACGCATAACTGAACTATACAGGTAGACGAACAAGCCGGTGTATCGCTAGGCCCCACACCCTCGTCCCGAATCTTATCGGGCTCGTTGCAATATTCACGGCCAATACGAGGAGCGCGCGAACGCGATGACCCGCCGCGCCGCCCATCCTGTATAATAATGCTCGCGACGTAATGGAACGCGTGCGATTTTTACCCGAGGCGTACGGCAGGAGGGAGGGGGAGCGACTCGCGTCCCCGTCGCGCACATACGCGTATACACGAGATCGCGCGCTACTCGGCTTCGACGCCGAGACCCGCGGCGATGAACAGAGGGAATTCGGGCTTTCCACGTTCTCATGCACTTGCTCATGCGTGTGCGATATTTCATTCGGCCTCATATATATATATATGCGTACTTTCCTCTTTCGAATCCCGGTGTTTCCATAAAGAGATGCGAGTATCAGGAATAAAAAGATAAAACCGTCACCGCTCAGGCGAATCGATTGATCGATTGTCTATAACTTATAGATATATAGAGTTACGATACAAGCTATGGATACCGGGATTCTCTTTGCGAACGCGCTGGATTTGCAAGAAGAAGATATTAAAATCGTTTCAACGAAATTCATTGCGATATCCTGATTTATTGTTTTTTTTTTATTTTCAAAGTTTCTAATAGTTATTGATATTTTATATTGTTTTCTTTCAAAATTATAAGTACAGGTATATATATATATATATATATATATATATATATATATATATATGTATGTATGTATGTATGTATATGAAAAATCGGAAAATGAAACTATGTGGAGAAAAAAATCGAATGCTTGGTAATTCGGTGTGTTGAATTTAAGTATAATAATAAATAAGATCTAATTTTTAGTGAAGTATATTTGTGTCCAACGCGCGAATAGTTCAACAATTGTGATTTGATACATCGACATACCTAAGACGATAGAGCCAAATTTCAACATTTACTCGATAAGAAGTATGCGCGAAAAATTTTGCGAAGAGGACAAAGTTAAAACTGTAAAGGCATTTAAATAAACTGAGGAAGATGGTGTTTGTACGTTTCGCCCTCGGTTACCCGCTGGGCTCGTCAGTAGGACGACGAGTCGGACAATTATCCTGGACTCGAGAAATCGATAAGTTACGATATAATGGCAATTAAATTATTTATGATAGAATATGGGCGCATACTGCGTTAAAACGAATACTTTCAAAATGTTAATTGCGTACGTCTTAGAAAATATAGCGACTTCTGTTTATTCGATTAACTGATTTGAATAAATGGTTAATTTATTGCGCTATGACGCTCTGCGAAGCCAAGTAAAACCAAATAAACAGAGTAGAATTATATTTTTCTCCGATGCTCGAATGGTTTTTACAATTGCGATGTAAAAAATTAACGAAAAGCCAAAGTTGCTTACATTGTCTTCTTCACAACATTTTTCCTGCATACTTCTTATAAAGAAAATTTTGGAATATTGGCTCAATCGTCTGAGATATGTCGGTTTTTTAAATCGCAAACTGTCAAACTGTCCACGCGTTGGACAAAAGTATACTTCAGTCAAAATTTGATTTTATTTCGTTTAATAAATATTTTTATTTATCAATTCCCGAAGAGCAGCCGAAGCGAGCTCGGAACGTTGGACCAGGTGTTAGGTTGTAACAGTAAATTTCATACATAAATTGAGGTTAAAGTCAGTCAAGTTGTTCTCTACTAACTGTATTTTCTCTTTCAGCTAAACTAAAGATTTTGATGTCAGGTTAGTCTAGGGGGTTGATCATAAACAAGGACAATTCGACTGTCATTATAATTATAATATTACACACACACTCACACACACACGCGCGCACACACACATATTTATTCTATTTTATTTAATAGAACTGTCAAACCAGTAACAATATTTATTAATTTATTTAAAAATAGTAAAGTACAATAAACATTTTCTGTTTAATTTATTTAAATATGTTTCACTCAAGTGGCATTGTGCAATAAATTAAGCTATTCCAAGTAAATAATAGATCATGGAAAGGCATACGAGATGAAATCTCTGAATTTTCTAGGAGGAGCATTAATAATTTTTATGGTTCTTTTATGGATGCATTACAATACCTTATTATACGAATACTTCATTGAGAATCTGAAATTGATTATATTAAAATTTATTACATTCGTACAAGTCCTATTTGCAATCTATTACTTTTTAGAATATCCCATATTAGGTCCATAGATATTTTGTAGGAATTCCGAAATGTTTTAATAAGGATCGATCGTTAGCTTGAGTTCGGATTAATGCCTTTATTAATATTACGGCCTTATTTGCATCTATTGCTCAGCGTCGATTGCAATTTAAATTAAAGGATAAAGTATTTGATTATCTTCTATTGAATATTCTCTAATGTACGATACTTTTCACGAACATAATTGTTACATAATTAAATAATTCATTTTATTTAATAATGCATAACTTTTATTACGAAATTAATTTTATATAATTAATTTGAAATATAAGCATGATGTAAATTTTTCTTGATTCTTTTTAATTCATTGAGAACCCTAATTTTAATTCAAATTAGAAAGAAGCTGTATATATATATATATATATATATATATATATATATATATATATATATAGTAACTTAAAATTTTTATATAGTTAGAACAAACAGCGTTCCATTAAAAAAGATATATTTGACAATGTGTACTTTGAAACCGTATAAAAGTTTAATAATCAGAGTTCTTCGTTAGTATAATGAGGTCATTATTAAGTGCAATTTCATCCAGTCTAAAATACGTAGTAATAGATACCAGAAACGAGTGGAGTGTAAATATTGATGAGAGAGAGAGAGAGAGAGAGAGAGAGAGAGAGAGAGAGAACGGGGACGGAGAGGTAGGGCTCGACTGCGAGCGGAGGAAAGGGAATATTGACATTGAATTATTAATTGCCCTCCACCGTACACACTCCCAGCCTCCGGCTATATGCAGGAGAGCATTTTCCCGCCGCCCCCCTCCTTGTTCCTCTCTGCCCACTCTCGCGTTGTACATCCAATCCTTTGCGCCCGCTCAACTTGCGGGGAGCGCGCAGAGGTAATTAACGACTCGTTGTTGCCGTTGCGGTTGCCGCTGCCGGGATGACACTCGAGTACACGAGCTCTACATTCGTTTCTTTCTTTTTTTTTTTTGTCAAGCTACCTGTCCACAATTTCGTAGGTATAGGTCTAGAGGTACATACTCCCACTAGATCTGCCCCTTCGTCTTCTTCATCTGCTTCTTATTGGCCTTTTTTTCTTAGTACGAGCTGGAAAAACTTTTTAATTAGGGAATTTTAATTCTCTCCTTTTGTACACACGCCCAGGTTCGTCTTTAATCAGTTGCCTGCGTTGCTCTTTGACTCCGATTTACAGAGCTAAGTGTGGTAGTTTTAATTACCGAAGGAGCGCATTGCAGGCAAAGGATTCAGAGACGAGCGATCGAGGCGATCGCCTCGCTCTATTCCACGAGCCTTAACAAGAAGCAGAAATTTTTTACAGCATGTGTATTAACAATTAATTTGGAAAGCAAAACATACTCTATTAAATTTCTTATGTTGCCAATGTTTTATAACACTGGAAGAAAGACCGTCCGCTAGCGTAAATCTAGGGCGAAGTGAATAATAACGGGAATCTTTTGTCCAAAAAACTAATTTCATCAAATTTTGTCAAGATTTTGTAGGGAACAAAGCGTATAGTCTGTTGATTTTAAAAAAATTTATATATACATATTTTTATAAAGAAAAATTTACAAAAATAAAAAAGTTCCTCTAAATTAATAATCACCAAAGCTAACATTTATTTAAATAGTTTCAAGCTTAAACAATTCATATAGTAGGATGTTTTTGTTATAAATTATAAGGCTTTTTTTTGTATATTTCATAGTTTTTCATAAATAAAATATTGTATAATATCGCCGGGAATACGTCGAAGAAGTATTATAGTTTGATATACAAACGTACCAATGGTGTTAGATTCGTCCATCGATTATTGACCCTTTTTCAGAAGTTCATACTGAACATCACCATTCTGATCCCACCCAAATATAGAACATTATCTTTTTTTCATGGATTTCTTACTTTGATTTATCTTTAATTTATATTCTTACAGGATTTACCTACGACTTTATTACGCTGTGAATTATTGATCCACTTTTTATTTCCAGTCATAATTTAATGCAAAATGCATTCTTTTTTCAATGAAGAAAAAATTCCGAAATCAAAAGATGATTCTGGAATTTTTTCGACATCCCAGTGATTTTAGACGCTTCGAAATGGAAAAACTCCTTGGCGTGTTATATTTTTGGGACACCCAAAACATTTTTTGACACCTTTTATTCTGTGGAGATTATTCGGGGTCTACTTCTGATAGCAAACGATGCGTTTCAAGTGCTTTTTCCTTTTGAATTATAGCAATAAAGAAAAATTTTCCGCATATGCTATTTTGTTTACATATAATTCGACCTTTTCGCATATGTTCCCTTTGATAGATCAAATATAATAGATTTTTAGGTGCTCTGTAACATATGATAGTTGTCTTTGTTAAAAAGAAGGTCTTAAAGATTAAATATAAAGTTAGTAAAAAATACGAACTTTTTAAGTTGCAGACCTAATATGTAATAAATTAATTTAAATCTGTCGACAAAAAAATTAATAACGAAGAAGAAAAAAATCCGAAAATTAATTCCGTCTACACATAGAAAGGAAGTAGTAAAATTAAAGTAGTTAAAAGTATCTTATAAATAACATATAAACTATTTAGAATTCAATTTCGTCTATACCATAATTTTTGCGAATTAGAGGTAAAATTTCATAAATTTCTAATTTACATTCATTACAAATCGACAATAATTACATTCATATAACACTGGTGCGCTTGTTTAATTTACCATTCGTTTTCTTTTCACTTTTCTTTCTTTTCGAAGGAAATTCCACTTAGTGGTCGCGCTTTGGAAATGAATCCACATATTCCATCTCGAATATCATGCACGCGCAAGAAAAAGGCAGAAAATAGGAATTATAGAGTTCAACATACAGTTTACCTATAGCGCAGATTTTACTTTATGCGTGTTTTCGTTTTGTTACACAATCGAGTCACTAATTCTAGTCTTCAGCTTTTACTGAAAAGCCGCTATATAAGTTTCTCTCGGATGCTTAGGTAATTCACCAGTGTATCCATGGCGTTATGCTCTAATCGAGTACTTGTCTTCTGTACTGTCTATTTAAACTGCGCAATCAAATATAGATGAGATAGAGCACTATACGTAGGACACGTCGTTAAACTTTCTCGGCATCTATCATAATTATGAAAGTATCGATCCACAACAGGGTAGGCACGTTAGAGTGTGCCGTGTTCCCCTGACTGACATTTCTAGTAGTAATTCTGCGGGGATGGGGGAGATTCTCAACGACACTTAAACAGGACTTCCTAAGTTAGGACGGGAAAACTATAATCCTTAGTCATAGAAGGCCTATCTGTTGTTGTTGCTTTTCCTCTCGTGGAATGCTGTCTTCCTACCTGTTTCGTAACTGAGCAAATGAGAAATGTTGTTCTCCATTTTTACGAAAGAGTGAAGAGACTGATCGACGATCTCGTTGGTAACTAAAATACTGACACGAACTCGATTGATTCTAAATAGGTATCAGAATAATATTTCTTGTTAAGATGTCGGCTTTCAGGCTCGATAGAACACAGTCTGAAAGGTAATTCCTGCTAGTATTGTTGGTCACGCTAGAACCATTTATTCATAATGACTCATTCATCCTGAAACCTATATCGTTGAACCGATCATTTAGACATTTATCTATCTACCGAAATGTCTCCTACCAAAATTGTTCTTGTAAGACAAATCATCTGTGCTTGTAGGGATTTTTTACAGGGGACTCCGATGTCACTTTAACTACTGGTATAATCACTGACGCCACAAGATCTGTGCATACATAGTGCTCCAACTTGTACAAGGAAGGCTTCGTCGATGTTTTTTCGACTGTTATACATCTTCTCTACACTACTCTAAGGTCATCGAAATTTTTCCATCCATCGTAGGACATCTATCATGTTTTAGTCCCCTCGCTTCAAAAAGGAATGAAGAATATCTGAATCATTTCTTCCTCCACTAGATACGTGAAAGTATAATAGTGAATTATGATGCAAGGAAGCAAAACAGATTTTTATTAGCAAAGGCATGCATATCGCTAGAGGCCCGGAGCGCAGCGATATGTTCTTAATGGCGAGTTTTGAAGTATTTTCAAAATATTTCTAAAAAAAATATCATAACATTCTTACATTAGACTCTTTTTTACCAAAAGGAAATTTTTTACAATTACTATGAATATTCTTGTTTCAATAATTGCTCTGTAGTCGGTTTATCTCAGTTTGATTCCAGGCTATTATTCGACAAATTTTGTTCTGTATTAGTGTGATAAATTAATACGCAGCTATGTGTCTGTAATTTTTACATTGATTATAGCGTAACATTATATTCCAGTAATTTCGCCAGCTTTATCAACCTGAAATAAGATTAATTTATTGTAATTTAAAATTATTGAATAAATGCTCTACACTATATTAAAATTTATTTGACATTATATTATAATATTAATGTAAATTATACATAAATATGTTTTATATGATCCTAAATTATTGGAAGTCTGTCTAGTTCGTAAAGATATAATTACTTAGCGTTATCTATGATTTCTGTACACTTAAACGTTGGTATAGATTGAAATAACATATTGTGAAATTTTTTTTGAATACCCGATGATTTTAATTTTAGGCATGCTATCCGACAGAAAATTTATAATTTCTTTGACTGACTATACTTATTTTTTCCATTGCATTTAATAGTAATAAACATTATTTAGAATGCAGTTCAGCTATCCTAAAGCAGATTCTTGCATTAAAATTATAGAAGTATAAATTTATTATTATTCATTTAGTTTTTAGGATTTTCTTTAGTAATACTTATATATCAAAATATTTAAACTTTTTAATTTCTATTTACGGTATAACATAACTCTTATACAAATGTCTATATTAAATTTATAAATGTCATTTCAGATTTCAAAGGATGCTGCTAGAAGATATGAGTCGGTCACCGATGGACAGAATATTTACCAATAAGGTACGATGTGAATCATGTTTCTTTATATGTCAGCAGACGGGTAATCCATAAAAAATATGTGTCCAGAATAGCGCAGTACTATAATCGATAATTTTCCAACTATATGTGCTAATAACAAAAGTAAACAAAAGTAACAAAGTAAACAAAGTCCAGTACTATCTATAATTTTGAAGAGGTTTATGATAATGAATCAAAACCTGACCTATGGCTTTGGTAAACTCATATCACACTGAAAATACTGAAAAGCCAGAGTAAAACGATACTTATTATTCTAACAAATTATCAATCCTTTTCAACAGAACAAATATTCAAAAATTAAAAATTAAAAATTAGTAATCATATTGGCCGAATGAATGAAAGTAAAAAAACGTTGAACTATTAATGGTTAAAAGAATAAGTTCCAAATACCTGTATGTAACATCATACGTAATGTTCATGGTTGAATCTTAAAGTACAGAAAGTATACAGGCATATTGCAAATCGAATACAACGATTAAGAATAATTAGAGAGGGATTGACTTCGTGTTGATTAATAAAGCAGTAATAGATATAGACTACGAATTTACGTCAATACGATATAATCCCAGATATATAATTGTACATTATATAACTATATAATGCTTTTAAACCTATATAATGCATTCGTGCAAGAGGAGTTTCCATTCTTTCGGAGGACAAAAGAAGTCAACTGCTTTGTGCTTAGCAGACAGAAGCACCCGTCAAACGTAATTGCAAGATAAAGATGAGTCCCGGCAGCGGTGTTTGGAAAAGCCTATGCGGAATTTGGTCACCTCCCCGCCCCCCTCCCAAGCGAAGTTTCGGAAGGCGCGGCGTCGTCGTTTCGCTTAAAAGCTTCCCGGCATCGGTCTCCGAATGTCGTTTGCAGTCTCCCGCTCCGGAGATCCCGTATAGTCGCCCCTATCCCCGTAACGAGAATCGCCGTCAACCCTTTTGTTACTTTGCCCTTCTCTCTCTCGCTCCCGTGCTCTTACCCACTTAATTTCTCTCGCTGCACACCCTTTTCGATTTACTGTTTCCCCTTACTCGGCCATGGCATTAATTTAAAGGACTCATTAGGACGCACTTTCAGAGACATTTTTCAAGTCCGATATTTTCTGAAACATTTTTCCTTTAACAAGTATACGAAACGCAAAAAGAATTAGAATAAAATTAGAATAAAGTAAAAGTAGACTAGAAAAAAAAGTTATTGGTAAATCTGTAAGTTAAAAATTTTCAACTTACTTTAATCTAATCGGATTCTGTTCAGGAGCGGAGCAACATAAAAATTTTAGGAGGTGTTCAGTTTGGTGCAATCTGTATTGATATATAAGAGATTCGCATTTATATAAATTTACGAAAATTTTATACAAGAAACAACTGAATATTATTTATTCATCAAGTTCAATTCCGAGAGAACTTAAGCTTATTTATGCCATCAAAAATTATTAACCTAAGATTTTGGTTGAAATAAAATCTCTGCATAATCCGATGACGTTATTCATTCTATATATATAATATATATATATATATATATATATATATATATATATATATATATATATATATAGAAATACATAAAAATAACTGTAATGTTTCTGCTCTTTGAAAATTGCCGCAGACAGCGCATAAAATCTACGCCTGCTTTTATATATATCAAAGCTGCACCTTTACTATATACATATATATAAACTCCCCCACGCGTATTATCATTTGCGGTTCGGCTAGATCTTGTTTATTGTTTAAATATATGGCCTCTTTCTCCGCGCGGGCGTACCGCCAAGGAGCTTAACGCGCTTATATCTATTATATTTATACAACGCGGGGCTAATTTATAAAGTGCAATGTATATATGCGTCGTGTGTGTTCATATGCGTTCGAGGTAAGCATCATTTGCGACTCGAAGTCCCCCCCCCCCAATCTCCCTCACCCTCGTCCCATGAAAGAGGGCAATTTTTTCATACGTGGCAACACCGATGTTTTCTTATCGGTGCGACGACGGGTATATGTGGCGATGTAGCGGCACTTTGAACGAGACCCGAGGGCTCGCGCGGCAGGGTGGATCCTTTGATTTGTTATGCGATTTCGCCACGTTTTTTTTTTTCAACGATCGAGCATACGATGTATTTAATCAATTTTTAGACTATTGAAGTATACGCCGCTATTATGCAGGCCGTTTTTATATAGATTTTCTGGTAATTTATTTTGAAATGCAATCAAATTTGAAACTATAATTTCAATTTATTACGTTTCTCGATTTTAGTACGCTTCTGTTTTACTTAGATAACTTCCTGTACAATAGTTAAGCTAAACATTCTCACGTTACATTTGCCGGGATCGAGGAGTTTCTTCGCTTCAAGTCAAATTCACGCGCAATAAAAGCATATCATGTTTATCAAATTTTAAAGTGAATAAATAACAATGGTGTTTTAATTGCAAATCAGAGTCGTCGTTTACATCTATCACGGGCGATAATCCGAAACTTATGCAATTCATCGGAATAATGGATCAGACGCGGGACTGAGATTCTGGTTAAAGCTTTTGAGCTCGCGTAATCGTGCGCCTATTGACATTTGCTCCAAAACGAAAGTGCTTTTACTTCGGGGCACTGTCGTCCGTCGTTGCCCGAGGCCTGCATCGTTGAAAATTACAAAGTGCATGCCTCGAAATCTTTCATAAACTGTGCATTCCGTCCTAAAACGAGTGCTATATGCTGAAACTATTATAAAAATACGAAACGAGCATGATCCGGGAGCAAGTAAGCGAAAAAGAAAAAACGTAAAAGTTTTGAAAGAAAAATCAATCTTCCGATCCGAATTTTAGTCAAAATACAAATATTATCTCATCAACGATCAAGGGTATGTAAAAATAAATATAAATTTATGAAAAATCCCGATCGGATGAATCGAGAATTGCGCACGATATAATTGCCCGTGTCATATGCGTATATAAGTCTGGATTTAGATTATATATATATAGATAATTCAGATTACTAGATCATTCGGTTACGGTCATAAAGCTATATTGGGGGTTTCGGCTTTACGATGCGAATGGTTAAGAGAGTTAAATCATCGCCTTGAATTTACGATTAAAACGAAAACAGTTATATGGTTTATTCAAAATTTATATTTAAAGCGGCTTTTGTAGATATTAATAGTTATATTATATAAATAAAGCGCACGCGGTTAATTGAATAATCTACCGTAAATTATTAAAAAGAAAATATTTATATTAATATTCTCGAAGAATCACACGGGATCCATACAAGGAGGTGATAAAATTTAAATCATTTCGAAAGTAAGTCTCAATCGATAAAATTTCAAATCGCGTTTATCTGTTTCACAGTAAAAATTGGCAAATGAGTATACAGAGGTTAATTTTTTAAATATACCTAAGTTTCATAAAAATTCTGTAAAGAATGTGAAGCACGAACAATTATTGAAAAGTATAAGAAAATATATAAACAACGTATACGTGGACAATGCAGTTTCATTGCAGATCAAAAGCTCGCCCTCCTCCATCCCAATGCCATCGTTATAATGATTTTTAGAGCAAAGTAAAACTGTTACGTCGGTGATACTCGTCGCTCAAAATTATTGTGCTGATATTTTTGTCGGAAATCGAGAAAGTGGCTACATTTATCATTTTTTCTGGTGAATGGGTTTCTATGATGTTTTTGGGTGGAGGCGCACGAGCGTTGCTTAAATTATATAATCTGGAAATGAATATTTTTCAAATCTATACCATGAAATGAGAAAAGGGAGAGAATTTAATTTATTCTTAAATGATGATTTTCTGTTAGACGCGTGGATATACAATATTCGATCACACAATTTGATGCAATATTATCTTTTAACTCAAAAGACTCGGTCATATAAACCGAGTCCTTTTTTAATACAGATATCAGAAATTCTTCCCCACTGAACGTTACTTTACGGTCATAAAATTATTGCTAAATGTTATTCAACTGTTACTAATTTATTCCACCGGCTGCCTTACGGATTGGAATCAGTTCGACTAATGAAAGTGTAACTGACGACTCATTAGAAATAAATAGATACTTCATTGTACTGCATGGAGACGAAATTTTTCTATGAAATTATCAAAAGTCATGAACTTTTTACGACAAAGTCTAATAATTTAATAACAGACTTGTATTAATGAAATTTTTCTAAAATCTTCATTTTTTATGCGAATCGCTGTTATATACTATTTAATTAATTACAAAAATGGTGGCTAAGTTTTTAATTTCTTTTTAAAACTAAATCATTCAAAAGTAAACGATTAATATGCATAAGTTTAAATTTTGACATGATACCCTATTATAAAGAAAATGCTATATATATCATAAATATTCAGAAACGTTTATAAATATACTTGGGTCGACATATAGAATAAATAATCTTTATTTTGTCGCTTACGGATAAAGAGGAAGCCACCTAACGTATCGTTAAGATAAATAAAAAGGTGTAAAAGGATCTTTACACGTTAACCTCAATCAATATTTATCTATAAACGTCATATACACGGATTACTATATCCTACATCGTATTCGTATAGAATATATCGAAATTTGTTGGATAGTTTCATAACAATTTATAGAAATATTTTATATTAGCATATATGAAGAAATACAAGTTATAAAGTTTTATTACACTTTTTTAGAAGTTTCTTTATGAAATCTATAAAATTCCTTGGAGCCACTACGAAGAGCTTCACACTACAGCAAAGAATTTGTTTTTCATACTTACAGTCTGTTACACCATTAATATAGTTTCTGCCTAAAATAATTAAACTTTTTGTAATTCTTCCTAAACACTTCTCTCCAGGTGAGAATATTTTAGTAAGATTATTTAGGCAATTAAAATGTTTTCAAGCAGTGCAAATGTCTATATTGGCATAAAATGGTCAGATTGTAATGGTCGGTTGTGCAGTATTCTTGACGTGTTTACACGATCTGGAATCTTAATTTTTATTCTTGATTTGTGAATTTTGATATTTTCCGCTGGCACTTTTAAGAAACTTGTCATCGTATGTGCTATCATCAGATAACATCTTCAGGTTCAACTATACGTTCGATAATTGCCTTTTCAGTAGATTAAGTAAAGTATAATGATGGAATCCCACGAATTATCGTATTTAAATCCTAGTTATCTCAGATAAGCTTTACTTTTCAATGTTTAAATTCAAGACTTCCCAATTATTACAAAAACACCTTAAACGATCAGAAATGCCATTTGCAGGATCATCTATCATTTTCTGTGACAATTCTTCTTTTAACATTTCTTAAATATTACATTCCATTGCGAACTGTATAGATGATCCACGTTATCAAGTTCGATGGTCGCGCAGTGTCGGCAAATTTTTTCATCGGTCTTAAACAATCCTATTATAATGATAAACAGACTGTTCTTGGTTATAATCATCTCGAAAGAATCTAAAGATCTGAAATATCAAATTTATTATGACTATAGATACACTGAAAAAAGAATATTGTTGGTAAAGAATATTATGACTGCTCCCTCCACCAATTTATCTATCCATATTCCATCGATTAGAATCAAATGCTTCGAGCCGATTCAGCTCATAATGGAGCGGGAAGATTATTATGGGTACTTGTTCAAAATGGAATAAAAGGGCTTTGAAATATTTAATTCTTAAAAAAAAAAATTAACTTTTTTCGTTAGTTGCAAGGAATCCAATTTCATTCCGGGACATATTGATAATAAATTTCAGGATAAACAATTTTATCCGGATTTTATAAAGAAGGAGTTGGGGTATGATATAAATAATTTCATCATTACAATATTAGTATTATATATATTATCTCCTCCGAAAGAGGAGACAAAACGACTCGAAGTGTTGAACTCAACTGGATGGATTATCATCGAATTAATTCCTAAATATACATTCATCTGTAAGGGCGACTTTTAAGGTATTCTTCATTTGAATATTAATGTTTTAATTAAAATCAGGTTTTGACGTATTTTCGCTTCAAAAAAATATATCTTCTTACAACTGCATTTAACCATTTCTCTGATGCATTTAATTATTTTCTCGCAGTTCAAAGAAAAGTATCTATTAATACGTATAATTCCTATTTTGAGATACATTTCTGTTCGAGATTCTAAAAAAGGAATAAAAACAGACATGTGTAAGTTCGATGGTACAAAGACAAGTAATGAGAATCAGCGATATGGCGAGCCAGCCGTTCGTCTCTTTAAAATTATGAGGGCAATGGCGTTGAGTAAGGGCTAATCTTTGATCTTGAGAACGCGGAGTGAAATACAGTATAAAGTTATTAAATTATTGTATTGGGAAACGCAACAGAGTTTGACTTTAATGATGCTGGAAATGATAGATGAAGAGGGATGTAGTAAAATAAATACAGAGCTATACGAGCTTTTAAACTTTTGAACAATCTTGTAAAGGCATTCGAGTATACCTTCAGAAAATAAAGGCGCCATCTAAAAATTCAAAAATACAATTGATTTTGCTTTTTAAGTAAATCTTAAAATGTTATTTCTCTTATATGGGATTCTTACCTGACGTAGGATTTAAAGGCTTTTTTCTCAGAAAAAATTAGGACACGCGCGTATAAAAATTTAATTTTATTTTTAAGATGTACTAGTTCCATTCTGAACTTGCGAACATCATTAATGCATAATATTACTTTTAGTCGTTGGTCAAATATCGTATTTTTATTTTAGGGGAAGAATTCTTTTTTTTATCACGAATAGAAGGAATTCTTGTATTAAATTCCAATTGCTCTAACTTGAAAATAAGCTTGCTAAACTTCCGCAATATATGCGGAGAGCTTTAACCTAATATTATTTACAAGTTACAAACATTTCAGGATGATATATAGCTTTGTAGATTATACAGAAAAATTATACAAATAAAATAGTAAGTGTGTGCAAGTTTATCTGGTTCAGAATGTCTATTATCAATAGTTTACGTCATGCAAGATGATAAAGAAAAGCTGTTCAATAAGAGAATTGTTTTTACCAGCTAGTACATTTGGTAACTAAAACCATAAAAGTACTTTTTCTAATACAAAACGAACCAGTTTTTTTAATCCCACAAGAATTATAAGCAAGTGAAACAACATTGCATCATTTTAAAATATAACAGGATATGGGCTCAATCATAAATTCGCAGTATGAAAACCTATTCGTCAGAGTTTGTTAATTACAGACTTTAGAGTTGAGGAGTTTGGGAGACTAAGTTTGGGAGGACCAGAAGAGGTACATATGCATTCATTAAAGCCTTTAAATCATGCGATATAATAATGTTATGATCTGAACAATGTATATTCTCCATGTGTTTCTGATGATTTTCTGATTGAGCTGAAATCGCCCTTTGCATGGATCGATCCCCTTTTTTGATCCGACAGTGAAATTTCAAATGCACCCTAGTAAATTTATAAAAATTTTAGCAACTATTATATTAAACTTAGAAGCGTGGATAACATCAGTTTTGCTTTTCGATGGCAGAAGATGAATGAAAGGCCGAGGCTTCCTTCAGATCGCTAGAGCGAAGGGTTGAGAAACTCGGGTACGCGACAGAGAAAACGAATACAGATTGTACGGAAAAATCAGAAAATCGATATGCACGAGAAGCTTCGCAGGATGACACATATATCTATAGTCGTTGAGATATTCACTGCTCGAGATCTCATTATTTTTCTCGATATCGATTCGAATCCCGGTGCTCCCTTTTACTTTTTCAACGCTAACAACTTGTTACACATATATAGATTGTACTTTCGTATGTATATATTAGGTTTATTGGAAAAACGGTTTTTCGTTTTAATTTTGGTCGCGAATTTCATATACATCTATTTTTCGGCCCTAACAATAAAAATTCTTTAGTTGTTTTTTTTTTTTTGTATTTAATACAAATTCATTTTTTCCCTTCACAATATGCCGAATTCTCTCTTTTTCTTAAAGCATTTACAGATTTTTTTAGGATTTTTTTTTTAGAATTTTTGATTATTTTACTCTTTTTAATTATTCCAAAATTTCCTTTCAATTCAGACTGCAAAAGTTAATGTATATATACCCGCATCAATGTACGTCTGAACTTTTTGGTATATACGCGCAACGAACTCACGCCCCACCCACGGGAGTGGGAGGGGTGACTTTCTCGCGATCTTTCTCTCGTAACGATGGGGCTTTGTTTTAAATTTGCGCCGAAAAGTCAAACAATTATAAGCCCTCGGGATACCCCCCGATCCTCAAACAGTCCTCCTTCTTCCTCTCGTATACTAGACGTCTACAAGCTCGCCGCTTCGTTCGCGGCCCATCGGTCCTACCCGGAAGTACAAAGTAAATTCTCCCTCCCTCTCTCTCCCTCTCTCTCTCTCTCTCTCTCTCTCTCTCTCTCTCTCTCTCTCTCTGCCTCTCCTCTTATAAACTTATATTATATCCTCTAAAGTTAAAATTCTGATCTCGAGTGTGTTCATTCATTTCAGAACATCATTACCAATGATGTTCTGAAATATATATATATAATGATGATGATAATGATGATGATAATGATGATGAAATTTATGGTGAAGCGCGGGCTTATTGAAATGTAAAGCATGTATGGCTGCTCTGCTTTCGTTTTGGAGGCTCAGCTTTAGGCGCGTTTAGTCTCAGTAGTATATATATATATATATATATATATATATATATATATATATATATATATAACTTTCACAAATATCAGAGAATTCGCTTCATATACATACGACCGCGTTTATATACCAGCCAACGAGTTCCGCTGTGGATGGATCAGATTTTATTATATCGTTAATAGAAAAAAAAAAATAAAAAAACGAACGTTGAAAATAGATATTTTTTCTTTCGTGTTCGTTGCGCGCTCGCAAGCATTGAAGATCCATATTGCGCAACGAATACGGACGACGAGTCCGCATCGCTTGAAATTACCGAAAGCCTATTTAATGCAAGCTAAAACTTCAGACTTTCGGAACGCTCGGAACAGTTCGTAACGAAACGCTATTTACAATGTTATATATATATATATATATATATATATATATATATATATATATATATGTTATTTATCGACGCATACGGCGAACATCAAAGTCTACTCTAAAGTTCGAGCTTTCACTTCATTGGGATTGTTCAATTATAGATATACAAAAGTAAAATATATTGCTCTATACGTATAGATCTCCGATGATAATCAAAAGATGAAAATCTATATATCTCGCTTCAACCTTTTTAAATTCCAGTTCTGCTTTTATGCGCTATTGTGCAATGAACGAAAAAACCAAGTATACCGAACGCATTAAATTTTTTCTCGATTCCACTGTGGAATTCTAGATTGCCAACATTGCGCAATCTCTCTCTCCCCTTTTTTTTAACTCACACTCTCCCGCCGTCTCTCTCTCTCTCTCTCTCTCTCTCTCTACATTTTCCAAAAATTTGTATAAAGAATTGCACAGCTATCTATCTCTCTCAGTACGTAACATACCCCACTATTATGTATATATACCTGCATACACGCCAAACCGCTCGTCAGTATTCGTAAACATATATACGTGTATACAAGCGAGCGCGCGATCGCTCCTCCACTGCTTGACAAATCGATTAATTTGCGGAGTATGGATAACGAACAATGCGCGACTCTCGCGCGCGACGAACGAGCGGCGAGCGCCGGCGACGAAAAGCCCCGGTGGGAGGGTGGAAATTTTAGAGATGGGAGGGACGGACGGACGGGCGATAATCGCGATCAGCGTCGGCGAAGCGTTAATTGCGATAGAGCGCGCGGGCCGATGACGGGCTCTGTTGTACCTAATCCATTCGAACGCGGACTTAGCGCGGGCGCGAGAGGTGCAATTGTCAAGGGAAGTATCCAGCGCCTCTTGGAGGGCGCTGCTATACGTGAATAGATATGGTCGACGCGAATTGACGTATAATGCAGAAATTAAAGAGAGTCATTTTTTATTATTATTATTTTTTTTTTTTTAAATAAAAATAGTAGATTTTAGATAGTCCCTTTCCTGCTAATGTAATTTATCTTTAAGTGACGCTGCTCCCAAATAAATTAACTATTATTATATACATATTATAATTATAATTAAAAACGTTTTCACGTACGAACAATTCATTAATTAATAAAACGCACCAGTCTTTTCTTTCTGCTCATATTATTTTCTCTTTCATTCTTTGCAACATTTACTGAATTGGAGCAGCGTCATTTTTAGCATTTCTGATCTGGGCACGAACGTCTTCGATAAATATCGTTAAAATATACAGCTAATTTTATTTTATTTTTGGTTTCAGATTAAGCATATTGCCCGAAATATGTCGCTTTAGTTAACTGGAAAATGTTAGTCATTTGCATCGATGCGTGCACTAAACAAACAAACATAGCTGCTTATTATCACCGTTGATGTCTAATATCCTCATTCTCTTCACGTTTGTCCCATTCGTCTCACGCACTCATCTTCACGTTTCTCCGCTAAATCAATGATATTAAATCAATTGACCCGACGAATTTGAACAGCTCGATGCGCCAAAATACGCTGGAAACTTAAATTAGTATTGACATTTTTTTAGAAATGCAGTTATACTTACACAACCACTTCTTCTCATCTTATCTTTTCGATGTTATGAAGATAGTTACATTCTAATTCTTTCGGCATGTTAAATTCTTAATGTCTTATCCTTTGATTATAGACAATTGAGTAATATTCTCCTTTATTCGTGACGAAATTGACAATTATTACCGATGTAAAGAAGACGTTTTACTTAGCCGACGTGTCAGTCATGTTTATTAGTTCATCTCTACCTCGCTCCCGACGGTGGCGCCTAGAATATTTAAGTTTCCAATATATATATAATATACTCGGCACTTGTATAAAACGAAGGCCTTCGCGGGAGAAAAGCATGGTAATAGAGTCGTACTTGGGCGATGTCGATGTTAAAGTCAAAGGAATATCGGAATGCAAGACGAGTACTCAGGCGACAAGGCGGAATTTGGAAATATCACCAAAGCTTTTCCTGTTTACAATGGGATATGCGCACCTTGACATTATCCCGATTTCAATTTTTAAGACTGATATGCGGTCTACAGAAAATTCGACATCAATCTATTAGAATTAGTCATTTCGTGGAATCTTCGTGATTTTCATTATAATAAATAAATGTACCGTTATTTGGCGTGATTTTATTGGCTGTAGTAAATGCATCACAATACATAAAAACGTACTTTTCCTTTCTTTAATATAACGAAATACAGTTTTCGAAAGACGATTAATTTTATTTTCAACTTTAGTTATATATTTTATCATTTCGTTAAAGATAACTTATATTTTATATATTATAATTAATTACTTCTTTCTTGTTAATTTTAGAGCTAACGAAAGACCTACGAAAGATCTACGAGCATTTAAAAAAAAAGCATTTTTTTTATTCCTTTATAAAAACCTTCGTAAATATTTTTTTTACACTAATCGCATTGTTTCGATCGAATAAAAGAAAATTTTATGATTTCTGCTTCTAGGTCTAAATAAGGCCTCATAGTTAGGTAAAAGGGCATTGATTCGATAAGTATTGAATACGGATTCTGAATTTTTTTCCGAATATAATACAAAACGAAATTGCTGCCTTAATAACTCTAATTTTTTCTCTCCCATTTTTATCGAATAACTGATGCGCGCTATTTTCTTAAAATGTCGTCTATATATAGATTAAACTATTTAAATTTATAGATAAGCTATAAACTATACGTATACTAGTATACTAGTATACATATAGATAATTGCAATTCTCAAAAAGGTGTATTTTTAACTTATATTAAGCGATTGAAATTGCCTATTAAGTTTTTTTTTAAGAATATGCGAAAGGCGTTATGCGAATGAAACTCTGCTGATATTCGACAACGAGATAATAAACGATAATACACTCTCTAATGTCATTATTTTTACTGGATTCCAGCCCGTGTCGAAATTAAATGCCATCAAAAAATTGATAATCTTGCCAATATTAAAGCCTCTCATTCCGCCATCACTGTAATTCTTATAAAATTCCATACGCCGACCTATAAAGGCAGATACACAAAAATAAAGGAAGCAAACGCGATCATTAAATTCGAAATTATCTTACTAAAATTACTACAGAAATACGCGTTGTACTACGTGTTGTGAACCGATGTTATTTTTATAATTTTTTTCTAAGAAATTCGACATTATTTTTGTTATACGATTTTATCAACCTTGTCCGTTTATATCGTTATTCTAATTTTACTCGAATGTCAACAAATAAAAGAAATAAATTAAATTTTAATTATCTTTCGATTAATTAACAACAGAATCAGCTAATTTTCTATATACCTCGTTGGGCTTTCAATAAAAAGTCATACAACATATTTTTAATACGGCCTATGAATTTAGAGCAACCCAAAGTTTTCAATTTTTTATCCGCGGATATTTTTATTTTTTACTTTTTACCATACTATGAAAATTTACAGAATGGAAATTCGTCATGTTCGTTGCACTTGCAAAGTATTGTGCATGTGTGTGAGTGTGTTTAAAAAATTCGCCGGTTATATACATATATTTCAGGATGTATATAAATTATTGGAAATACCCCCGTTCGCCTCGTGACTTTTATTAAACTTTTATACACCGCGAAACGAGCAAATCAGGGAAAGACACATCGAGGACCCGACGATTCATCGAGCCGTGCCCGCGCGTCCTTACGCACTTTTACCATTTACGCGAGCCTTCGCGGAATCGAGCGCGTCGCCGCGCGAACGCTCAACGAGTGCGAGAAGAAGGGTCTTTCAAGGGAGAAGCTGTCTTGGAATTCGTGCAGAAAGAGGCATAAAAATAAGAATAAAAATAAAAATAAAAATCAAATAAACAAAAAATCGAAGAAAAAAAGGAGACTTTGATGCGACTTTGAATGACACGAGCACCAGCCTCGGACGAGGTTATTACGAGGAGAGAACGGAAAATCGATCGTACTGTACGGCCAAGTTTCCGCGCGCGCCTATGTTTTCAAGTCTACTGATGTTATATAATAATTCCGAGAATCTCTGCTGTATATATATACGGCATCTCTATAAGCTCACGGCGCGGGTTCGGGATTGAGCTGCGGGAGGGAAAATCAAAATTACATTCAAAGCAAAGTCCAAATATAATAAATTTATTCCATAATTTGGGTATTAAATGTCTGTGGGTTAAAATTGAAAAAGTGAATTTTCTAAAATGCATATCCGATACGCGATCATTCTTAATGTCGTATTAATACAAATTAGAAAGTTATACACACCATATTATTTCTTTCTATCAGATACTCGATGCTTAAAGGCAGGCTGCACCTTTTATTATACCTATATATATAATTTAAAGCGAAGCTTATACAAGAGCGAAGACATTTCGACTGCAACTTCCCATGCGGCTCCAGGGAAGGATGAATCTTTTAAAAATGGTCGGGGAGTCGCCTAGTCTTATATGACTAATCCACTCTCGTCCTCTCCTCGTCACACGAAATTCTCAAGCCCGTACCTGATCGTGAATCATTGCGCAGGTCCAGAGGGAGAGAGAGAGAGAGAGAGAGAGAGAGACCACGGACGAGACGAAGCCATCGACGTTTATTATTACATATATAAAATTCATCGGAAATCTTAATAATGAAGCGACTACGCAGGTAAAACGTGTTAAAAAGCGAATTGATAGAGTAGCAGGGAGTGAAATTTTATATTTGCAGATTCGTATGAATAGATTGAGCAAATTTAACTTTCACTATTATACGGACAGATAAAAAATTATCGAGTAAAATAAATTTACAAAGACTGAATTGGGTGATTCTGATAATTCAACGCTTCAGTATACGTAAGACAGAAAATTTGAAATTATCTTATTTAAAAACTAATATATGGTATAAGCACTAGTATGAAGGAAAGAATTCTGAAATTCTTTACGTTTTATTTCGTTTTTCGATAGGCGATCATAATGTAAAGGAGTGGATTTTTGCGTTGGACATAAATATTTATTTCACACTATTAATTTTAGCAATTTTATTTTCAGTATAATTACATAAAAAATCTGGATTACTCCAAAATTAAAAAAAAAAAAAAATTAAAAATGACTACCAGACAGTCTTTTTCCGTGATTTTTACTATATGTTGAACTGAGCTAATAATTCACAAATGTGTATTATAAAGGCTGATAACAATTGTATTATAACATAGCCAAATAAAATACATCTTAAATTTGCAATTATAAATATTTCAATTATCTCTGATTCATTCGAGTGCAAAGTTTAAATAAACAGTTTTCGCCTATTCGGATGTTAACGGATTCAAGGC
This sequence comes from Sycobia sp. Sy_11, assembly GCA_018907035.1. Taxonomy (NCBI): domain Eukaryota; kingdom Metazoa; phylum Arthropoda; class Insecta; order Hymenoptera; family Epichrysomallidae; genus Sycobia; species Sycobia sp. Sy_11. Next base: position 1,560,620 of record JACCIC010000094.1, read on the forward strand.
TAGTTAAAGTTCTTTGATTTGACTTCTGTCACAGACGCATAATTACACATTCGCAAGTCCACGCGCGCATGCATACGCTATTTCTGAAAATTCGCAATTATTCGATCGGCAAAAGCAAAGAGCGAATATATATATATATATATATATATATATATATATATATATATATATATATATGGGCAGTCCGATTGGCTTCGGTTGTAAGCCATCTATAAACGCCATTTAAATTAAAAAGATAAAAAACAAAGAATAAATAAAATTAAAAAAAATAACAATAAAACTGGAGCACAGCGAGGGATATAAAGTTAATACGCCGATGTTACGCGCATTGTGTGATGCGACTGAACGAGGCCGCGCACTCGTTGGCATTGGGTTTACCGTACATCGGACGAGAAATAGTGCCGGGAATCGAGCCGGAATCACCCGTCAAACTGTGAGGAGCCACGCAAAGCCTACAAAGCTTTTCGCGTCGTACACATGTACCTTATCCATCCAGCGCTCGGCGACGAGCGTCGAATGGGCTCCAGCCTCCGGAATCAGCCGGTGCTGGACGCAGCGCCCTACTTTTTCGTCATTTCTGCGGATCGTCGTCCGTTGCAGCGCGACTCGTCAACCTCCGGTTCATCGAATATAGGCGATGTGTGTGTGTGTGTGTGTGTGTGTGTGTGTGTGTGTGTGTGTGTGTGTGTGTGTGTGTGTGTGTGTGTGTGTGTGTGTGTGTGTGTGTATGCATGCATGCAACCATGCATGTATGTATTTATGTATGTATGTATACATTTTAAATTAAAACTAGGTTACTATGCGTATTCGAACTGTATCCAAACATGATCCGAACGTTGTGTCTGTCGTGTTGAGGAAAAGGGAAAGCGAAAAAACATTTTTTTTTTTACTTTTTGCTGTTTGCTTCTCGTGATAAATTCAAATTTATAAAAATTATACATGAGAAAAATTCAGAATTTCGATTACGAAATTAATGGTCAAATTTGACTTATAACCTATAGTATAAGCTCCGGCAGTGCATTCTATACATTAAAAAAATGCGATTTGAATACCATATTTTTCAATGTGGGTGAGGGGCGGGAGCAACACACATGGATGTCGTGAATATCAGGATATCTGGAAGCTAACAATTAGCAATATATATGTATGCAAATTAATACAAATGCATTAAAGATGAAAAGGATTAGACAACATTTTTCCTCCAATTGTCAAATTTGATTATTTAATTGTTATAATTTTTATTAATTATGATCCGTAGTTTTTTGTATTTTAACTATTAATATATATATATATATATATATATATATATATATATATATTTCTTGTATTTATTTAAAAAAATGACTTTTTTTAAAAATTCACGCTGACAGAATTGAATAAAAAAATATGGAAGACGAGAAATTTCAAAAAATCAAATCAAATTACAAAACACATAATATCATTATTTATTATAGTCAATAAAAAATTTCTTTATTAATATTTTTTTTATTAAAGAAAGAAGGACATATGCATTATATTATCTGTGTAGAAAAATAAATAATTTTTACGAAAAAAAATGTCGATTTGAAATGAATTATTAGAACTTTTTTAACCTCGCGAGAAAAGCAAAGATCATCCAATAGAGATTTCGATCTCATTTAACACGGTAGAAACAGTTCGATTTACATTGATTTTACGATAAAAAAAAAATAAAGCTCGACATCGTCCGTTAGAAACTGGTTTATTCTTAAAATACTTGTAGCCAAGCGAGAATAAACTATATAAAATGACTATACTAAACATGAAATAATTATAACTTAATTTAAATGTTGAATCTCTGACAAGGGCGCGACAACGATGATGCTTTGTGAAATTGAATTCTACAAAAAAAAAGAAACAAATAAAAGAATTAAAAAAACAAACTATTCAATGTAATTGTTGTGGACGGTGTACAAGACAAAGAAATATATGTTCCATAATGAATTTGCGTGGTACAAACAGTATATTTTTGAGAATATGATTTTTGCTCGTTGTATAAAAAAGTAATGATCTATAGAACGCCCACTATTTACTGTGACTGTTGATGTGCGTTCCGATTTAAATGCGCCGTTTAATCTGATTTATTTGCACATCGTCATACAAATGACATTTAATTTCGATATATAAGAAAACTTCATAATGTTCTGATAATATATACATAATATACATAATATACGTAAATATGCACAATATACATAATTTACATAATATACATAATATACGTAATATACTTCATAATATGTATAATATATCGATCTATTTTTTCAGTTTAACAAATATAGAAATTTTTCAATACTTGCCGTAAAAGGCTTTCGGAATAAGAATAGAATTCAACCGTTAATGTACGGTTTAATACTTAAAAAGCAACTATTTGCATTTATTAATTATTCATCTTTTCTATCATTAAAAATATCATTATCTTTCGAGCTTCATGATTTATTATACGAATACAGAAACTATTTGCGTGAAGTATAATTTTGACCTTTACAACAGTTTATGAATAATATTGACGTTTACGGAACCTTCCACCTAGCATCATTTTTACCTGAAAAGTTTTTACTTTTGTATTTATCAAAATAAGTAACGCTTATTTATAATACTCATATTATATATATATATATATATATATATATATATATATATATATATATATATTGTGCGTATTGTTGTATATTTTATTTGTATATCGTTATGCGAAAAATAAGCGAAAAACGCGTACCACCCGCAGTGTATAAATAATACTGATTATATCGTTATGTTTCTACAAAGGCATAATAAAAACCACGAGGAATCAGCGTCAAATTTACCTTCCAGCTTCAAATGCTCGTCGGTCAATCCACGAAAACGATTCTTCTCTTGTGCTTCTTCAAAAAAAAAATTTACATTCTAATTAGCATTATAATGAACAGCGAGCGTTTGTTCATTTACAGAAATAGGCACGAAACGAACAGTACACATGTATAAGAGGATTTATATAGTTTTTTGATTTGAAAAAGTGTCCTTTTTATTCTTGCACGGCAGAATTATTAATCATTACTTATATTTTTGTATATAGTAAAATAGCAATCATTGTTTAAACTCTATGTATTGTTTGGGAATAGAATATTTAATTGTTAAAATTTGAAAAAATTATTGGATATTGTCAATTTTTTTTTGAATGAAGAAAATTCAATTCTTATACTTTTTTAGACAAAAATCAATTCCAATATCAACATAGGCTATATATGCATTTTATTGAGTACTAAAACATGGATATACATATATATTTGTTTCAATGCATTATAATTCTTTTGGCGTTAGCACCATTTAAATAAACCATTTCCTCGTTGCATATATATATATATATATAAGAATTGCTAATCCTCGCCGAACAGGAAGACATTCGTGTATAGAATGAAAAACGATGAAAAAAATAAAAAAATAAATAATAAAAACAAAAATAAAATAAAAAAAAAGGTAAATAAATGAAGGAACTATGTACGTAATGCAGGCTGCTAATTGAATATAAGAACTCCTCATTACCGAGCTCGCTGCACTTGACGATGCGGCCACCGCATGAATGGCCAATTGAATTGTATCTGATTGTATCCACCTAATTGAATCAGGGGAATTCCACGAAGCGAACTGCGTATATAACAAATTAATTATTATCAGCCCTCGGCTAAATTAAGCCTCCCCCTTTCCCCCTTCTCTCTCACTCTCGAACGAATTTTACTCCCTATACAATAATGTTCAGCGTATAAATTATGCATATACACTTCGATATACAAATAATTCGTTCCTGATCTTTTGCGATTGACCATCATTTACAAGGGATATCTGAACTTTACTTTAGCGTTAATTTTTTTCTTCTTCTAATTTTCTAATAATATGTTTAACAATCTTTTTACAACAACAAATTTTTCATATAATATATTTTATAGTAAAGAACTATCTGTATGGCCAGTGTATATATGTCTAAGCGCAGAATATTACTGAGAAAATTTATAAAATCGTACGTAAAAAAATATATATATATGTTTAAAGAAATATGTAACTTTGACTTTGACATTCTTTTTAATAAGTTGATTGCTAAACTGAATTAATGAACTTGAATAAGTGAATTATTGTGTAGGAAAAAAATTTATTTTATAAATCATTTTATTTAAATATCATCGAGCTCTTATGACAATTACGATTCATTATTAAATATCACTGTCTCAAAGAAAAAGTCGTCATGTTAATATCGGTAAATTATAACGATTACTATATTTGTTGTAAAATTAGCGTATTTCAATAATTATAAAGATAAATTGAATAAATTATTGTGACAAGAGTAATAGTAGTAAAGCAACTTGTATATAAGCTAGACAATTATGCATAAAACGAATCTAGAAGTCGAGCACTTTGTTTTAGTATAATTGTGGTCTTTCAATAATATGATTGTTAACCCTGGTGGATCGGTCATAAACATTCTTGTCTTTTATTTCTCTCTATAATAAATTCATTTTGTTTCAGATATAAAGCGAGAATAAATTTTAATCTAGATTGATTTATTTCTTACATGTATATATATATATATATATATATATATATATATATATATATATATATATATATAATTAAGCGTGAGAAAAAACATCAAATCAGCTATCCCAGTAGAGCTTTACATTGACGCGTGGCACTTCAATCGAGATTTAACAGAATATAATATATCGAGAATGGAGGAAAGAGACATTTGAAGGTTTTATATTCCGTAATAATTACAATATCGCAAAGCAAAAACGATATCTTATTAAGTATCTTAGAGTATACATCGGTCGATATTACAATTGTCGTTTTGTAGCTAAAAATGTTTTGTCCAAACGCGGTAATTTCTTTGAGCTGGAAACGCTTGACAAGCATTGTTGATTCAATGAAAGTTGCGATTAAATAAAATTATATACCGGCCAGAGACAGCATCGTGGTACATCGATTAACGTATTTGATTAACAGCATTTTCGTATATTTAATTCAATTATTAGCCAATATTCTTTGCCCATAACGATTATAAAACAATATTCTCTTCTTCTAAACTTTTCACTGATTATGAAGGATCGAGGAGCTATCGAGGCATTAATAACGTTGACGCGGCGCATAAAATTGAAACATATTTCAAAAGCTTGGTTGTGCGGTCGTTTTATATAGCAACTGATATAAGGCCATAATAATTGCTGATGTCTAAATAGAGGATTCCACGAGCATACTAATGCTACGTATAAAGCCCCCTGAAGTTTCCTCAGTTACGCTGCTATAAATTTAACATTATACGTATATACGTTACTTTTTCAAAGGCGCACACATATACAACTGCATTAATTCCTTTTTACGTTCATATACACAAATATATATATATGCGCGCGCGCGCGTGTGTGTATGTGTGTGTGTGTGTGTGTGTGTACTCTTGCGTTATAAAGCCACTGCGGATTCATTCAATATAGATAAACCGCGAATAAATACGCGAATATCGGATAAAAGCGCGCGCTTATGTCCGTACATGTATGTGTAATGATTGTTAAACAAAACCGAGCCATTGTAAATATATAAATATGTGTGTGTGTATACATTAATACATATTATGTGTGCATTTATAGGACGATTACAAGAGCAACGAAATTACGACGCAGATTAAATTTTCGCGTTCTTATTCACGTTATTTACAGACTGATCGTTTTTTTCTCTCTTTTGCAGCTGGATTGACTGTGGGCATAAGTATAGAGAAGCCGTGCGCAAAAGATACTATAAAAAATAAATTAACGCGCCGCGTCGCTCCATTACGAAAATCTGCATAAATAATCGAAAATTTATAACAACCCGAGAGGAAGGAAATTTTGTGCAATAATGCCGGTTTAACAACTCCGTGAATCATCCACTTTTATACACATCAAGAATCAAGGTGAATAAATTTCATTAGAATCTGTGTTCCAAAGTTAGGACAGTCTCTCTCCTTGTGAGTCATCCGGTTCAACTACACACACATATATATATATATATATATATATATATATATATATATATATACACGCGCGTGTATAATTTAGCATCGTTCGTGTCAGTAAAAATAATCACCTACATTAATAATAAACCTTTTATGCCTTGTACGCTTTGATCGTATTATTTTGGATTGCACATCTGTAGTGCAACAATTTTTCAAGCTGGTACGCCAATATCTTGTCAAAAGTAAGACACTCTCGACCTCTTGACATTTCTATGCCGCGCGATATCTTGTCATGGAAAATTCGCGCGTCGGTAAACAGCCCTGGTATTTCGCGAAGCACTTATAATAAATAAACCGACGAATTTAATAACGATAGCGACGACGACGACAATAACCACAACAACAACAAGAATAACAACGAGGACGACAGCACAACAAAAATATTACTACTACTCGAGCTTCTGACTAAACTTTGTCATTCGCTCAACGAGACGATAACATATTCCTGAAAGGTCAGAATTTTTTGTCGCAGAAGTTCGTAGAATCAGAATTTTGTCCCATTACATCTGGGTGTGCGTGTGTGAGGGGAGGTGGGGGGGGGGGTTATGTGCGTACACAACAAAAATATCCATCCATAGTCGGCCGGTGCAATTATTTAGCTTTTCTAATTACAGATATTCTCCACTACAAAAAATATACCTCTTGCGCAGCCGGCCGGCTCCATTCGCATTTACATTTGCGCTCTTGTCTCTTGGAGCTGGCGGGATTAATCGCGAGAGCGCGTCGACTTTTCCTATTATCCTCTTTCCTTCTCTCTCTCTCTCTCTCTCTCTCTCTCTCTCTCTCTCTCTTTGCCGGGGAAATATATATCTCGCCATCTATAGAGGAGAGGATCTCCGGCGACGTCTTCGTCTCCCGAGCGCGCGCACGCCCCGGCAGATAAGCGGACGGCGCGGGCTAATTAATTAAAGCCCGGCCCGGGAGGGATCGAGCAAGCAGGAGAAAGGCAATTTTCGACTTTTCCGGGGGTGCTGATATGCTTATATATGTATATATATATATAGAGAGAGAGAGAGAGAGAGAGAGAGAGAGAGAGAGAGAGAGACCTTTGCTGACGAAGACTTATATTAAGGACGTTATTACGGTTACAATGCACCTTTCCCTCGGCGTCTATCTGTATCTATACTTCTTTCTTCCTCACTGTTTCATCTCTTCCTCTTCATCCTGATGGAAGCATCTGCATCGCATTATATATATATATATATATATATATATATATATATATATATATATATATATGTATTGGCTTCCGTGTTTTTTCCCACTTTGTTTTAAAGCCAGATATGCCTCCGCGGGTTTTCACCTCCTCTTCCTCAACTCTTCTTATACATCCCTCTTGGGACTGCCGATAAAGCGGGAAAAGCTCCGACGATCGTTATCCTGTCTAATGCGCTCTTTAATTATAGGTGCGATAGCGCAAAATTGCTCGAATACATTAGATGCTCCATACACACACACACACGCACACACACACAGAACTATGTTTCGCTTCATTTCGACTTTCGAGCGCGCATGAAAGCTTGTGAATAAGCGCAATTTCGCCGATTTTGTCGGCAGCTGAAGATTTCGTATTAGATTTTTTCATTTTTCTTAATTCGAGCTGTTTCATGGAAATCAGCTATTTCTAGAGAGTCAGACTCGCTACACACACACACACACATAATTGCGACGGTTAATATTTTCTAATGAAAAGATATGTATAATTTTTCGTGCTTTTAAATATTTATAATTTTTATGAATAATATTTGTATCAAAACCTTTTAGAATGTTAAATATCGATATAATAAATCAAGCTACATTTTTAATACATACTACTCAATCTTATTAAAATATCTATATTTTCAATTTTCTTTTAATTCCAACATATGATTTTTAAACTAGCAACAATTTGTATACACGTTAATTGGAATTAAATATATAAAAAATACTGCAGTATATTGCGATTCGCGTTATAATTTATTATAAATTTTCTAATTTATTACGAATCGTTGAAGAAAAATTTTGTCAAAATTATTTTACAACCAATGTATAGTATATAATTGTATGTAAAAACTGTACAATACTTGATTTATCTCGATAAATTTATCTTAATTTATCTAGGATGATTTCATTTAGATTATTAAATGGATTTTTTTTTAGAAATTTTTGAATATCTTAGTTCGATTCTTTACAGATTATGACTTTGCAAGTTTTAATTTGATTTTTATATATAACACTATTCTACACAACATCCTTTATTTTTGTTTATATATACATTAAATCTATAAGACACGTATGTCTCAATAATTATCTACTTGAATTAGATTAATACTCACAGCTCTCGCGCGCGTTTCAATAAAACAGCGGATAGTTGGTGAAATACCAAAAAAAAAATTAGGTTAGAAAAAACTGTACTAAATATCTTCCGAGCAATTTAAGAAGTTCCGACAGTTTGTTCTATTTTTGCTTGTTCGTTCGTTCGTTCGTTCGTTGGTCTGCCCACGACAATGAAAAAACGCGAGGACAAGTTTTCATTGAGCAACGATCGGGCGATCGCTTTGGAGCTTCTCAGCCTTCAAGAGGCGGCGCAATTAGCGAACGACAAGTTCACAGTCGGGTCCGCGTTCCGGCGCAACGAAAATCTTTCCTACGTCGTTCACGCAGCTCTAAACTTTTCTCAATTTGTGCGTTCATAATTAATTACGATAATGTTAAGGCGAAGGTAAGGATCTGTAGTTAAGAATATCGGAAGCTGCATCGTTTGGTACGCAACGCGACCCGTTACAGTATGGCTCGATCTCGGTAAAGTAATTGTGCTTCTCAAGCATAAAATTATATATCTCTGATTTCATAGTTGTAAATTTAACATGAATTTAGTTTGCTTAAATCGTTCTAGTCGAATCGTATTTTTGCACGTTCTTGTGGCTCAATATAGTACATAAAAAAAGTGAGGTTAAAATTACACATGGATAGCAATTAAATATTTTTATATGCACATCTTGCACTGGGGAGAATTATTATTGTTAATTATTAATAAATATATATCGATATTAGGAGTAAATATAATATTTGTAAAGTTCTGATAAATTTTTATAGATTTTCTTACAATCTTTTTTAATTAAAGTGAACAATTAATTTAAAATAAATAATTATTCATTAATATATTCGCTGTTTTAATTATATTTTATATAGTTCAGAGAATAGGACCTTAGTAAAAAGTTTTAATAAATAATTTTAATCAGAATAACCACTCTTAGTTTATGCTATCTTATATAAAAATAAAATTCATATTTTATTTTTATTTTATTAATCAATTAATAAATAAATGAAAAATGTTGCGCGAGCAAAACTTTCTTTTTATCCTCGTCAGAGTATTATATATACATATATAGCGTATATAATACATTATTCGAAAAATTTCTTCGAAGAAATTTCGGACCTCCCGCCGCATTATGAAGAACAGCGGCGGGCGCATGCACCCGAGTAAATAAAAAAAGTTGCGGGAAACTCTATATAAGGACTTTTTAAGTGGCAGTAAGTGTATGACAGGCCGAAAATTTACGTCGCTTACGACGGAAGTTTTGCCAAAGTAAAACCAGAGGTAAAACGGAGCTGAACCGACGAGAAATAGCGCTAAGGCCGAGGCGTCGGAGCTTTCGCGCACTAATGGAAAGTGCTCGTATAGACATGCTCGTTGGCATAAGTCTGCGAAGCTTCCATCGAACTTAATAAATTTTACACGAACGTATACGTAATACATCGGCTTCGTACATGTCCTCGATGTAATGATGTCAAATTCTATACGATAAAAAATATCGAAGTTATTTCGCTTATCTATACGTGTGGTTTTTTGAAATTTAAAGAACTAATAAACAAACAAAAAAAATACTCTACAAATACCGACAAATAAAGAAAAAGCTTATTAAATCAAAAACTTATTTGCTTCTTTTGATGATATTCAAGAAGAAGTTTTATTTTCTACAATTTACGACAATTATTTATCTAGTCGCGATAGCCAGGAGCTCATTGACTAACCAGGGTTGTTGAATCTAGACAAGCATCTTTGTAATGATAAATTGTCAAAGAAACAATGATTCGAGCGATTAAATAACTTCGACAAAAATAGGACGAGAAAATAATTCCGAATCCAAATTAATGTAGGGAAATTGAGATTGAATATAATATTCTAAGGCCATTTTTCAAAGTTTATTCTAATTATTTAGCCCTATATTTTATTCAGTGTTCTTAATCCATTATATTAAGTATGAGATTCGCCTAAGAGACCGGAATTTTTTTTTCTTGCTTTATTTATTGTCGCATCCCTCATAATGAGTATTAGCGACCGATACTATTACATAGTGTTACATTAAATACATTTTATTTGCAGGTTTGGTATCTTTGTTACAATATTTTAGTATAATTTAATGAACTTATAATAATATTTAGAATAACTGTATTATGTTAATTCTATTGATAAAATTTTATACATTTTTGTACTGCTGGCATTTGTTTAGAAGTTCTTTGATGGTTTGGCCTTTGATTTTACTTTTCTTCCTTTCAGTATAATATATTCGACATTCGATTAGGATATGTTTAATTGTTCATGGTACATTACAGTCTTGACATGTATTTCTAGGTTCTTTACTTATCAGGTATTGATGGGTTAATTTCGTATGGCCGATGCGTAGTCTAGTTATGAGTACTTGATCATATCTATTTAGTTTTGTTGTTGGACTTGATTTGGGTATGCTATTTTTATAGAGTGTAAATGCGTCTTTTTACTATTGAGCCACTCTTTATTCCATTTTATGTTTATTTTCATTTTAATTAATTTTTTCAGATCTTCGTAGATCATAATTTCGTTGTCCGTGGAAAATTGAAGTTGACTCGCAAGTTTGGCAGTTTCTTGAATTTCTAGTGAATTTTATTAAATATGTATTGGAAATGTATATTTCTTGATTTTCAATTTGAGTCTTGATTACAATAGCTTCAATATTGGTATTTAGTGGAAAGTTTTGACTGTATAACGTATTTTTTGCGAGCATTGCTACTCCTCTACTTACATTGACGCAGTTTTTCCTATTTTTAGTGAAACATGTATAATTTTTTATTTTAATTGTTTCTTCATATTTAAGATTTGTTTCTTGGACACAATCGATTTGTATATTATTTTTGGTTAGTAATTCTTGTAAAAGTTCATAGTTATTTTTTATTCCATTAATATTCCATATATTTTTCTTTTTCTGAGCTGGTCATTTTTGTTAGATATTATTTGTTAGAAATGGTTTTAAATTGGCTCAAAGAGTTTTCAGGAGTACAGAGTGGTGTACTGTTAGGTGTATAATTCTGATTAGGATTTATTTTGTTTATTATTGAACTACATGTTCTTTTAATGCTGGAATCGCGAACATTTGGATAAATATCATTTTCAAGGTATTTCACGAATTCATTTGTATCATTTGTGTATTGATCTATTATCGCTACTACATTCCGAACACCTTTGCTGCTGTCCAAGAAATTTTTGAACTGGATATAGTTCAATAAGGTGTGTCCGTGGTTTAAATAATTTTTTATGGACTTAAGTTTTGTGTCAAGTGGATCATCTTCGGTTAGTGTTAATTTTTGTAAATCATTGCTATTTGTGTGTTGATTTATGTCTAGTACTTCATATTTTACATCAGCGTCTTTTCTGTTCTTCTTTCTTGTATTTTTTTCTATATTATTAGTTTTTGTTTCTGTTTTTGTTGCATGTTCTTCGCTTTGAGATTCGTTTGAGCTTATTACAGAGTGAGTTCTTTTTTTGTCTTGATTCAATGTTTCAGATACAGATAAATTTGGTGCGATATCTGTTTCCTTTATTTCAATTAGATTTTTGACTGTATATTTATCTGTAGCGCTTACATTATTTATGTCATTAATGTGTTTACTGTTTGTTTTGTTCATTCTATTGTTGATTTCACTGAAGTGTTTATTGTTGGCTTTTAATTGTTTTGTTTCTGTAGTAGTGTTTGGGGAGCTACTACAATTTCTCGCCAAGTGTCCTTCTATATTACATATAAAGCATTTTAATACTTCTGTACTTGCAAATATGTAGTAGTCCATGTTATTGAAATTTATTCTGAAGACTTCTGGAATTTTTCCGACATTTTCCAGGTTTCACATAAATTTGTCGTCTAAAACTTTCAACGTGGCTATATCCTTCTTTGCTTAAACCGGCTCGTAACGTTGTAATAATCGATACAGGTTTTACTTGTAGCTCCATGAGTACATTTTCGAGCGCAAAATTTGGAATTTCTGTCGGAATGTTAGAAAAAATGACACTTTTATTGTGAGAGATAAGCGATCTGAAATTTACTTGTTTATCGTTAATTGTTATACAGTTTTGAGTTGTTGTTATCACACTCACAAGTTCTTTGCTGTTTACATACACACATATTCGATTATTAGAAATTCTAGAAGCACTTAACACATTTTTTTTCCACTAAGTTTCCTAGGGCACATATGTAGTCGGTTAGATTTAATTCATCAACACAGTCAAGTATTATTCTTTGTTCACTTTTAACTGATGCTGCCGTTGCATAGCTACCGTTATTAGGTATGTCTATTTTAAACGTAGGAATCGTTGATTGTGTTCGTCCCCCTGAATGGGAAGCCATGACGGCTCACTTCGGTAAACTTAATAACTATGTATCGGAATACTCTAATATTGAAGTACTTGTATATAAACAAAGCAGTAACATTTCCACGTCTCGCTCAGAGCATTTGGGAACACGTCCAGTCATTACGAGTCTTGAACGAAGACTGAGACCGAAATTATTTGTATCAAAACATTATGAAGAAGGATCAGTCTTCGATGACAGTAAACTTGAAGAATAAAGCTGTATCAATTTTTATAGTTTAACTGGTTCGCTATCCTCTTCAAGCTTTTCATCAAAGCAGAATTTGAAAAAAAATTATCAAAGACTGAAACAATTAATAAACACTCAATAAGTTTATAATAATTTAAAAACATGAATGTTTATGCTTACAACGAATTTTAGCCGACGGACACTTTATATATCCACCACATATAATTTTTCTGTCTCTGTATATATGCACATCTCTTATTATTTATAGTATTTGAATTGCTTCAAGATAGTTTATGGTTAAAACGATGAAAGACTCACACCCATATTTATATAACGACTTTTGGCGCTTATGCCCCCTGCACATACAAATCTTATACTAATTATATTAATGGACTTTCCCCAAACTTTTCAACAAAAAATCAATAATATCCATAGTTGATATAAAGTGTATTTGTAGAAAATTGAAAAGTTCTCTATAATTTGTAAACTATAATTTCTGTTAAAATAGTAGCGTTTAAAAATAAATATTTGCAAATTTCATACATAAGTATATATGCTCAAATTGTACGAGAAGGGGCCCAAAATAAAACGGGAAATTCGTCATAACTTCTTTATTAATATTTTTACACAAAATTTTTAGCACCTTCAAAGTATTCTCCTTTGACCGCAATACACTTATACAAAAATGCTTTCATTGTTCAAAATGTTTCTTCAATTAATTTATCGGATGTTCTTCAGCCCTTTCTGTAATTTTTCTTTTACCTCCTTCACAATTATAAATCGCTTTCCTCTCATCTCCTTTTTAAGTCTGCAGAATAAAAAGCGATCACAGAGGCCAGATCCGATGAGTAGGGGGAGATGAACGATTGGTGTCATTTTATTTTTGGTCAAAAACTGCTTTACGGTGAGAACGGTATGTGTCGTTACGACGAACAAATTTGGTTGCAATTCTTTCCCTGTGCAAATCTTCGGATAAAATCTTCTTAACTAAACTCTATGATATTCCACTCATTGGACAAAGTTAATCAATGATTCTTCGATGGTCTTCACATACGTGAACATTGATTTTGTAAAAGTTTTCGTCACTTCTAGACGTTGCAGGATTTCCATAAGCAGACTTAAATATTACAGTAGTTTCCGTGGCATATTTCCGCAACAGGAAACACAATTTCACAGCTGCGCTTTGCTCTCGATAATCGACCATCATGTTTACGCCGAAATGGAGGAAGGTTTTTCACTATAAATATTCCCATGGATGACCCGATATACTCACAGTAACAGAACTTCGCCAACTAACGCAGGATACGATTACCTAACGCATACCTGGTTGTACAATGACTTTCCCACCACCCTTGTATTTAGGTATATATTTTATAATTGCAAAGTTTACTTGAAAATATACTAAATTTAATCAGGGTTTTTCAGCATTAGTCGTAGTGTCACTTTTAAAGCATTAATATATTAGAAAGATACGTATTGCATACTTTCTTATCGAATAAATCATCAAAACATTCATAAAATAAGCTCAAAGTTTTTTGAACATTATTTTTGATAACGCTCTTTCTGATTGTTTAAAATACTGAAAAAGCTTTGCTCATTATTTTATTGTAATTTTCTTGGCAAGTCAATCAGTAAATCAGAACATATACAAAAATGGACTTTTTTATATACATTGTTAACAAACTATTTTTCCCCAATCCAGAAGCTAAGTGCTTAATGTATGTGTGTAAGTATAAGTCTGAATCACTATCTAGGGAATATTTTTAGATATCTATACTAAAATAATTGTAATTAGTATAAATAAATTTTAAGATTGCCGATTTACTTTGATTATCAATCTTATAATCAAAGGCGATTCTAAAGTTAATGCATTTGTTTACGTTTATACTCGTCATTTATACTGTTTATTATAAGTTCTTTTATTTTTTTAATAGTTATATCATCCAAGTTTTAAACATTTCGCTTCTTTAAATAAAATCTTAATCTTCAATTTTAAAAATCCTTTGTATATGGCGTGATGGTAAAGAATCTACTATAACCGTAAAAGCGATTAGTAAATTTTTCAAGATCCAGGGTTTAATCAGTGTCCGTTATAGACTCCGAAACTACTGCACCGATCGCCTTCAAAATGTAATAATATATGAGGATGGTCCCAGAAGTATCTGTCCCAACAAATAAAACTGAAAAGATTTGGAAAAAGAATATTTATTTTTCAACATAATCTCCTTTCAGCTCTATAAACTTTTTCTAGCGATGTTCAATAAGTTCGATTCCTTTTTTATAATAAGAATTGTCAAGCTCCTCATAATAACCATTAACTGTCGACATCACCTCTTCATGGTTGGAAAATCTTTGACCAGCGAGCCATTTTTTCAAGTCTGGGAACAGAAAATAATCCAAGGGTGCTATCATCTGGCGAATAGGGTGCATAAGATAGCAATTCAAACTTTAATTCATTAATTTTGGTGATTGCAATAACGGATGTGTGAGCTGGTGCATTGTCTTGATGGAACAATACTTTCTTCTTAGCCAAACACGGTCGTTTTCGCTTGATTTTTTCGCTCAAACGTTGCAATAATTTCGCATAATATCCGCCGTTAATAGCTTTTTTCTTTTTCAAGATAGTCAATGAAAATTATCCCATACATTGTCTGCAGATGGAACGGTCTTTGTCTTCTTTGCAGCCGCTTCTCCTTTATGAGTCCATTGTTTTGATTGTTCTTTTGTTTTGGTTGTTAAGTGGTGGACACCTATATTTCACCCAGGGTTATGAAACAGCGCAAAAATTTGGCTTTATTTTTGTGAAACGTTGCCAAACACTCAACTGAAACATCTTCACGACGATGTTTTTGTTCCATTGTGAGGAAACGTGGCACCCATCTTGCGCACAGCTTTGTCATCTCCAAATTTTCAGTTAATATGCGATGTACCGCTTTTTTGAAATGCCTATCATGTCTGCTACCTCGCGCACTTTCAGTCGACGATCATCCAGTATCGCTTTGTGGATTTTCTTCAATCATGTGATGCTCGTCTTGGCAGCTCATACAGCCTTGATTAATCTCTACTACCCAATATTTTACTGTGAAAACGAAGAAGCAGTCTCACCCAGAGTAGAGTCTAGTTCAGCTTTTATATTGATTGGGCTGAGGCCTTTCAAATAAAAGTATTGTATCACATAACGATGACAAATTTTTTCCATGTTTATAAATTCACTGAAAACGTTCACTATTGATGGCTGTTAAACAAATACTAAACATCATGACGTCTTCAAAATTGAGGCATATGTTTTATAGATTATGTACTTTCTAATACAGTGGTATGTTTTGAATAGCTACCGACACCACTAGGTCAGGTCAGGTACTTCTGGGATCAACCTCGTATTCTATACAGGCAAGATTAAATGATTAGGTAATATTTTCAAATTTAATAATAAAAGGAAACAAAGTAGAAAATTATTTTATTTAGAACTTCAAGATAAGCATAGAATAATAAAAGTGGTACCTGCAGAAATGCCAAGATTCTATACGTGTAATGCATCGCGGGAAAAGTTGCAACGCCGTAATCAAGACAAACCAGTTAAAATGCATTCGAAATTTATTTCCGCCCGACGCATCAGGCTATGTGTATAGAGTCCATTCAAAAAATTAAGAATATTTTAATCTTTTATTACTTTTGGCTAACTTAAAGACCGAAATCTTCCCAAGATATAAGAGCAAATGTTAAAGTACGTGTAACCAATCCAGAAGCTTCGCAAGAATTAAATATTCTTGAAAATTATGGATATTGAGTTATGGTAGTTGCTGAAGTATTATATACTCATATATGAGAGCAAATACGTACATTATTTACAATAATACTCATTACGCGTTTTCCATCAAATCCCAAACATCTGTTGAAAAAATATAAAAATTATATGAGTGACAACTTACATGGTTTACGAGTAACGAACCCAGATATTCAGTTTACAGCAAATGTGTATATTGAGACATTAATTTCCATCGACGATGTATGATTGTCAATCACCAACAAAGGATAAATGCAACTGGACACATGTATTCCAAACTCATCTTCAAATGACGCTTATGACTGTGATTTGAAGCGCCAAACAAATTTTTATATTGATGGCCAAGGCATATTTTTTAAAATGAATCTTCCGAAATTGGTTCTAAAACAATGAATTTGATATGACACAATCATGCAAGCCATTACAAACTAATGTGGTGAATTTTACTTCATAGATGTCACCGCAGATATACGTAAAATGTTTCTCTTTTCAATCATTTTCGTAACTATACGGTTACAGAATTCAATTACACTAATGATTGCATAATCTGGAATACAGCAACGTATTTAGTTGATGCTCGAATAATGTATTACGCTCTGAAAATTGCCATTGAATTTGTAAAGCATTAAAATGTAAACGTATAATATAAACATAAATTCAGGTATGGGCAAGATCTGTGACCTCCTTATATGAAATGAATCTACAATAAATCAAAAAAGCATTGGAAGCACTTAAACAAACATGGGAAGATTTGAGATGTAATGGATATAGTCCTTCAGTAGAGCACTAATTTGATTTTCTGATGCTTGTTGACAAACTTGGCCAGTTATACCACGATTAACAGCTGCTGATAAGCTTCATGCATGTCTCAAATCAACTATTCTATAGTGATGTGTAACGAAATTAACTTTAAAAACCCTTATGCGTGTCCATCTACAGAATGACAAATCTGCTGAACCTTTTGCCAAAGAATTCCGAGACATTGAAGATAGGGGGTAAAGCAATCGATCGATTTGCACAAGACATCACATTGCCAACAGATGACGAATGTATTTAAAAGGTTTTTCCAAATATCGCGATAAATTATAATGATCATCAGTAGCTCAGTGTTTGTGCTTTATTAACAGGTTCGAATAAGGATGTTAGTGCTAGAAATTTGGCGAAGCAAAGATCTATAAATCCATTAATTCTGTCACGATTCAAGATGAAATTGTCAATTACGTAACAGAACTCTTGAGTTGACTCGATCTTCTAGGAATGCCACCGCAGATTTTGATATTGAAAATTGGCGAGCCCATTATACTTATTCGCAACATCAATCCATTGCGATTGTGTAAGAGTGCAAGATTCTCCATTAAATTTGTTAAGCAATATGATCAAATCTACCATTTTGAATGAACAATTCACAGAAGAAGATGTATTGTCGCCATGTATTTCGATGATTCCAACAGATCTACCATTTGCGTTGAAGCTCTTACAATTTCTGGCTCGACTCGCCTTTACTATGACCATTAATTAACTACAAGGACAATCGCTTGAAGAATGTTGGCGCAATTTATAGAATCGATGTTTTTGATATAATAAAATTTCACAGACGAGGGGACTGATACACCACTATCCATGTTTCGGAGTTATTTTTTGTATTGCTAATTTTTTCTCTAGATATATTATTATAGGATAAAATTATCTATAGATGTATAGATTTATATTGATATTTAATTTATATTTATTAGATATGAGACAAGACGTGAGATGCTAGTAATACCTATAGAATCAATATATGTATACCAAAGTTACTGTAATTAGCCATTTTGTATTTGTATCTGTCTTTTTTTAATATTATGTTCTAGATTCAGAAAAGGAATACTTACATATATCAATTTTATAAACATAATGCTAAATCTTCGTACAAGGGTATTGCGTCTGAAAATGGTGAAATGCGCTAATTTGTTCGTTTTTGTAATAGTTAGAATATATATTTTGAATAATAAAAGATTGCTATGAATCATAAGTAATGGCTAATATTATTTATTTATCTCTAAACGTTCTCTCGTTCTAAGTAAAACTAAAACTAATCTAAAACCTGTTTTTTTCAGCTTGAAAATTGTACTTTATCGACGCTTGTAAACTAAACTAACGAACATTTTTATTTGCCTTACAGTCGAATAAAATAAAATGTTTATAATTAAATAATTAAATAATGACAGTCAAATTGTCCTTGTTAATAGTCAGTCCCGTAGAATCTGAAATAAAAATAAAGATTACTCAATATACTATTGTCATTATTTAATTATTTCATTATAAACATTTTATTTTATACGACTGTGAAACTGATAAAAACCTTTGCTAGTTTTGATTTAGCTCTTTACTAAAAATCAGGTACATTGCCAAAATATATCTTTTTTAGTAATCGATAATAGAACAACGTAGTATCGGTACAGAAATTGTGGATGATTAGAATACAGAAAATACAGAAAAAATTGTTCAAATTTTTCAATTGCTTTTTAACCTCAAAATAAAAAAATATATCGAATTTCATTTTGTCGCCTTATATATTGTACTAAATAGTATTTTCTGAAGTTATCCAGATTTTTTTCTTTAATGCTCTAGGCCGAAAAAAATTTAGTTGTTTCTATTATATTTGTAGTAACAACAGGTAACTTATATTTTTAACAAACATTTTATTTTTTAGAAGATATTATTAATATAATTATAATTATAGTTAATATAATATAATTTATTATATTAAATATATAATTATTAATTATATTAAATTAATATAATATAATTAAAAATATAATTAATATAATATAATAATACATTTCTTTATAGATTGATTTCTTAGATGATCATTAATACTAATTTGTAAAATAATTTGTGCACTTTGAAAATTTTTTCATCTCACGTAGCATGCATCGTATATTTATTGTAAGTCACATAGCTATCCTTGTGAAGGTGAGATATCTTTGCTTCTTTACACCAAGCAACATTATACTATCCTCGACACCAATGATAATTTAAAAGAACAACCAGGAATTGCCAGTCTCCTTGAATCTGCTCGACACTGGTCGACTAAAATTTTGTCGTCAGTATTTCTTCGTTTAATGTCCTTAAAAATGTCAAAATTGCATCAAATTGAACGTCCTAATCTAATTATCAATTAATTTATTTTAACCATCGAATCACAAAAAAACTATTAGTCAATTTAGAAAAGGAGAAAGAATATATATAATACGATACCCTCTTTATCAGCCATACCAAAAGATACTATATTTCTATCTAATGTCTTTGTTTCGATTCAAACATTTTCTCATCGAAATCAATGATCGGGAAATTTTTCTCTTTTTTTAACGCATTAAATCGAACAAATAAATCAAACTTTCAAATTAAAAATAAAACTAAAGTAATTTAAGCAGCAATCCATAAATTCAAACATTTAAGAAAATCGTCAATGCAGTAAAACGCTAAATCGCATGCGCCTTGCGCCGTCATCAAAATTTTCAGAGATTTCATTCTCAACGAGGTCCATACTCAGGTGCCATTTTATTACGTAGCAATCGTCTGAGATTAATAAAAAATTACATAAGTAAACCTCCAAAGACTTTAATTAATACTCGTTATTAAAAATTATATTTTTTTCTTTACCTTCGATGTTAAGAAAACAATCCATACACTTATTGTTAGCAATACGTAATGACTCTCTATTATTTTTGCTGTAAGTAAAATATTTTTAAATTTTCAAGGCAAAAAAAGAAAAATAATGAATATATATATATATATATATATATATATATATATATATATATGTATGTATTCTAACAAGTCAAAGTCATCGAGACGACCTCGACCTTATCTTCGTATTTCAGCAACGCATTCGGCTGCAAGCGGTTTGTGAAATAAGAACGCAAAATTACGTTGCCTGAATAAACGATAAATTTAGCATAGTTTTTATACATTCGCGCAGAGCCGGTAATTCATGCGTGCAAGGAGGTATAATATTACAAGTAGGCCAATCTCCGGTGAGCGTTACTTGAATGAAAAAAAAAAATCCGAGAATGCGAATTCGATGAAAGTTCTCATTCAAGAAAGATAATTTTTTACGTATTGAGTAATTAATACAAACAAGAAAAAATCTTTAAGTTTATAACAATAGAACAATAAGGGGTTCGAGTAGAAAAACGTTTGTTACTTCAGAGGCAAAAGTACTAAATATAATGTACGTTCCGTATTAATAAATATATCAAAAATTAGTATTAATAAATATTTCAAAAATTAATACATAATAATATCAATATATATTTATATCAATACTAATACATATCAATATATAATTAATTGAAAATTATAATGACAGTTAGACTGTCCTTGTTTAAAACGGCCCCCGTAGACTAATCTGAAATAAAAATATATTAGCTGAAAAACATTCTTTATTAGTAAAGTTCGATCTGACTGTATATGGAGATGATTTTAAACAAGGACAGTCTGACTGTCATTATAGTTTTCAATTAATTATGTGTTGATATGTATTAGTATTGATATAAATATATATTGATATTATTATGTATTAATTTTATTTTATTTTATTGGACTGTAAGAGCAATACAAATATTTATTAATTCATCAAAATACAGTCGACATAAGCACAATTAAAGTACGTTTAGTATAAATGACTTAAATCTGAGAAATAACTACTACTACGTGAATCATAATATAATAGATTCAAACTGAAAATGGCGGATAATATCTGTCAATAGTGAAAGGATCATACTTAATAACGGGAAATTGGAGAGTTCTTTTGTGTACATTGATTACACGTGAAAACCATTTGATGAGAAAGTATAACACAAAGATCTTTGCAATATTTAGTAAATTACGCGAATTAATAGACATAGATTATCTGATAAAAGAAAATTTAAGTTAAATAATCATGATTGTATAATATTAAAGATAAAACTATAGTTGGGTATAATTTTTTTTCAGTAAGCGGTATTTTTTAATAGTATCGATTACATTGTTGACAATTGATCATCTTTTTTATGATATACAGTGAGAAAGCTCGCACGAATTTTCGAATCAACTGCTACTAAAGTTTCAAAGAAAATGAAATTCAGCGTTATGTATCAAACTGTTTTGGTAAATACAATGCCGTCCGAACAATGTAATGGCCATGGCTAACTATCGCTTAAAATTAATCCACATTCTTATAGGCAGAATTAGGTTTCCGTAACATAAGCTTCATTTGCATTGCTTTCATATTCTATACTTTGACTACATTTATTTTCTTTGATATCAATTCTTAAAAGCTTGAATAGTTAAACATATATTTATTAGTTATATTAATATAGAATTTATTTTCTTATATTTTTCGATAATTAATTCTTTTTTAAATCATTTATTAAATAGTTTAGATAAACTTGATCATGTTTGGTTTAACTAAGCCTAAAAATCGTGAAATATATGACCCGGTAATTAGAAGATGAATTTAAATTTAAAATAATTGGATCCTTTCGTTTTTACATTCCACAAATATACTATATATAAATACATGCATAAATGCACACATACATCCACATACGCACACGCGCGCGCATTACCACATGTATTCAAACATGTGTAAACACGTACGCATACATAAACACATCATATGCATTTGCATATATACACATGCATAAATACATATACTTACATTTAATCTCACATATACTCACGCATGCATATTTATACATACATACGAACATATATACACATAAATTCACACATTCGCCCATTCCTCACACACACATGCATCCACACATGCATCCACACATACCCATACATATACAGAAATAAGCACATACCTACATATATTTGCATAAACCTATAAATACATACCCACACTCACCCATGCATTCACAATACATACACACACACACGCAGCGCGCGCGCGCGCACATTAATACACATAAACACACATACTGTCATCGCGATGGCACTTATACGAGTTTAAAATATCTCCAGCCAATGAAAGAAATTTAATAAATATAAAGAAAATAATGATATACAATCAGAAACTGAAATAAGAATATCACATCAGTAAAATAATGAAAAAGAAGAGGGAAGATGTTAGTACTATTTAAATTAATCAAACAGAATACATTAAAGCAACAAACATATATTCAAACAAAAACGTACAAGCTCGAAGTATTCGACTTCAGAACAAACGAAAGACTGCTGCTAAAGTTCGTATTTCCGCGGCGATCGCTGTCGAGCAGCCTAACCCCCCCTCCTCCTTCTCTTTTCCTTACTTTTCTCGAGAATAGTTTCGGATGCTTCGAAATATTCTCTAAAACTCTGAAACAGAGTTGAATATAGCCACGTCCTTTGAGTCTCACGGTGTCTCTCAATCCGAGATATATGTCGTGCAGAAGTTTTCTTGCATTTGGGCCAGAATCCGCGCCGAGCGTGGCACATCATTCTAAACCCCGCGTCCAAATCTTATTTCTGGCTGTTACCAGTCGTTGGAGAGGAAAAAATTGGCAAAAAAAGATATGAAAATGCGGCAGCAACAACCTTGAGATGCGAATCACGCAAGATGTGGCTTCGACGTCCTATATACGACGCACACACCAGGTCTACGTATTTTACATCCGTTGAAACACCCATTCACCGAAATGTGCGCGTGGCCTGTGTTCCACCCACGCCTGTTGAAAACATACACATGCTCATTTATACACATACGTATATTCATACATAAATACATATAAATATTTACATATTAGGAGGCGAACTGAGTTACCGACCTTTTTTTACGGAAAAAGGACATTTATGATCGAAAATGGATACACGTTAGCTTAATCAAAGTATTTTCTACTACTTTTTCCGATCTTTCTGACAATATATTCGAGGCGATCCAATCATCCACCAATTCTCGCACTTCCTGAACATGTCGGAAGTGCGTAACAACGAGGTCGTGCTGCAGCGATCTGAATAGGTGGTAATCAGAAGGCGCTATGTCTGGCTGAGTGCGGCAACACTTTCCATTCCAGCCTCAAAAGGATGCTTTTGATGGCTTTCGTAACATGTGGCCGAGCGCTGTCATGCAAGAGAATGACTTTGCGCATATTGCTCGCGATTACTGATGTTGATCTATGTTCGATCAATTTCAGTTGCAAATCATTTAGTTAGTGTTTTTATACTTCGGCAGTGACGGTTTCATTCGGTTTTAACAGTTAGTAGTACAGCGCATCCTGTTGGTCCCACCAAATGCACAGCAATACCCTTTCGCCGTGGATATTCCGTTTTGGTGGTTATGTCAACCGATATGACGGTTGGCCTGGGTCCACCCATGATTTGTTACGCTTAGGATTGTCATACTAGTTACACCTTTATCACCAGTGACAACATGCTACAGAAAACTCTTCTTTTTTGCATGGCAAATAAAGACAGTGCGATGTTGTATCGATTTATAATGTCACTTCTGATCAAATCGTGTGGCATCGATTTTCCTTCTTTATAAATCTTTCCTATCATATGTAAACGTTTATCAACTGCTCTGTTCTGACTTCTAACTTATTAGCGAGTTTTTTCTGCGTTTGAGCTGAGTTTCCGTCCAATAATGCTGGTAATTCACTATCTTCAAACTTTTTCGGTTGTCCAGAACGTTCTTTGTCATTAAGATCAGTATCTCCATTTCTAGACCGCTGAAACCACTTTTTACATGTTGTAAGCGATGGAGCTTATTTACCATAATATTCTTAAAGCAATCACTAAGTTTCTGCTATACTTTCGACATGTCGAAAAAACGATTTATCACGATTCATTCTTCACTGATCAAAAAATTATAATGTTTACATATATGATGGCGTCTGTTAACTGAATTTTATTGGTAAATGCCAAAACTAAAAAATAAGTACAAGATCCAACATCTGACAACATCTGATGTTTCGCACTACTTATATCGTCATCTAAACGTGAATATCGGAAACTAAGTTCGCCTCCTAATACAAAATAGGCTATTCCGGCACTAGCTGAGTTTGTCACGCGAGTGTAATTGACTGCTCTGTGCTAAAGTTATATGGGATAGTGGAAAATGAGTATCTGCATTTTCAATGAATACATTGTTGAAGTTAGAGTAAATTTATAGGGTAAACTGACAAGAAAAAGGCACCGAAACTGGACTGAAAGATAATTGCGGAGAAGGAAAAACCCCAGCGTTATGCAAATGGTAAGAAAAATAATCTGTATTAAATAATCTATTTAATTTGTTTTTTGTTAAAGTAAATTATTCAAGATTTATAAATTTGAAACATTTTTAGATTTTAAAGAATAAAGTGGAATATAGTAAATTCCTAGTTCATAAAATCATAATTTGGAGTATAATGTACGTATATGAGTATATGAGTTTGGAGTATAAAGTATAATGAGTAAAATGAGCGAAAAAAAATGAAAACTTTCAAACACCTTAAATTGCGACAATTACAGAATTTGCAATACTTAAATAAATTTATCGTAAAATTTTAAAGTCAATTATTACATTCACTAATATAAAAATTAACTAATAATTTTTCGAGCAGTATAAATTACATTCCTGCATGGCTTATCAAAAATATTAGATTTTCCGACATCAGTTTCTGAAATACATTGAACGGGCCTCCACCGTATTTTTTGAGCGGCCATTACGAATCTGATGATTATAGCCTGCATACTACAATGACAAATGGAGTAACATAAACAAGCAGTACGCAGTTACTTATATACATATTTGCTTAAACAACACGCCTGTACGAGCGTTTGAAAATTCATAATACTCGTTAGGTACGTGTTTAATTTTCTGCTGTCTTTTCTATTAAGTTAAGCCTAATTTTTACGCATCTCTATATTTATTTATGGCTTTTATTTTTAATGTCCTATTCCGAATTTTTGTTTTGCAGCTTATAATATTAGAAAGCAATGCGGTCTTAAGCTTTTCTTCCGCTTTCGCATGACACTCAGTACTCGTCAACCATTGTACGAACAGCGTCGTATTTTATTCGAGATTATTAAAACGATTTTATAAATCTATTGTTCAATTTACAATCGTAATTGAAATCGCGAGCTCAAAAGGTATTATCTCATAAGCGTTTGAAATTACTCGTAAAGCATCGAATATAAATGAAGTTCGTATAGTACCGTTAGATTAAGTAAAAGTAAAAAATCCTCTGATCTTTATAAGAAAAGAGGAGGAAGAAAAAAAAGGTCCGTTCAACTTTTATGCAGGACAGATCAAGGAAAATTTTTCAATCCGAATTTCTCCTTGTCCGTGAGTGTCTTCGTCAGGATTAAATACTTTCACTCGGAGCTAATGGAACTCGTCTTATATATATTTTCTGTTAAATTCAAATGCTGGAACTTTCTATTATCACGAAGAGTGGGAATGGAATTTTTTTTATTGGCGTCATTTTACTTCGCTATACTAATAATACTTTTGCAGTTTTTATATGTTGAAGAAAGTGTTTGATTTTATAGAGTTCGCGTTTTTTTTTATTTATAAATAAAAATTTTTTGACGATATATTGATTCGCGAAGCTCGAACAAACAGTTGAAATACTTAAAAAAAATCTAGAATAAAAGTACTGCTATCCTGTAGGTAAAATCTGCTATTTTTTTGGATTTGGATGCTACTTTGAGCTAGCGTCTCTCATAAGGAGTCAAAATAGGGCTGAAATAAGAAAACTTTTTTTGATTATAGTAATAAAGAAAAAAGTAAAGATTTAGGCGGCTTATTGAAAATTGGAAGGATAATAATGTATACGTGTTGAAAAACAGGAATATTATACAAAATAAATGGTATAATGGTTGTAACGAATGCTACATTGGATTATTTACATAGATATTGGATAAAGAAAATTTATTAACATGAATATAATTTAAAAATAAAATGCAAAAATAAAACGTTGTTGCAATTTTTTGTATATATATATATATATATATATATATATATATATATATATATATTTATTTTTGAAATATTTTAAAGCGAATAATTATAACTCGATAAAATGGAGCTGGTCTTTAAAGTATTTGTATTTTAAAATAATAAAACAATGTAAATTTAATGCGAAAGTCGAGTTAATTAGAATATATATATTATCATTCTTTATTAATTTAAATAGGTGCTAAAAAGTAGATATATGTCTAGAGTATATATATAAATTTTATTTCTGTCCCTGAGGCGCAAGAGCCGGAGCGGCTCCAGCCGCGGATGTGGAAATTCGTAGATGCGAAAAGTTTTGATCAAAGGAAAATCGGAATGTCGTTTAGTAACAAAATTCTAATCTTGATTTGCATTTTTTTGCATGATTCTACGAGAGTATAATTTATACACGAAAATGCGCAGTCTGACTACATTTTTATAATTTTATTATATATTTATTATATATACAACTTATATAAAAAGAAAGACCGTCTACACCTCGAGTATGCTCAATGTCTACTGAATTATTAAACAAAATTTCATTAATGTATAGAATTGCTTGAGCAAAGCCACAAATGAGCAGAAAGCAGATAGAATGATACGGATTAGAAATAATTTGGACCCAATCTTCTTATAATGAAATTCCTGTTCAATAATAAAATTTAAACTAATGAATTGTTAAAACTAATAAATAGAGAAAAATTTAATTACGAAGATGATTTAAAATTTTTCTCATAATATTTGTCTTCCTCGAAAATCGTTCGATGCTAATTTAACTATTTTACAATTAATGTTCAATTTGCAAAACATCCAAATCAATCATTGTAATCCAAATCAAACATATTATATTCCAATTAAAGATCCAAAGGTTGCAGCTTCTTTTTAATATTAAAACCAATATTTTTAATGCTTCACATTGTTGTATAAATAAATAAATGAAATATCTGATATATTTTAATTATTTGTTACTATCGGTTCATTTTTCTTAGTTACTAGCAACTGCGGACGAAGTCTTCCATTACCTCCACCACAGTATCAATCGCCAGTTGCGCGAGAAGAATCCTGAAATCCCAGAGCTGCCGGAGGAAAGAAATCCAATTTTTCACGTTTACCCCATTTGCATGGGTATTAGTCTAATGCTAACAATTCTATGGTTGGTTACGAGCCTTTTCAAACGAGCGCCGATCCTTGTAAGTATCGATCGTTCAGCTAGAGATTATAATATATATCTATAGCTTTTTACCGTTTTATAAGATTTATAAATTGATACAAGATATATATAGTTAAAAATCTTTCTTGTAAAAGACAATTATTAAAAATAAGGTACTTTATAAGAGGAATTTTTCAAAACAATTGTATATTATATAACTTAATTGATACTTGTCAGAAAATAAATAATTGAAATGATTATAACAAACTATGGTTGTTTCAATTGGCGATGCTCACATATCATTCCAACAAACGCGAAAAATATCCAACCTTGTATTACGGATTTTAAAGACATTCTTTGGTTTAGATTCTTCGCGTTTAAATCGAGTATCCTTAAAGTGTAACGAAACATTCAAAATCTCCATAATGCTGACTCTGTAGTTAACGATGAATTCGAGTCACTAAAAACATAATATGCATGGTAAAATCTGCAGAATTTAGAATATATCCCAAAAAAATTTTTTTTTTTCTGTCAATTCAAATCAAACTTGTTTGCCTCGATATGTAGGCTTGCACGGCCATTGCAGAAAATATAAAATAAATACATCCGAGTAATGTCGATGCGTAGCGAACGCCCTGAAATGTAAAACGTCAACGAGCGAAGAAATATTTTGGATATAGACTTTCGAAAAGCACTCATCCACGATTTCGCTGAAATTGCGTGCATTTGTGTTTTATGGCGCGCTGATTACGAATGTGGCAGTACGTCTTGGTGTAAATCAAAAATGTCATGACGAAATCGATATATAAAAAAAACACCTATAAAACCGATAGTTTTTTAAATCAATCCTAAAAAATGCAAAACAATTGCAAAACACATTTCCAAGAAAACCCGCGCATCTCGTCGAAATCTATATTTTTTCCTCCACATTACGCGTTTTTTTCCCCCCTACGATCAGTTTTACCGCGATCAATTCCATAAGTATATATGTTACAAAGCAAGAGTCTCTGAATTTTCGCAATATGGCCGCCACACGGACGCCGAGACGGAATCGTGAAATTTTGATTTGAACAGCGCTGCGAAGGACACGTGCGCGTGAAAATTTTCATCAAAATCGGGGACGGGTGTTTTTGTGCAACTTGTCCGTCGAGCCGTTATTTCTTTGATTAAAAATTTATAGCGCATGGGAATAATCTTGGTTTCGCAAGACAAAAGGACGGCAAAGAAAAAGTTTACAACTATAATTACACTTCTATATACGGGCAGTGTTTGCGTATTCCGCAAAAACGACTATTTTTGTCGCTCGGTTTATGTTTTGAAAATGGATCTTTAAAGTGCCCTCGTACAACATATTAGATATAGCGCGAACGGACAATTCTCGCTCAGCTATTTCAGCTGATCAAAATATTCCTTTTAATGTTGCTAATCAGCTTCTTGTTTCTTATGGAATTTTTGGAATCCCCCTCCCCCAAGACATTTCCTCAAAAATAATGTTTTTTTTTTTTATGTTATTTAACGTCGCTCTATTTATGCTTCCAATTATCGGTGCTAATCAGCGACGGAGGTGTACGATGTGTTTGTAAACAAAGCACATGTAAATAATTACAGCGGTGCCTGTATCAATCGGCCGAGACCGGGATTTGAACTGGGATCGCCGAGTTACTGGTGCTTCCCTCTAGCGATCGAGCTATCGTAGGCCTCTCAAAAATAATGTAATTAATATTAAAGAAAAAATAATAATAAGAAAAGTAAATGTATTATGATAATTAAATTAAGATATCTCATTTAAATTCTCTTATTATTAATTTGTTAGGTTATCTACTAAACAAGTTGAAACCATTAATTGATATTTGGATATAAAATTATAAAATAGCGAATAACATTGAGAACGAGCGCTCGATTGTGCAAGAGTAGTCTGGTATTATAATAATTTTACAAATTAATTCTCGTACAACAACGTATAATTCAGATGTTTCAATGTATATATAAAAAAATTCTGGACTTAACATTTTATAAAATTCATAACTTCTCCCAAAAAGGTATATCGTTCTGAATATAACTTACTAATATGCCTCTTTATATGGTACGAAATTTTTCCCATCTATATATTTATTTATCTAAATATTCGTTCCGATATTCGCTTTATTTTAATACTAACGAAAAAAAATTTATTTATTTTTTTTCAACTGATTGCGCGTGGAAAAAAAATACTTAGGTTCCGCCGTATCAGAGCTCGAACGTTTAATTTTCACTCTTAGTGGAATACGTTCTCTTATAGGATTCTTTAAAGCTTAATTGAGATTTAGCGCAGAACGAAGAAAACGCGCGTACATAGGTCGGTGAATAATTTTGAAAATATTCGGTGCAAAATTTTCAATGGGCTCTATTGGCTATACAAACACCTTGGGTCTAAGTTATCGTACAAGTACGAATTTATTTCCAGCCAATCGAGATTGAGTCTTGAGCGGACTGTTGCAGCGCGTTATGGGAAAGCCCTCCATGCTTACTTATTGGGATCCTATTATTGGCGACGCGTCGTCGTTGTACGCAGCTCGTATCTGGCGTAATCGGGGCAGAGCCGTATGGGAGACCGAATATCGAATTTCGCCGTGATCGAGCGCATTATTACATATATAATACGCACTCTCGCGCCTCTGCATTACAACTTGTTCGCGTCCTTTTTGAACATATTATTATATAGATATTGAGAAAAAGAAAGATGAAAACGACTTAGATTCCCTGTAATTAATGTATTTTTTTCGTACCCTTTGTACGGAGAATCGCTAATTCATTCCGCACCTAGTTGTCTTAATATACTTCTTTTTACTCGTTTCATCCAATTTTCTTCTCGCCCAAGTCGATGGACAGCCTATAACTCCTGCTCCATGCATTACTGTTTACTTATATTCTGGTCGTTAGATTACTGTTTTATCTCACGTTTGACTGCCAAACAAATTAAAATTGAGAATGACAATCCTTTACAGGTTTCTCCACTGCATGCAATCATTTCTTAATAAAATAGTGTTGTTGGTATATCGTGGAAAATTTCATCATAGAATTGAGACCAACCGACTAGTAAATTCTTGAGATCTGAATGCACAAAATAGAACGTTAAAATTGTAATAAATGTATACTAATGCATTAATTACCTCTATGATGGTCGTAGATATCTTTCATTATATATAGATACGATAATCGATTATATAAAACATTATTAAACGAAAAGTTAATATCTCATTCATGTAACGCTTGAGAAATTTCTTTGAATTAAATACGTATGTTAAATCTCATAATTTGTGATTATCAATTATTCAAGTTCTATAACATGGTTAGTTTTACTACTGACACATAAGTAGTTCAACGATGTTGAGATCTTATTTCGTCTTTATAAAAACAATTTCTTTTTTCTTCAATTTCGTTATTCAACGCCCTTATGCGTTCTCGTATAATATAACATAAGCTACTCGAAGAATTTCATCTATATATTATTAATATGGGAGCTATTTTCACATCATCTTTCGCAGTTAATAATACATCGAAGCATTCGAATATTTTAAATTCAAATTCCGAAAGAACATCGTTTTAACCGGCAAAATTCCGGCGTTTATAGCCTATATATAGATTAAGCCTTTACCGTCTGTGTACAGGATCGATTTTAGGTTTCTGGAAATCTGTCAAATATATAATCGTAATTTGTCGTTACAGTCGCTATTTAAATATAGAAATAGAAAAGTTTCCCGAATTGTTTTAATAGATACTGGAGTATATGAGCATTATGCGTACATTTATTTAAAAAATATTTTGAACATAAATAACTGAAGATATTATTCATATTTAATCCTGATACACGGAGACGCTAATTTAGTGGAGCTCCCTTGACTCAAATCAGATAGATTCACGTAAATCACATTCGTCGCCGGTCTGAGTGAAGAATTTCTCTCTGCAAAACTCAAATTCTACGAGATGCGCATGCTTGATGTAATTATTTCGTTCCATTCAAGAATTAGATCATTCCCATCCCTGAAGACACGCAAAAGCTACTTTCTCTGTCCATAATCTATTCTTTGGTTCTCCAGGATTAAGGGATCCTATATAAAATATTAAAAATCCGATGATATTAATTAAGATGCATACGCGTCATATTTTACGATATTCTATTCTACAGCATATGTAACGAACATTTTCCATGTACGTGCAAGACAATCCTTTAATTTTCACTTTAAAGGCCTTAATTGGAAATGGCTTGGGAGCAGTACTAATCGTGACCGGTGGCGTTTCGGCGATGGCGCACGCACAGAAGCACATAAATCTTAACGAAGTGGCCGACGATCAACTGATACGCCATCCGATATTCATTCACAATTTCGTAATGTGCATAATTTCAATTTTCGGCGCGGTCCTGTACTTGGTACCGACCTGGATCTTATTCGACGCACACAACTGGGTAAATAGCCATAATTCACTTCTTTTGCCTTATTATTATATTAATTTCAACGAAGCCCTTTACCCTGTTTTATTTTACTTAATTATATCGGCGCGTCAGAGGAGAATTCGTTGAAGAGGTAAAGTTTACTTTCCGAAAGAGCAATTTATCCACAGTCGTAAGAACGCCATCTGTTGACGGCTACGCGAATGTTTCTTCCAATACTGAATTACTTTTTTTAATCTTACACTCGCTGCCACTGCCAATCGACTTTGATTATTTAGATTTTCATTCGTCGCAACACTCATCCGTAGAGTTTTATCCGAACCTCCTAACACTGACTCGCGCCACTAGCATAGGAGATCGAACGAACGCGAATCGGGAGCGGCGTCCTCGAGAGCGGACAACAGCTGCAGGTGCCGGCGTGGGAGCAACCGCGCGCCCGGCCGTCAGCATCCCTCGCGCGTCGGGGCAAATGGCGCGGATCCCCGGTGCAGACCACGGAGCCGAGAGGACAATCCGGTGCCCGAGGCCACGGGGGACACGAAAACCGACACGGTAATTACGTCGACATTGGAGACGCGTCTAACTCCCGGGCGCTATTCTCGTCCATATCCTAATTATATCGATTATCGATAAGGAAAGTTAATTGAATGAAAATTTAACGAATCCATTGGAGCAAGATTAAAGTCCATTCGAGGACGCTTCGACGCAGAGGCCTGCTCGATGTTTATCATGCCTCCTTCACGTAATAATACCTAATTAAATCACGTTCAAACCAATTAAACCACTTAATTTATTTATGTTATAAAAAAATTTGGAATCGTTCACGCGTATTTTCATATATACTTGTGAAATTCGCCATATTAATTTTAGCCCGTTACACGGTTACCACTAATATTTCGTATGCGAAATAACGGTATGTTTTTCACGACAAAAATTCGATTTTCACCTAAGCTGTAAGCCTCATGATCCTTCTATATTTCCCTTTGTTTTTCAACTAGATCTTGTAAAAATTAAGATTTAATTCTATGATTTATCTAAATGACTCGATGGATCTTAACTGATACTGCAGGGAACATTTTATCTTGGCGTTTAGAAAAATTGACATAAGTTTACGTACAAACAGGATTAAAATACACTTTTTTTATTCTCTCTCTCTCTCTCTCTCTCTCTCTCTCTCTTTAATTAGTCTGGCGATCCAATTCAAATTGTTCAATTAATATGATGATATTTGTTAACTTGACGAATTTTAGCAAGCAGTGCGAATTGCACCTCGGATTCCACTTTAAGTAAATATTTTCTGACGTTATCTGTATTAGTTCGACATATTTAATTTACTACTTGACGAGACTAAAGGATAATAAATTTAAAGAAGTATAGTATCTTGAAATCTCGATGCAAGAATAATATCCGTCCTTTATTCATATATTTTATATAGTATTATTAAATTTTCATTGCAAACACATTCTATACACAAAATTATAAGGCAGCTCTTTAAAAAATCTGAAAATAATTAATAAGTCCAAGAGAATTCTTTTAAAATTCGTTCAAATCCAATTTTCAACTGCTTAGATGTAACCTAATCTGTAATTTTAAAAAGAAATACATTCCATGGTTCCATTTAATCTAGTTAAACATATATATGTTTACATTCGAGAATAATCTATACAGTAAATTACATTAAATAGTACATTTGTTAGTATAATAAATATATCTTTCCATTTTGTCTGATTATTATCACAGCTTGCAAATTTTAGTAATAATAAAAATTTATTCTTCCTATATATATATCACCCTTATTATGAATTATCCATTTTTTATATCAGGATAGTTTTTACATAAAGTTATTTTAAAATGTAGGAAAAAAGCACAGATTGTTAAACATTGTTTCATTCTTTTATTGGTAATTCGTATATTAAACAATGCCGAATTGTTCATCAAAACCACAAAAATAACAGTTCTTGAATTGATTTAATTACATTAAATTCTATAACTTTTGGAAAGCTATGAATTCTACTATACTGAGCAGATCCTGCCATCTAGCAATATTATAATACGGTGTGTCGATAACATATCGACGGTCGTCAAGTTATCATATAAGGATTGTAACTTAACCTACGAATGGTACAGATATATTTATACAACAAACATAATTACTTTAATATTATATTGTTTAATAATAATTTAGGTGCTTGTTATTATATGATAGAAGAAGTTTTATGCTCATTAACATTTTGCAATATTTTAGGACAATGTTCAAAACGAACCGATTATTTTATATTGCTGTTGTGTGGATTGTCATCGATACTTAAAAGCTTCAAGGCTCTCAAGTAACGTTACCCATGAATTTCAAGTGATTCAAGTAATGTAATATCTCAGTTAGGAAAGAATTAGCAATTTCTTCGCCTTGGACTTTTCACAAAAATTTATCTATTTAAGAAGTGTAAGTTTAAAGTGGAAAAATAGAGAAAAAAAGTAACATTTTAACATAAAAATTACTATACTAATTTTAAATTTATGTAATAATGAATGAAACTAATTATTTAGCTTAATTAATAAATAAATAATTATCTGTTATTTCTACATTTTTTATAATTTTCATCAGACACGCATAAATTTTTTAACCAAAAAGTATATTATTAAGAAGGAATTTTTAAAAAACAAAATTTCATTGCAATACAAAAACAACTTAAACAAATAAGATAATTTGAAAGAAATATTTGCAAGACAAACAATACCATTCTTTTAAATAAGATTTTTTTTTTGAAATCCACGTATAAACGAATAAACAATATAAAAATATTTTAGTAAATGAGACGATCCTTTTTAATATGAGAGAGAGAGAGAGAGAGAGAGAGAGAGAGTGTGTGTGTTAAGTAGTGAAAATAAAGAACTACACCTTCAGATAAAAAATTTCAATCAATTAATTAGTCACGACTCTTCTCACACAGCAGTAGATATTTCATTGCTTTATGTTTTTTGTTTTTAACAATTTTGTTCGCTTGAAGTGCGTGAATTTTTATTTATACTACATAATTCTCCACCCACAATACAGGATCGCTTCAATTACACAATTATTTTATCAAGATGAAAGATGCTTTCTGCTACAATTATAATAGAAAAGTATGCTAGCCGATTCATTGGAGACTAGAAAATTCTATAAATAAATTTAATTGAGCACAAGTCTACTGCTCATAGAAAATCGATAGTAATGATATAATAATTATTGAATGCAAGATAAAACGGGTTGGAGATTGAGGAAAAAAATATTTTTAAAATATCCACAAAAGTAGAATGTTTTGGTGTGTTTACGGCTGTAGGACGAAAGCCTTGCCGAAATTAGGAGATTAGATTTAAGGATTTTCTAAATGAGAGGAAAAGAAAAATTCAATATCAAAATACATTTGAACACGCAGATCTTATCGATAGACGGCAGTTATCGGTGAAAAATCTTTCGAGCACGGAAAACAGTAGAACATATAGTAGCATATACCTATAACTGTTCATTGACTATTTCAAAAGGAAGTTGGTATTCTCATAGCACTAAATAATTTATGAGTGGATATATAATTTTCAATTCCGGAATTAAATTCTATTTATTGTGTTTACGATTTAAAAATTTTTATAATTACTTGGGATCATTACGATAGAATTGGCAAAGAAAGAGTCCACTTTATTGAGGGCGCCATTGTATCAAAACAAAAATGGCAGCCATTAGTGAACAGTGTTCAAATGAATGGATCTGATATTTTAATTAAAAAATAAATGTTTTTAATTTTATTATTTTGGTTTACTTTTCACGATTGTTCACCACTTCAGTCCTGTAAAAAAGTTTTTATAACAGTCTTCGGCCCTTGTAAGATCCTTTCGATGATCTGAAAATAACTCGGCGATGCTTTTTTTACAGTGTTAGCTGTGGCGAAACTGCTTTGCCGTGAATTTTTGGACATTCGAACAACTCGTACGCAGCTACACGAGCTGATCGAACAGTATACGAATTGTATATACACAGATTGCCTTGGGCTAGTAGTACTCGATATCTATGTGTATTTGGACGAATTGTCCGGGGAGTTCCGTGTTTGATCGGTAGAATACGATGGCCAGGTGTGACGGAACGATTTAGTTGGGGAGTTTCGCGAATAGTGTACAAGGTGGACACGTAATTTTCCGTAAAGGTCATCCTGATGGTACACCTGCATATCGAACACTACGACGCGTACACAAAACTCCCCGTAGATGATGTTCCAACGTATCCGACCTCGGGTACTATCTGTCGAATATGATGCCATGGTATGCGTAGATATCGAATAAAACAGTGCTGATACGAAACTCCCCGTTCAAGACGTCCCAACAGATATAGATCGTATACGACCGTGCGAACGTGAAAATCCCCGTAGAAGTTATTCGAGTATAACTTCCCGTGTAAGTCGTTCAATTATACCTGCATATCGAGTTATATACAACTATAATTAATAACGAGTATTGCAACTATAATATTTATTATAAGTTATATTTGTTATAGTTATTATACTGGTATGCATAACAGTAATACACTGGTCGAATGATAATCTGCCTCGTGGAGATGGTCCGAGAACAACTAGGTATCGAATAGTGTTGGAATACAAGAATCTTCCCCTGGAAGTTGTTCGATCGGTTCGAACGGTAAGAACGACTCGATTCTTGGAACATTCGAAAATGCCAACATATTCCGACCGTATACTTCCAGGCTGTAAACAAAACCTTTCATAGAAGTGGTCTCCGTAGATGTGTATAACACTTCCATACACAAATGCGAATGTGGTCGAACGGTTCGAAAACGTTCGCATGCATACCACTCATCTATTATGCAGATTCATAATTCCATCCTTCTCGAGCGGCTCGAGTAGCTCGAGTATCTGTAGATCGAGTAGCTCGAACACGTTCGAGCATCCAAAAGTCTCCAGTCCCAATTGACTCGATGAAGAGCGAAGCGTTGTTCTATAGCACCCGCTGAAATTTATGAAGGAAAAGAAATACCTGAATTTTAATATAAATATCTGTACTTAATTAATGGAGTGATATAATAAATGCGAATATCCATCGAATGATTACTTACTGGTGCCAGTAGAAAGAAAAACTTTAATATTCTATTATAATTAAGTAATTAGATTATCCAGTTGTCGGTCCTGATATTTACATATGTGGATATATCAAGCATGGTAAAGGAAGTAAGGAAGTTAGTGGCGGTATGTGCCGTGCAAGCTTCATGCAAGGAGGGAAATTAACAGACGGAAGTCGGACTTTTCGATCGTGATAAAAGAAAAAACATTTTAATGTCAGAGTCTATAAAAGCTCCGTTTTTTTCTTTATATTATATATATAATGACATCAAAATACTATTTTCATTTACAAATTCATGTACTTTTCCTAACTTGTGCGACGCAAAAAAATTTATTGATGCAAAAGCTAGAAGTTGACCATTATTGAAACCATTACATGATCAAGTTACTAAATTTATTTTTCATGAAGCGTAAATCTTCCTTCGTCGAAGTTACGCTAATCTTTCGCACGCGATTATTATCGGCTCTTATAAATTTTGATATTGATGGGAATGGAAAACTAACGCTCGGCATTCACGATATCGACTATTGAATCACAATCACGATCTTCTTTGCCGCTGATGGAGCTTGAGGTCATATATATATATATATATATATATATATATATATATATATATATATATATAATTTAATATAATATAAATACTTCTTTACCTGTGTTTAATGAAAGTATCGCTGTATTTAATTTTATTGCATTGGCATTATGACGTATATATAGTTACCCTCAAAATGTTTTCTTTACACGCGCACACGCAGAAACACGCGCGCACACACACCAGTAATCAAATATATTATTATTATTATTATATACACGAACAAAAGAATACGTAAACAAAAATCTTATGTACTCTAGATATTCACGTACATTTACAACACATATAAATAAGTTTTATCAGAAGAGGGCAAAATGTCTTTCACAACCTCTCAAATCCAAATTCTTTATAATTCAGTATCTAAAATAAATTAGGTATAATATACATACGTAACCCAATAAATTTTCAGATTCTTGAAATTCTCTTTTTACATTTAACAACACATTATAAATCAAATTATTACTAAGTTAGGCAAATTTTTGTAAGATGAGATGAAAATGATTACGAGAATAAACGCTAAAGAACGAGATGCAATGGAACTGCGGTCAAATTGCGTAAAAGCGATCCTTCAACGATTTGCGGATAGTTTAAATCGAGTATCACGAACCACGTGGGGATTGTTATCCAAACGAACAGAGACAGCGACGCTATTACAATAATATTATATGCTTAATTTTATTTTCAACAATAATAATTTTTTTATAGTAAGTAAAGTATTAACTATACATGCTACGCTATAATCAGCATAGTTTAAACTGTCAATTCTAACCTTAGTGAAGCTTTAGCTTTATACGATCCTAAACAATTTGTACGTGAAGACACTATATTTTTCACTATTACAATTATCTTTCACACCGTACAGTAATCTAAAGATAGTATAAGATTTTAATATTGTTTATGAATCAATTTTGGCTCGCGCTCCATAAGATACGATGTAAAATAACAATTTGAAAATTATTTTTTTCATCTTATTTTTTATGTTTATCCGACTCTTTACTTATATGTATTGACGTAATACGATATCCGAATACTTAACGCACATAAAATGTATTTTTTGTTAATGTTACTGTTAAAATTATTGAAAAATCGATGGCCTCGCCTTAATAGCAAACGAGATTAAACTGTTTATAATATGCATTGATTAAAGATTAATGTGTCGGATATTTTTATTAGACAAGAATTACCTTATATTAAACCCTTTTTCCTAAACACTTTATTTTAATCATAAAGCAATTGCATTATTGCATGAACGCTACTACTAACACATTTAAATAATAGTGAATTTCAGAAAAATAAAATTATATATCTGCTAATTACTCGAGTTGGGTCGAGGGTATAGTGCTGTATTAATGAGGGATACCGACGGAGTCGAGCTTCAAATTATTTTAATTCAGATTAAACACATTGAGAAATATACAAAAATTTAAGAAAAAATACACCATACTGTGATTTAATTTGAGTTGTTTGATAAAGTCTAGTTTTCCGGGAATAAAAAGAATTTATAATATATGTTTTTCGTTACCTGCCCTAATACCGATTAGATCAGTTAACTTCAAAGCTGAACCGTTAATATTCTAACATACGTATACTCCTTTGTTAATTTCATATTACTTGACACACATTGAACATTAGAATTCCCTTCGGATTCATTAAAATCTTACTCATATTACGAGAATAAGGATTAATATTCCATGCTTTAATACGCATTTAATCGCGTGGTAAAAATTATACTTTGATTATACTTGGTTTTGGGCATCGCTATACAATTTCGAAAATACTTGAACTAAAACTGTCTAAAATTTGTACCCAGCAGAAGAAACAGTGAATTCAATGTTATAAATAACCAGGAAGGAAAACGAGACATTCAGTCATCGTGGTGATCTCAAATCGACGATGCAACCGCAACGTTAGCTCGTGTGTTTTGTGTGTGTGTGCGCGCGTGCGTGTGCGCGTGTGTGTCACGATTCGCAAGGATACCGCCGCACATCGGTGCAGACTGGCGGAGTAATGACACCGCGCCCATGACGTCATCCAATCAACGCGTTTATCGTCGACAGACAAATGATGTCATATTACGAATATATGTATACCAGGGACACACATCTTACTAATCTTACATATATATATACATACATATATAAACCTTAGATCATCTCACACAAATATTCCGCATAGCGCAGCTTCATATTGGCCGATATGCGGGAATAGAGTTCTTTTATTATTACATGCGCATATTTATAGCATTTATAGCATCTTGTATATGACAGGCGTGGCATTCAAAAATAAAAAAGTTATGGTTTCGTGTCTCAGTTCGCGAGGATGACTCCGGTCCACAAAACAGTGGTCTGCCAAAGAAACTATTCAAGATGTTCAATCATGGTCCATCTTAATAATTGAAAATGTAAATTATATTTTCTTATAAATTAATTTTTAAATAATTAATATCTATAACATTGATTTTTTACGCATCTATGAATTATTGTTAAATTACTTCATCGTGATTGTAACATTGATGGTAAATGCGACTTTCATCGTTTCGAAGTCGAAAAAAAGCACCTAACCAAAATAAAAACATTGGCGATCCAAAACAGAATATGCACGAATTATTTCTCAGTATACATCGGAGATTTTATATAATCTCTTCTCTTCATGAGAATCAACATATTATATGAGGAAAATTACAGGTTGGTTGGAGAGCATTGAGTTTAAAATTGAATTTCGGTATCGATAAATTTTATATGGAATCATATCTCTGGTTTTCTATACATTCCAGTGCAGCTATGTTTGATTTTATCAAAGTTACTATAGTTCCGACCATTAACATCATTAAATGTATTTCTGGTGCGAAATTTATGACAAACGATCTACAAGATATAATTTATGCTACTTTCACATAGAGTTTTTAATAAAAATCCGTGCATCGTACTCTTTTCACAAGTTATTTGCAAGCAATTCCTTTCATAATCAAAAATAAATAAGTAAATAAACAATAAAAATAATAAACGTAAAAAAATTTCACAGAAAAGTAGCTCTCGGCCAAGTCCAATACTATTATAAGAAAACCAATACATTTATAAGAAATGGGAATCCAATAGAGTTCAACGTACATTTTCATACACATATCATCCATATACAAATCGGCATGTGCTTCGAAGTACACACGTAGAAATCGTATTCTACAGAGCAAAGGACTTCTCGACATGCCGATCAGCAAGCATTTCTGATGAATCCCAGGCTTCTACATTCGCTGTTTTCGTAGGAATTCGAGCAGAGATAGTTTTTGGGAAATATATAACGTCCACCGTATGTACGAGGATGCTACGTAATGAAAATTAAAATGGCCGGAATGAATATTATACAGGGAATATAGTATTCAACTGGAGAGAAGTGATATTTTAATTGAAAAATAGGTGTTTATACTTTAAATATTTATTAAAATGTTCTACTACATTTTACAATGTCAAAGCATATTAAATAAAAGAATAAATGTTATATAGTAGTTGGCATTACAGTTTCATTAAAGATATAATGTAATAAAAAGAAGAAATTGAATAAAAATAATTAAATTGATATCGAGAGAGAGAGGGGGGGGGCGAGAATGAATGGGCGCATACGAATGATTTTAGACAGGAACGTGTAAAATCTTAAGCAGTGATTCGCAACCGCGTGTATATACGTGATTAATCTAATAACTACATAAAAGTATAGCTTTTTTGAGAGTGAGATCATATGGGTAACGTGGAGAGTGACCTCATCCATTACAAGCACAGTTCTACATTATTTATTATTGAGTTCGAGATACGGCTTTTTTCAACTACTTTGTAATACACTAGATTGTCGCGCACGTATTATATAGTCTCGATTTTATCACGAATTTTTAAATTGCAATAATCATTGACGTTCGTTTGACTTAATGCAGGGAATTTATATCTTAACTTGCAACGAATTTACTCGCTGGTAATTGTGTTTTTTATTTATCGGCGTCGCTTTCAAGCCGATTTCGAAATAAAATTCGGGGGCAAGATTATTCACATATACCATACATTACAGAGGTACAATGTTATCCTATATGTATCTTGGAATCTGTACAAGTTATATAACGTACGATTGAACTCATAATTAAGGAATGCTGCGCTAATTAAGGCAAGCTTGCAAAGCTGAGAATATATGCGCGCGCCTATCTCGGCGTCTACTTTTTCAAAAATTCAGAAATTATTCTTAAGTAAAGATACTACGATTTCTATGTAGTGTGTAATCTATGGGTAAAAGCAAGATACGAAGAACATGATAAGATTGGCGATTATTTTTTTGCTTAGCATACAAATTCAATTCAGGATTCTATCCGTGTGTTTTATGCGCCCAATGAAATCCACAATTTTTTCTGAACTTCAATAAAAACATTAATACCTTAAAGTTTTGCAGTATGCTTAAGTTGAACTTGATATTTTTTAATACACTTCAGAGTTCATCCACTCCAAATTTTGATGAAAATTTGTGCACTGGGGCTTTTGATGTCGTTGTTCTTCAAAATTTATGTATTTAGTGAATATTTCAGAATTGAAAAAAAATATTCCAACAAGATAGTGTATATTATGATCAAAATACATTACCTTTTTTCCTCTATGTATATTTTCTCTGCAAATATAGACAGTTTTTCTAATACAAAACGTATAGAAGTACGTGTTAAAGAGTTTCTCATCATTAACCATAAATTGCATTTTTTAAATATAAAAATGAAAAGCGAGAAAACATTCTGTTTTATAAAATTTTCTTGAATCTAACGTATTAAACAATTCAGATTCATATGTTATTCCACTTTTATTCTTTAAAGATAATCACATTATTACCCGTGTATTGTTTAGAAATATTCAAGTATTGTATTAATAACTGCTATTTTCTCCATTGTGCCTCCACGAAAATTCAGGATCCGCATATTGGTAAATAATGACGTACGTATATATACGAAAAAGTGTCAAATTTTGAACATTCATAATAATTATTTTTCTATTTTTTTTTTGTTTTTTGATTGTTTATACCGACTAAATAGACCTTTTGCGATACGTATCGATATTTACCGAGCTTAATTTCTGCCACTGAAAAATCCGGGGGGGGGCAGGCACTGTTCGGCGGAGGGCCTCCGAAAAATTCGATCGACGAGAATCGAATGAGGAACCAACGAGCAGCCTCGAACCGGCAAGAAGAGAGTCTGAACGAGTCGACGTTAGTAAACAACGCGATGCCCTTACCGCTTGAGTCACAACGACTGTGCTCTAATATGGCGAACGTTTAATACGAATGAATTCCGTGAGGATTCTATGAAAAGAATACTTGGATGATTGATCAAGCCCTTACGAGAATATTTAAAATATATTTTTGCGTGTAAAGTGATACATAAGAAAAGGCAAATTGGATTAAATACAAAGAAATTTCAGTGTACTATATATATAATATATTTGAGTATTATAAATTTAATGCACAGGTTTATTTGTACTTGCAATTACGCATTTTTTTATCTAATACGAATACTTTTATACCGGCGAAAGCTATAGCTGACAACATCATCATTTAAGGCTCTATTACTATAATCAAGGCTTAATTTCAATTTGAATGTAATGAGCTCGTATGCACACTTTGATATTATAATTTAAATTCAGGATATTCATCAGTTGCGTCAAAAAAAAAAAAAAAAAATATATATATATATATATATATATATATATGTATATATATATATTCAGAACGTTTAAAATTCCACTCTGGCTCGATTGCATGCATACACCGCGCGCTCGCAGCATTATAAGAAGTGGTCACCTTGTGCCAATTCAACATTTTATATACAGGGTAAATTTTCATTTTTACGTGTTTTTGTCGAAAAAAAAATATTC
Organism: Sycobia sp. Sy_11; assembly: GCA_018907035.1. Lineage (NCBI taxonomy): Eukaryota > Metazoa > Arthropoda > Insecta > Hymenoptera > Epichrysomallidae > Sycobia > Sycobia sp. Sy_11. The sequence continues at coordinate 1,604,349 of JACCIC010000094.1, forward strand.
GCCATTATCGATAATAAGGCCCGTAATATGTTTCGTCGTTTTTCCGAATTCTACGAGTCTTATATGCAGTGTATAAATGAAGGATCAGTACATTCGTTTGCATAGAGTGCAGAATAACGCGGAAGTATGTCTTATTCAAAAATATAATATAAAAATAAAATAGTAAGATAATATTGCGTGCCTCACTGATAAGATGCTAAATAAGTTGTATTTTTTTGGGAAGAAGATTTAAATGAGAAAAATTATTTCTCTTGTAAATGTTGCATTTATTTTGATGGATGATTATTAGGAAAAATCATTTCGATAAGGTAAAATAATTATATCTATATACCTATGTAGTCGACCTATACGTTTTTTTTCTTTCATAAAAAAGTTTTTTTCTTTCATAAAAGTTAGACTAATAAATATATTATAGTTTTTCATTATTTTATAAAATAATTATTTTCATAAATTCGAAGAACTTTCTAATAAAGCGCGTATAGCACGCATATATATTGCATTATACATTAGAGAATATTATTTGCTCAATAACTTTCATAAGCTAACTCTACAAATACTTTAAAGCACTGTTCAGATAATTAATAATAATGTAAATAAGCCTTTTAAAGCTAAAACTAAGTAGATCTTCTTTCAAAAGTTTTGTTATTAAATAAAATAATGAATCCATATGTTAAAAAATAAATAAATAATCTGTCAAATGAACTTAAAGAATTATAACAAAATGGAATGAAGTGCACAACGTTAACGAAAGTATGAAATATAAAATTATTCATAGCCTTTTGTTTATGCAACCAAAATGTCGTCAATCGACCGAGCGTGCCGTCGCGTCGGCTCGATCCCTTCTAAAGGCAGCTTGCACATCATCCGTATGCGCAATTGACGAAGGATCCATATACAGCAAGCCTATAAAATTTTTCTTAAAGTCGGCTTTATAATATCGAAAGATTTGCAGTTTATATTTTATATACTTTAAGTATCAGAGCGAAATTAAAATTTTATTCATGTCGACTGTTATAAACTAAACCAACAAATGTCTGTCCATGACGAGTCCCTCGTGAGGAGCCGAAGCTGCTCTGCGAAACGTTGGACGAAGCAGATAAATATAGATACGGTAAATTTGATGGCGAGAGCAGTTTGAGTATCCCTTGCTAACAATATTGTATTTATTATTTTTATACTTATTATTTTTTCATTGTAGTTTTTGTCTCAGATTCTACGGGGTTAATTATGAACATGAACAGTTCGAATGTCATTATAATTATCATTATATTATTTTATAAAGCCACTGTAAGAACGTTAAAACTATTTGCGGAATAAGAAAGAAAAAGGATAACATACAGTGACAGATTTGGAAATAACTGTAAAATTGTATATTATAACACAAGAATTTTTGATACATAATAAACCAGCGCACATGGCCCGAAGTGATATCAGCTATAATGAAATATTATTACAATATAATAATAGTACATAGATAATATGTATTGACAATCTTGATCTTGTATAATGTTTAACGGAAACGCGAATTTAATACTGTAGGTTGACACTAGGCATATTTTTTATCTTTTTCGTTTGGCGGATACGAATCTTTCGAGGACACATCGAGGACTTGTAAAGGAGCCTTTATAAGTGTCATTGTGCAACATCCTTAATGTTTATACGTTTTTCTCTCACACCCTATAATCTATTTAAATATAAAAAGGAAAAACAAGGTAAAAAGAAAGGAGAGGAGAAAATACAAAGAGAGAGAGAGAGAGAGAGTATCCGATGAGAAACTCCGTCCCATAATACGTATTATAATATAATATTAATAGCTATACGATGTCGTTTACAATGTCTTCTGTAATGGACCTCATCTAACTAAGTGTATGCTTCGAGTTTGATTTTTCCCCTCCTTCCTCTCCCCGTCCGGTAAAGAAGAATATACATTGTCCCGTTACGTTTTCACTTTGTTAACAAAGGTATTCTATCACTGTAATAATCGATGAAAATTTGTATATTTACGTTTTTTTATGAAATTCTAATTACGAATATCGGGGTAGCTTTTTGCGGAAATAGAATTTTAATGGAAATAAGCTTTAAAAAATTTTGTTTTCCGTTTCTGTTGCCGAATTCTCTGTAGATTTATTTGTGCAATTTATCCTGGATGAACACTACTTGTATAAATAAATGCATTGAACAGAAAAGACGTTTTGTAATCGTCAAATATTTTTTGAAATTTTCACATTTTTTTCTCTTTTTCCAAATAAGCTCGAACAAACCTCATCTTTATGGTTTTCAACGTGAAAATTTAATTTTTGCTAAAAATCATCACATTATTCGTAACCCCCCCCCCTCTCAAACATCAATAAATATATTTTTTTAGAAATCGAGGGTGAGTGCTTTCAGATTTTTTATTGTTTTGTAGAATCATTTATTGAAAAGACGAATTATGCACATCGTCGGAGTTGTCTAAATAAATTGTTGATGTGTTCGAATAATATTACTGCTCAGTTCAATAAAAGAGTAGTCGAGAAAAGGGAAGCTTTGCTTTAAGTTTCATAAGAAGTTATATAGCTAGAAAAAATTTTAAAACTGAAGCGAAGCTCAAAGTTACATTATAAATTTATTTCGATTCGTAACTATAAACTAAATCACCCCAAGTGTAACTCATTCAATTCAATAAATCTTCATATACAAGTAAAACATTCAATATTATTAGACATGCACTTGCTTTTAATTGGAGATACTGTAAATTAGTATTATCGATAATTATTACACCTTCGTGATATAGTAAGAGATAATTATAGTTATAATTGAACGTCCAAAAAGTTCTCCTAAAAAATTACTAATTTCATAAAGATTTAGATCGAAGCCAAAGAATTTTTCAATTGCCCCGAAAACTGAACCAAAACCACTAAAGAACTGTCGTACTTGTAAGTCATTAAGAACCGCGATGGTGCATTTGATTGGAAGTTAAAAAACAATGATATTTGTGGCAGTTGATTTGAAATAATTTGCTGACGGAATTAAAAACAATTTTCGCTATACGTGTAAAAATGCAATAAGTCCAGCGAAAGTGACACAAAATTATAAATAGATAAGGCGGGATACCCTGTATTAATATTAAATTGGATGATTATTAGCAATGCAATGACACCCTTTTTCGTACGAATATTTTTATAGCTCGTATTGTTATATCCATTCTTGTGAAAGCGAACGTTCGTCCCATTACTTAAAAACAATAATGGATTTGCATAGATCCATAATCTGTTGCGTGATGACAGATTTATCTTCACTGGCTACGATTACCATTTCTTCATAAGATGGTAAGTAGCACGCAATAAAATTATTGTGCATATAGGAAGATATGCTTTTATTATCTAAGCAAAAAATATAAATAATTTGCCAAAAAATATAAATTGTTAATGCTTTGTTTTTAAGTGTAATAATTTGTAGAGACAGGAATCTATATATAATCATTTTGGATACACGAAATGTATGTATATATATAAAGAATATAGCTCTAATAAAAAGAAAAAATGCATACGATAATTAAAATAAATTTCTGACAGTATTGATGTTGACAAATAAAATTTCGAAGTTAATAGAAGAATTAGCTAAAGTAAATTGATTTATTAAGATTAAAATGACATATGATCGTATTACTATTGTAAAATCTTAAATATAAAGTCATTTTGCACTTTATATCTACTATTAGGAACCTCAAACGGGTAAGATTATTGGCATTGGTTATTACACATATGCCGAAATTTGAGAACAAACTATTTGATCATTTGATTGATTTTATCAATTACATTCTGAAAAAAATCGAAGATTATGTTCATAATTGAGCTGTAAGTTGATTATTTTCTACAAATATTTTAGTAGTCAAATCAAAGAGACTTATTTTTTCAAGTTTCTTGAAGAGATAATAAGTATTTATAAGAGCAAAGATAGTCGATATATCATTGATTCATATTTATAACCAAGTTCATAACTATCATCATTATATATTAGTTTATAACAGATTACGATCCACCCACCAATTCTCAATAAGATTATCGTTGAAAATACTAATTTCCATTTATTGTCTATTTTTAAGAATGGTTATACGAGAGTTACTTTTTGTTTGATTATGCAATTTTCGTAAAATTACGAATGTTGAGCCTTTTTATAGATTATTAACGAATAAGCTAAGTAAATAAATAATTAATAAGAAGACTTCCCATTTTTAATGCATCTAATAATTTGGATACCCATGCGCCTTACGACTGAGTTGTTTTGTCTTCCGCTGTAATGCAATAATAAAAACAAAACAAACAAAAAACAAAAAATAAATAAACAAAAAAGCAGTTCAACATTCATATATTGTTTCAAAAATAAGTATACGATAACGCGTTTCTCTACGTAATTCTCTACTTTGTTAATAAGTGTAAAAAAAGCGACTCCCACGACGAGCATCGTCAAAAAAACGCAGCGGCATCCGCAAAGCTCGAAAACGTAAACATAAAATCTGCTAAAATAGCGTAGACAGTATATAAATATATGTAAGAAGCAAGGGGGAGCTGGGATCAACACACACACACACACATACATGCACACACACACATGCACACACACACACAGACAACACACACACACACACACACCACAACCACAACCCACCAGAGAGAGAGAGAGAGAGAGAAAGAGAGAGAGGTAAACCACACATGGACGAACGCACTAACGCATGCACGCACGCGCGACTCGCCGGATGATATAGAGGCGGACGAGAGAAGAAAGGCGGGAAAGACGCGCGGAGGGAACGCGGGCAACAACGCAACGCGCGAGCCCGGTGACGCGCGAGGCGAGCGCGGGAGAGAGCCGTCGCGAGGAAACGTCATCATCATCATCACCATCGCTCGTCGGCACATCGCGGACACACGTATGTATTATTACACGCCATACAGAGGGAGAAAGAGGTGCGCCGGCGCGGAGGGGGGGGCGGTGGGACGGCCAGGGGATTGCATCGCGCCGAGCGCGAAAAAGAGAGGAAAAGAGACTCGTCGCGCGCGACGATCGGCATCAGTCGTTCTCCAGCCAACCGTCGAGCAAAGTCGAGCAGTGGTGTGTTGACAGAAGCCGTTGTTATTCGATACTTACGTATACGTGCAAATATACAACGTAAGTTGAGAGTTTCTATTGTAATATTACCATAATATTATCTCCTTGATTGCGGGCGGAACAAGTTCGCATTGGCAATTGATGCCGATGAGCCAATATAGGATGGATCGCGTACAGCTTCTTTCGCGGCTTTCACCTGGGGGCTCCGCGATTTCGATATTCGCATATACGTACGATATCAGAATGTTACACACTTCGATGTGCGTATCGGATGCTACAAATGTTGATATACGTTTTTTATTTTTACACGTTTACTTTATTCCGTTCTTTTAATTTAATGGGAATATTTTTTAGCTGTCGATGAATATGTATATTAGACATTGTGCATATACATATATATTTATAACGTATACATGGAAGTCTATATTGTAATATTGCATATTAGTGAAGTATTTTCGTTTGCTTGTAAAACTTATAAAATCACCAGTGAGTGAATCGCGCCACTTATAAGAAAATCGGAATTATAAATACACTAGGAGGGACAATCGAATAGGCAGAAGCGAAAGTGTACACACATGCACGCAGACACAACTTGAATTCAATTATGACATATAGTAAATAAACTTTGAAGAGTTTTTTAAAAATTTTTCAACAGTATCCAAAAAAAGAATTGTTTTGAAATTGAGAGAAAGTATACAATGTTCGTATAAGGAAGTAATCTTGGCAAAATCTTTGAAAAGCGTTTTTATCTCGTTTTCTGAAAATAAATTTCAGTCCTGTAAAACTGCGGCGGCAATGGGAGGGGGGAGAACTCAATCGTTTTCGAATTAATCCAATTTCTTATCTAATATATAAAGAAAGCTACAAACGCCTATAATTGTAATCTCGGAAAAATTCGTTAAAATATCTAACGGAATTTGATTGATTCGATCGCTCGCCACTTATATCGCGACATAAAAAACCTCCTTCTTTGCATGACTTTCAGATTATAATTTGTCAACTCCAAATTGAATTTCTGTATATATATTTATATTGCTGAAATTTTCGATTTTCCATCGGATTTTATTTTCCGTGAACATTGCTTGATGTTATCTTAGATTTATACAAATTTCTATAGAATCTGGAACGCGTTGAACTTCTGGCCATTGTGGCGTCGATCCATCTAGATTGTAAACAAATCGCCAGGGTATTACTTGAAGAACTCGTGTAATATTATAATCGTGAGAATTTCAGAATTCCTTGAGAATCGGAATTCTTCGTTCCATCGATCAAGCCATGTTTTATAATATGGCCTTGACGAATGAATAATTCTGGAATAATTTATGAATATCTAAAATGATAATTTTATAAAGAATGAAATTTTATGTACAAATAAATGTTTAAAAATTCCTCAAAATCAAAACAAATTTACACACGCGCGCACACACATGAATCATTTTTACCTTCGTTCAAAATAAAATTTTTTCGTGTTCTCCAATTAATTTTTTTAACAATTTTATGTTGTTAATTGACTTCGATTACACATATACACACATGTATATCGCATATTTGCACAACATATTTATACCAATGTCTTCATGCTTATAAACCATGAATGCAAATCTCACTCTAGTCGAATCATTAAATTCTGCTACAATCTCATTCTATTGAAGACTGCATTCTCTCTGTCCGCATACAATATCCATAGGCGAGGGTGCTTTTCGCAATATGTCATATAAACTTATTTTATTTATTTAATAGTTTCTTCGCACGATACAAAAGTGTCGTAGTTCGATCCTCGAGGCATTTTCTTGTGTATGTAAAAGCGATATTAAAAATTCTCTAAATGTATAGGTATTATCTCGTTAATATTTCGGGCTTGTTTCAAAATTGCTCACGTTTAAGTTGAATATAAGGGACATTGCTCATTCCCTATATATATATATTTGTAAACATCGATAAAATGTATAGGTTATCCTTGTGGAGTACATAGAAAACTGTATTGGCTGCGTGTATTAAAAATAGGTTACGATGTCCAAAAATATATTATACTATAATTTATGCTATATTTCAGCATCTTTACTAAATTTTCCTGCGTTTTTGCATATTTATATAAATGAACTATCACCAATGAAAATGGGTGATGAATTAATAAACGAAGATGCCTGGCAAGTTCCCGGTGAAGATTTATTTAGTGAGCGCGCGCGTGCGTGTCTGTGTGTACACGTTCGAGTCTATATTCGTAATTGATTTGTTATACTATTGTGATGACGCAAAATTTATTTTCCATCCGACCTTGTAACACGTACATGATGCCCATCTCGATTTAAGTTTGAGTTTATGGTATTGCTTATGTCAGGGTCAGCTTTTTGAAGAATATTGATTATATATAATACATTGAATAATAATGTAAAAATAATATAATAATAATATAAAAATTCAATTATTATTATTTATTTATAATTAATTTAAAGAATTACAATGAAACCAATCTTTTTGGTGCATTCTCGTGAAAATAAATATAATTAATAAATTGCAAATATTAGAAGCATGTGATTCATATATTGCAAATAGGTGATAATTATACAAACGTGAATTTTTGCAAATAACACAATAAAATAATGCAATGTTGGTGTAAATCGCATAAAGAATCGAAAAAATACCGATTAATAGAAAATATTTTGAAAATAATTTAACGAGAGCTACTTGTGGAACGTGTATAGTACTGTATCCGAATAATAATTATTAAAAACGTGCTTTGTATCGTAATTTTTTGATAACGAAATACATTTACTAAATTGTAGAAGTTATATATTTTATCATTCAAATTGTACATATTGAAAATTTATTATTCAATATAGATTTATAATTCTGCCATGAAATAGTAGTACGCAGTGCGTGTATTAACGTACTATATAAATATTTGGATCGAACTTTTTCATCTGAATATACCTTCAATGTATAAAAGCCATGGTCGTACATACAGGACTGGAAACTCCCGATCCTGGAAGAAACCCCTGTACACTGTTATCAGGGCGTTGCAATCGCAGAGTAGTAGAACGTAGTCAATTTGAAGTGGTTTCACTGTTTCAAATTGTACGAAAGAAAATTTTATATTTAATTTATATAAACTTATTTTATTTGTCTCATTTATATTTTATGTCGTACAATTATTTAATACAAAACCTGGGAATTAATGTATATATACATATATACATACATACATACATACATACATACATTTATTTATTTATTTATTTATTTATTTATTAGGTAATATTTTATGGAAAATACAAAAGTAATAAATAAACTTTAATATTTATTAATTGACATATTAAAAACTATCTTGCATAAATGTTTAGTGCAATTATGTATACGTATACAATAGATAAATTGAAAAAAAATATGAATCCAACAAATATATTCAGTTATTAAGATTTAGTTGGTTCAATTAAACTTTAGTTGTTAGAAGTAACTTTTAGTTGAGGCAACAAATTTTCCGATAAATAAACGAAATATTGCTTAAATCAAATAAATATATTATTTAACTAATATTTTGTCAATTTAATAGAATAATTTGTGTTTCAAGTCAATGCTAGCTGTATCGACTAAATGCCGTTAACTAAGTACATTTTGCTGAATTTATAAATTTTTATTTCAGTATACATTAACAAGAAATTTTACAGAAAATAAACTTAATTATTTTCTAATTTAGCTTGTTTCTTTTTAATAGAGGCCTTCTGCTGTAAGTTTTGACTATCTTGATAAGAAAACTGTCGCATACAGATCCTTACGTAATAGAGATTTGAATAGGACAAAATATCTGAAGCGTGCTTATCACCTTCAAGTTCAATGTGCATACGTACAAATAAACTACGTGCCCAATATACAAGTATATTAACTATAAAGTAGTTAATATACTACTTTATACAGTCGCCATTGTGCGTGATAGCTGCAAAGAGAAACATTTTTTAATCATTAAAAGAAGTTCCCACACTATAAATAAGTTCCACCATATTCTTTACCTCTGTTTCTAAATACTTCTTATTGTATTCTAGATTTGATTTAGAATGACCTTATTGTATAGATTTAATATCTTTTCTAGAAATAAAATAAAAACTTGTATATAAAATTTGTATCATTTCATTTCTTTCATTGACTCTGGAGTATGCAATATGCTTATTACGCGTGTTCTGTAGTTATTTTATTTTGCCTCATACAAATTATGGGAAGTGAAGCTTTTAAATAATATTTTAAAAAGTATTTATTATTCCTTTAGCGAAGTGCTTATAAGGCACAGCAGTTAATGTCATAAATTGTTTGCAATTAAAGCTGCTATTGTGGTAACGACAGTCCCTGATTGGAAATTATATAAAATATTATAATCAAGTTTGATAATTTAATGACGCATTATGTATTTTTTGCGAAAATGTATATATAGTTATTTATTCAGATGCTCCTTACAGTGTGCGGGTTGCTCGGCTCTTGTAAAATCATCCCAGTTATAATTGTTGTTGGCCAATTTGGTGGGTTAGGGGAGGGCTAATTAATGATTCGCAGATCTTTTTATAATAGACGATACCAACCCAAATTTGTAATGAAAAATATTCCAACTCAAATTTCTAATACAGTGATGATTTCAATTGAAAACTTTTAATTCGAATCATATTCATTCAAAATCTTCATTGGCACCTTTTGATAAAAAATTGCAGTTCAAATAGTCTTCATTTCAAATCTGAGCTGTAATCTTTTATATTCAAAATTGAAATTGAGATCGACCCTCATTCCAAATCTTGTTGAAAGCTGCTTGGTAATCAATTGGAGCTAGGCACGCTATTTGCTGATGAGGAATAGAATTTATTATTTTGACAATTTTTTAAAAAGAATTAGGCCACGACAAAGTGAATCTAGAAAATATTAATTAAGCTCGTTTTGTCGTTCAGTCGCGATCAAAGGTTGTAACCAATCAAAATCTGAACGTGGAATTAAATTATTATTTCATTTTATTTTGAAACAGTATTTTATAATGAAAAATCAATATTTACATGACGATTTTTTTTGCCATTTGCATTTATGTTATAAAAATGTTTTTTGTGAAACGTAAAATTTAATCCTAAAATTGAATCTCTAGTTTGCGGCTTAGGATGACGTTAGAGCATCATGGAGAGTAGTTAATTTATTTCAGTTGAATTGTAATGATCGTTACTGTAATGATCGTGAAATTCCATTGCGCTATAAAATTCGTGTTACAAGTCAATACAACCCAATAATATTTCGAGCACTAAACCGAAAACACGTGTGCCTATATAGATATAGTCTACAACGTATATGTTCATATCTATCATTTTCTATTTGACTACTCAATAATCTCGAAATACTTATTAGTCATATCAACGAAATTAATTTTTTTATGATGTATTGACGTCACTATAATACAGAGATTGAAATTAAGGGCTAGATTTGAAGGCAACTTTTATAGTCACTACTTACTTCATCAACTAACTAAAATTTTTATTTTCGTCTTATTTATAATACTTTGGTTTAAACTATTGGGAAAAGGCATTAAATAATTTTTTCCTGACCAAGTTCAGTTTCCCATGTAATACATATATAATGTTACTCTCAAATGGCTGAAGGTTAGAAGACTCTAAAAATGAGTTCACCAATAGGGATGAATAAATCTTTAACAGCTCATAGTGGTCACGTTTGTCAATAAAGTTTTGACATTCCGCATTAATTGTACTCGATTTCCCGTTACGCCAAGAACAAGTTAACCTTGCCACAGCATTGGGACACTGTCCAAATGTTCTGTCCAATTTCGAGAAATGTTTTTACCATAAGAACTCTGCCTTCAAAATCGCAACTTCAACATGATTTTCCGACTCTCGTAGTGAAAACTACATAGTCCAATGCACGATGTGCGAGTTATTTTTTTTACCTCGTTCGACTTTACCTCACTTCGAACGGGGATTAACTGTCTCGCGAGGCGATTAAAATATAGGTACTATTTCCAATCGGCAAATTATACCGTGTACAATGAGCTCAAAAAGGATCGGTATAACGACCATATTTCGCGCGACAGTCTCTTTCAGCGGTAACGTTGCTTTTTCAATTTTTGGAAAGGAAATTTGGAGAGATTTTTAAACCTTCGCAGCACGGAGCGTAAAAAAATTCATTGACACTTCGGATTGCCGCGATCAGCTGTCAAAATCCTATCGTTCCCGTTTTGGTATTACTATATATGCATGCAGGGGAAGCAATCCGATGATTTGCCGATCTATAATCTCGGCGTGTATAGGACTCGTTTTTACTAAGATCGGCCGGACGACGGGAGAGGCAACAGTGGCTGCGCCCGACTTACATTGTCACATGATCGTGAACTTATTGTTACTGTTCAAAACGACGTACCTGACTTCAATTAAATATTTCGTTTGCTCGTCAAAATCTGCGTGCTTTTGTCCGATCAAAGATTTTTTTAATTGTCTTCAATTTCGCCAATTTTATGTTATAATCATTTTTCTTTAATTTATTTATCTAAAAACTATATTATAATTCGCGTTTAAAACTGCTTTTGAAGATTATGATTAATTTTAATGGGAAAAACCTTAGTATATATTTATAAATAAATATGTAAATGACGATCTGTATGTTTCATTATGATTTTATGTTGTATGTTGTAGTTGTTACGATGGTTATCCTATTATTAAAGATTGATAATAATATATATACACACAAATAATTAACCATGTTTCACCATCTATGTGTAGTAAACAATCAATTAACTTCAGTCTGTATATATAATATAATAATAAATTTGGCTAATAAATCGCAAAAGAAAACGACAAAAAAATTATAGTTTAAATGAATAATTATACTTAATGAACAAATTATAAATATTACGAACTTAATAGTTTATGAACGACAATATTGAGCTCCTGAACTGAAAATAAAAATAGAAAATTTAATGACTGAGTATAACACTGAAACGCTATGTCATACTTAAAGTTCATTTTAAAGTAGAATAAAAACATTTTTAAGATTAAAGATATTCAAGTAATGTATCCGATTCGTCCGAAGCTGTTTTAACAATAGCCGTATACGGTAAAATACTATAGAGGATAGTAAATTTCTCTTGCGATAAATCTCGCCATCGGGCGGCGAGGCTAAGTACTTATCGAACCGCCCTCGTAATTCTCATTTATATGCATTTAAGCGGGTTTATGAGTTTTTCTCAAATGCCAACGTATCATTAAGACGAATAATTAGAATATCATAATGGCATGAGAGAGACCCCATCATCGCCATTTATATATATATATATATATTTTGACGTCGGGTTTTCAAGAAAATCAGTTCAACGGTGCCGCGAAGAATGCGTGTGCGGATATTACGTGTTATAGAAAAAAGTGAGTCAGACGCGATAAATATAGCGCGATGACGATACGCGCGCGCGTATGGAGCGGATGATTGTGTCGTGTCTATTATCTGCTATTATATTTACGTGCTGGATATTCAGCTCAAGTCGCTTGTTCCGATTTTTTTCTTCTTATTATACGTATGCCTGAACGATGCCGTCCAAGATCCGAGATCCCCCCTCCCCTTCCGCCTCTACCACCCCCACGGGAACATTACTGCGTGTGCCTTTAGATATTTGGCAGCGCGGTCAAGGTCCCCCCCCCCCCGTAGAACAAGGTTCACAGCGCGTTCGCTTACTTAACCGTAAATTAGCCGTAAGTGTATATACATTGGTAATTTTATGGAGACGTCGAGTGGCGCATAATAGCTTGCGTTATTTAAATCTCGTGGGTTTCACGCCGTAATGTAATGCGTAATATTTGAATCGCTTGTTAAAAGTATTCACACACACACACACACACATACACACATAACCGGAACGTTTATAAAAAAAATTTTTTTTTAAGTTTTACATTATTCTTTGGCATTTGAACTATAATAAGCGAGTATAAGTATGTATTAAATGTATTCTAAATCTATAATTGTGTTATTAATCTGATTTCATTTGACAGATTTATAAATAATATTAGAATTCTATAAGTGTGTCATATGTGTGTGATAATCGATTTCCATCTTCATCATTCTACTTGGTCTAAATCCATGCTTTGATCAAAGTTCTATTTTTCCCTGAATTCTAACATATTATATGCAAAATTTGAGGATTACAATTACACGAGCTCCAATTAAAGGAAGGATGAGAATAAAAATACAATTAAATAAAATAGCGGCCACTTTTATTTTATGTATATTGCAATGATAACGTATTGTTTCCGTTTTTAGAGTTTAAATGAAATTTTTAATAAAGAAGAATGTTTTATGTTAAATCTGTGTTCTGAATGAATTTAATAATGACATTTTTAGATATGTGTGACAAATATTTGATAAAAGAAAAAAATAATAAATAAATGAATAAAAGTATTTGTAGTTTTGTACTTACTATATTTCAAAGTCCATAGATTATAACAATTCTGAAAGCTTATTAAGGTTATCAAAAATGGATGATTTTATGAGTTTTGAAGGTAACTTCAGGTCTATTGTACGTACATAAACAAAAATAAATCCTCTGTGTCGGTTGTTTGAAAATATTACACACCCGCTCACCCACACACACACACGCGCGCGCGCGCGCGTACACGCACACAAACCAGCTTGCCAGTGTATATATAATAGATGTTAATAGCATCAAAATCCATGTCTCTGAATTAATTGTATGAATCATCATATAGTAAAAATAATGCTTAGCATGCCTTGAATTTTTACGAGAAATCATAAAAAAGGCCGAGTGTTTCTCTTCGTGTCGCTTTGCAAAAATAGAAAATAAAAGGCGCGTGGGGAGAGGGTCAGGAGTTGTGTTCTGGGCTTCTTTAGTGTATACGTGAGATGACTTATCCAGATCGAGGCTAATTTGCTAATATATGACGGCCTCTTAATTATTTTACGGCGCTCTCCCTCCCTCCCTCTTTCTCTCTCTATCTCGCATTGCGTGCGCGAACTCGATAAATTCGCACTGATACGAATAATACGCTCTTTTTTACGTTCTTTCTTTCCCCCCAACTCCCGCTACGATCCTTTTAATGTATTTCCTATTACGATTAGCGCAGCTCAGTACCGTAATAATTTTTTGTTTAGGAAATGAAAGTCAATAAAAACGATATTCTAGAGCTTTTTTTATTGATGTTCATTAAAATAGTACGTGATAAAGTGTTTTTTTTTGCATTTGGTATTTCAATTAGTTACAGTATCTAATGTAAATTTTGATGTATACCTATAAAATTGAATAAAATAGAAACTTTGGAAGTTTTTATTGATTTATGAAAACAGCGATCTATTAATTTTTTTTTTTAATTATTATGTCCTAGCCTGTATTCATAGTAAAATATTCATAATAATATTCATAGTAAAAATATTAAGTTTTGGAATAAACTTGATAACTTAATGCTGAGATTTCAAAGATTTGTGAAGAAACTGACCGAAGAAGCGGTAACGCCGAGAAACAAAAACAAGGGATTTTGTTTATATAGGAAAACCAGCTCCAGATTTATGAATGAAAATGGCAATTCAATAAAAAGAACTTTTTAAAACAGTGAAAAAAATTGCACTGTCGAAATGTAATTATAAGAATAATATCTCTATAATCCCTTAGTTACTCGGTGAAGCTGTCCGGTTTTGATGTGGCGTTATTAGGCCATTTACTACACCATTTCTGGTCGAAACTTTGTATATGTGACGACGTATATGTACGCCAGGTTATGTTGTAGTAACGCAATGGTCACGAACTAAAAATGTGGTCAACCTATTTACAGCTATCTGAGTGAACCCATCTGTTATACGAATTCATCAAGCGAGATTGTCACGTACTAACTTAATTAGTGGTTAGAATTTTCAATCCACTGATTCCCAAATAATTTTTGACACATTAATGAACGTGCGGTCGAACATTTTTATGATATGAAATTAATGTTCCGTGCCTGGTCTTCCATTCCAGCCCTTTTTCTTGCAGTGCTTGTTTTAATTGCATTAAGTACGTTCGGTAAAATTCTCCATCGACTGCTTAATGCTTTTTCAAGAGTTCATAGTACGAGATGACTCATAGATGATATCCTTATAATTCCACAGAAAACAAAACATTATCTTGTTTTTATAGCTTTCTCGCTTTGGCTATGATGGCCTGGTTCGCCAGGCTTAATCCACGATTTTTCCACTTTGAACTAATAGTGGATTTAATATATCCACTTGACATCTTCAGTAACAATTCGATGTAAAGACGAATTCTTTTTGTGCGCTGAAGAAAAAATTCCGAAGTCGTAGGACGATTTTCCACGTTTCTCGACGTCAGTTCTTATGACACTCAATTTACTAACGTTTGGATGAATCTTAAGTAATTTTCGACGCTTAAAAATAGTTTGGCGCGTTACTCCCAACGATGCAGTAAGCTCTTGTTGCGGTTTGACCAGGATCTCCATCGAGGAGTGCCTATAATTCTTCATCCTTTTTTGGCCGACTCGGACATTCTGTATCTTCGACATCAAAATTTTGAAACGTGTAAAGCACCTTTGGTGCATTTGAATACTGCAGCACATTTAGGGAATGTTTCGAAGATCAAACAATGAGTTTTAGATACATTTTGTATTTAATTACACCAATAATGTAATGCTCTTTGCATATGCTGCTTTACTGGTACACAATTGGATATTTTCAAAGCAAAACACATACACACACACACACACACACACACACACAAATCGTAAATATAAACGTCCAGAAAAAAAATTATTATAGACTAATACTTGTGAACTCTTATCTGAATCTAGATAATAAACTCAATGAAAGTTATTTGTAATTTTTTTAAAAAACTTCTAGAAGTGAATCATTTTATGATTAATAAGAATTTCATAATCGAGATACGTATTTGATTTTTAAATAAATTTTTCAATTTCCTATTTTTAGGTGAAGGTTAATCCCTTTGCGATATTCTCATGTTTTTCGAAGAAAATTTAATCATGATATTTATGTTCAGTAATTATTTTATATGTATGTTATTGAATTGTTATAATGTCTATATATATATATATATATATATATATATATATATATATATATATATACACACACGAAAATATTATTAACAAATTCAAAAGGACGAATAGATGAATACAGAACAATATCGTATATTTCTTTTTTTTAACAAAGCAGGCGTATCAATGTATTTCTTGAAAATTGTTATAAATTATTGTTAAACGTTCAATTTACTATTTATACATTAAAAAAATATATTTAATAAACTTAGCTTTATTTAATAATAAAAGTGGTTAACAATTTTTAAAAAGAAAATGTGAATCAATCATTGGCTTTATACATTACTTCTAAAATGTCAATAAATATAATTTTTAATAAATAAAGTATCGATAAAATTGATAGCTATAATGATAACAATAATAATTAGTACGATTATAAGGCGCAGCTTCGGAAGTAAAAAATTTCTAAATAGAATTACCAATGAATAAAGATTCGTGGAACAAATGAGACGATAATCTATGGAAATCTCGGCCGCCTTTTCTCGCTAATTATAAGTTGATAATCGCGCGGAGGAAAGGGAGGAAGCGGTCGTATCCTGGATTACCATCTATTACAACCCCCGGCCTTTCCCATTTCAACCGACTAGCATGCGACACTTTTTATGTGCAGAATGCTATATATGCGCTTTCGCGATACCTCGTCAACCTACTTACCACCCCCTCCCAACCCCGGTGTTATGTTCAGGACGCTAATTAATCCACCCGTAAGTCATGGTATGTACCTATGATTTATGTGTAATACACATGCACACGCACACGCACACGCACACGTACACGCACACGCACACACACACACAGAGACACACAGACACAACGTCATACATATACACCCATAGTTGTGTATATAATGGTTCTTCTTGCAATAGTATACAATGCGTACGTGCGTATACGTTGGCGCTCCCTGGTTTTTACCCCTTATTATAAAATCCAAAACACCAGCCCTCGTCCCAACGCTTATTACATAGAAGTGTAAATCAATATTTAAGTGAAGAAAACTTATTGTTCTTTTTTTGTCATTTAATGTCGCTCTATTTATGCTTCCAAATACCGGTGCTAATCAGCGACGGAGGTATACGATGTGTTTGTAAACAAAGCACATGTAAGTTATTACAGCGATGCTTGTGACAATCGACCTATAGACCGGCACTTGAACTTTGATCGCCGAATTATTGGTGCTTCCCTCTAGCGATCGAGACATCGTAGGCCTCAACAAAACTTGTTCATTAAAAATCTTAATACATTTTTTTTGTATAATTACTACTTTTTGTGAATCTACCGATGTGGTTATGAGTTGGAAAGGTTAAATATTTTATTATTATATAATATTATATGTATAATATGTATATATATGTAAGCCAATATTGAGAAATTTAATAAATTTTGTAAGAAATTGAAAAGTTTCATATTTTTGTAAACGTGCAAAAAACAAGTAAGAGTCTTCGTTTAATAATTAAATAGTAAGGAGTAAAGTACGATAAAATTCTTGATGAAATTATCTTTAATTTCATGCTAGTTTCGATGAAATTTATGATAAGAGTTAAAAATTATAAATAAAAAAGTATAAATAAAATATTTGGCCGTTTATAATTTTAAAATTGAAACTTATTTTTCTATGTTTATCCTGCTTTTCCACGACGGAGTTGCAAATCGAATTGGCTTAATATATATATTGACACTATTGTTTGCTATCGCCAGTATAAGAATTATTAAAAATCGGTAGGACAGCTACAGTTGGTACGAGTGTATAATGGTCTAACAAATGGAATCATCAATGAATCAAGTTCATCGTTTTCTCCTTTTGTTTTTTTTTTTTTTTTTTTTTTTTTTTTTTTTTTGTTAACCTGTGACATTGAGAAGCATAAAAATCTAAATGAAAAACCTTATACCCTAATTTCATCGATATTGAAAATGGCTTCTCCGCCTCGCATCGTATGTTGCAATTTTCAGATTCAATTTTTGATTTAGCACTAGCTACAGTGGTATATCGATCCATTTTTTTGACGGTAACGATCTCGATTCACAGAGATCCGACATCATTATTACCTTCAAATAGATTAATCGAGATAAATATGCTTCGTTTTATGACGCGGCCCGTGTGATATTGTGCATTTGTTTACATCAGACGTTGTTGATCACCTCGCGTCATATTTCGTTGCATAAATTGCAACTCTATCTCTATCGCTCTCGCTCTCTCTCTCTCTCTCTCTCTCTCTCTCTCTCTCTCTCTCTCTCTCTCTCTCTCTCTCTTTCTATCTCTCTCTTTCTTTGTGATAATTACCTTCCTTAAAAGTTTTTTCTATCCACAGTGCTTCGAAATTGTTCAATCGAGCAAATCTTCTTCGTATTATGACCTTAAATTTATACTCCGACATCACCTTAAGTTGGAAATTTGACTTCATCTTTTTATCTTCATAGTTGACTAAAATTTTGATGGCATCATTGTATTTTTCCTATTATAAACTAGATCATGATAATAATTTTTCATAAGAAATAATAAAAGTGGTGCTCCAAAAATTTATATACAAAAATGGATTCCCTTATGAAATTGCTTCAGTGCTTACATACAATTTTCGTCAAATAAGAAAGAATATTTTTCTTAATTGGGTGAGTTATTCGAAGTAAAATAACCGTAATAATAGGGGAAAAAAATATTATATCAGATTATATATACATACAATTTTCTTATATTGACCGTAAAATTATATAACATATTTGCTAGACAATATAAAATGTATCAATGCCTGTCATGTTAGTGTGTATATTTTTATGTATATCATATTACTTTATACAATTAAAAGAAAATAAAATATTGAAATGACTCTTCTTGTAGCAGAACTATGTGCTTCAGATCGCGAAAGTTATACATTTTTTAACTAAATGTATGTTTTTATACCAAAAGAAGCATATATATTTACACACACATACACGCGCGCTGGCGCATATATGCATATGTATATAATTAAATTATTAGATATTTGGATGATTACATAGTTCATTCATTTATAACTTTTTGTATTTTCTAGATAATTCAAAATGAATTTCACGAAGCTCACAATAATCAAAATCTGTGAACTGGTAAGTAACAAGTTAATTTTATTTTAGTTTTCCATTAATTTCATTGCAACGCGTAAAACAGTGATGTATAATTCGAATAATTTTTATTATATCGGAATTTAGAGAAATAAACCAATATATAAATTAAATTAATAAATATTTTTATCGGTCTTCAGTCTTTATAATATCATATATTAGTTAAAATAATGACAGTCAGACTCCTTGTTTATGATCACCCCCGTAGAATCTGAAATAAAACTTATTACTACAATAAATTATATCAGAAAATTAAAAATAAAAATACAATAATAAGTAAAATAAAAATAAAAAAGCAATTATAAAAGTACTTATTCTGTGTTAGTAAAGGACTACCTGACTGCCCCCACCACCTTAAATTATATTTTTATTATTGTATTTTTATTTTTATTTTATAATTTATTTTATTTTATTTTTATTTGTAATTTTCTAATATAATTTATTGTAGTAATAAGTTTTATTTCAGATTCTATGGGGGTGATCATAAACAAGGACAGTCTGACTGTCATTATTTTAACTAATATATGATATTTTGAAGACTGTAAGACCGATAAAAATATTTATTAATTTAATTCAGAACAGTCGACATAAGTATAATTTTTCATTTCAATACATAAAATAATGAAAATAAATAGTATATTACCCAGTGACGTATACAATTTTTCTTGACATTATATAGTTTAACAGTCGCCGCTGCAAAACTGTTTCTTATACCATGTTTGCAAAATAATTCAAATAGATACTTCTATCGATATGTGTAAAACCTAGATTTTTGATGGTAAGATCGGGAATAAAAAGACATATAAACACAGTATATAAATAGTTACAACAATATATATTTTATTTTATTTTATGTATTTATTATTTGTTTTTAATTTATTTTTAATTTAATTTATTTTTCAGTTTGTACTTTAATTGCTTATGGGAATCAGTCTTATATTATATTACTATATTCCTCAGATTTTAGTAATTTTCAAAATATGACACGAAACGAACCTTTCGTTAAAAAAATAAGCGTAATCATATTGAAAATTTCTAAAATAATAATAGTATACACTAAATCTAAGTATTTTTTTGTTAATATCGCTATACTGTTTTCGGAATCTCTATATAGTTGAAAGAACTATTTAATTTAATTATTGATTGAAATCTTAAAATAATTATATTGTGCAGTATACTTTGATAAAATTTAATGAACAAGATAAATGCGAGACATTGCCCTTAAAATAATGTGTATACAGAGTCGTAATTGGAAAAAATTATTTTTAACTAAATTCAAAATTATTTTAAAATATTAGATCTAGTTCTCAATTTTAAGGATTTTTAACGTAAGTCGATTTTAAACTATCGCTTTGAAAATTTTAATTTAAGACATTTCGATTTTGAAATACATTTGATTAATTTGCGATTCAATACAAATAATGCATGATATTGCATTCATTTCTCCATGGCATGTCATTCAATAATACTACGTAAATTTAAAATACTTTTAAGTTCTGAGAAGCTAAAATCAAATTCTTGAACTATAGAGATTTGATTTTAATGTTGTAATTTACTGTTCAGATTTAAATCAATTTTGCATTTTATTCGATATTTATATGAAAATAATTATTAAGTTGTTTATTATCTCCAATACCTCGTATTATCTGTTGTACGAAGAAAATATGTATTAGATTAATGTTTTTTTGGCCGTAATGTATCCTATTTTAACTACAATATATTGCATATCTTTATATATGTTTTGAACATAATGTTTAAGTTAAAAATTAAGCAGCTATTTATTTTCCATTTATAGGTATTGGCAATTGTAACGTTGATACTCCATTTGAATTCCTGGTACGGTGGAAAATGGGAAATCCTTTTAGCCACAGGCGCAGCTATTGGATACACAATCATTTTTGCCGGAATCTTAATTGGATTAATTGGGGGAAACCCGATAAACAGGAAAATTGTAAGTCCACTTAAATAATTTAATTTGTGATAATTCTGATGACCATATATTATATGACCATAATTGTGTGTGCGCGCGCGCGTCACAATGTCAGATCATACTCATTATTTTTATCTTTCTCAGTATTAACTAATACTCAATATTCTATATAGATTAGACAAAATGAATTTTCACTAAAAAAAATACTCTTGAGTGGTTTTTTTTATGTTTAAGAAAACGGTATCAGTACTTATACAGGGAAAATTTTTCTAGTAAAAAATTACAATACTGTCCAGTAATTTGATCACAGACTGTGAAAATCTAAAAAATTGCCATAGTTTCTAATAAATTTTACTAGATTAATGGTACATTTTGAACTTTTCGTTTATAAAATATTCTAGAAGCTATGGTAATTGTTTAGATTTTATCAGTCTGTGATCAAATTCCTAATTAATGTAGTAATTTTTACTAGATTTTTTTTAACGGTGTGGTTTCCAGTTATTATATTCAATTATGTCGTTATGTGTTTGGTTAGTAAGAGTCCAACTCTCAAGAGTTGGAGCTCGGTTGAGTAGGCATACCGAAATCCAAATTTCTCGGGGCATATTAGCTTTTCATTATTTATAAATCAATTTATATTCATTAGATATTATTTATTTCAGATACGATACTTATTAATTTGAGGGGAGTTTTTTTTAAAGGTACCTAATTAAGTAGATAGAACGACGAGAAAACTATAAAATTTGATTGCAGCAAGTTTTATATAAAACGAAGACACGGTTAGATTTTGGGGCCGTGGGATTGGTCTTTTAACGAGATATTAAATATTACTATTTTCTACGACTCGCACTAATTCTTATAAGCATATTTATCTCGTAGTTATTTCTCTCGTGTTAAGTATTCTATATTATTATTACGGTCTTTTTACGAGTGAATATTGATGTTTGTAGTTTGTATTGCTGGTTTTTATTAGCTTTTGTATTCCAGTGGCGAGTCGCAGATTGAGATATTTGTTTTTGGTTATTGGGCTTCGTATTGTTGTTAATATTTTTTTTTATCTATCAATTTTATTAATTGTATTTAGATTTCTCGTGTTTGACTTGTTTAATAATAAATGGTTTTCGCATAGCCGCCACAAAGACTTATCACTAAGAGTTAGAATTACACCACTAAGAGTAGGAATTATCGGATAGTCTTTAGGGGTTTGTTGTTACGATTGTAAGTATAGTGAGTGAATCTTGGAAGCGCAATTATATTAAGATTGTGTTTCTACGCATATTGCTTCTGCTGTACCACGATATTTTTTTTTATTTTTTGGCACCTTGATTAGATGAATCGTTTTTGTTAAATTTGATCTGTGAATTGTATCGGTGAATTCTGAGCAGAAATTATTCTCATTTCGGTACTTTGTATTTTGATTTAAACGATTTATTTTTCGATTTTGTCAAATACAAGGGAAAGTTGAAAAACATTTCGGACTATACTTTTGAAATTAACAGCTGTTTTTAATTGACGCTTGAACGAGTTTTATGGTAGCAAGGTACTCTTGAATTAAGATGTTGTGCATTTAATGTCTGTATTGCTTACCAGTTTGAGATAGTTTCTCAGTGGCTTTCCTACTTTTGGAGTTTTTTTTTCTCTTAAACATAACTTGTTCCGGTTTATAAAACGCGCTATCTTTGCTTTGATACATTATTAAAGCCCTAACATTTACGATATTTTATCAGAATGCACGATTTAAGGTAGCCTTGTACTGTGACTATAAAGTAAAATATGTTTTTAATTTTGTGGAAAATTTTAGAAACGAGAGTATTGTTTTAAAGTGACGACGAATGAGGAAAGCAAAGGTGTGGACGAATTACGTGATTTTTTATGTATACATTCGTTAATAACTTTGGATTTTAGATCAATTAGGATTATTTGAATTTCCCGTGATTTAATCGCAACCACTAAGTATCTGATAACGAATTTAATAGGAAAGAACTTAGCGGGTGTTTGATTGTGTAATATTGAAAATTTTTCATTATCAAGAACCTTCTATAATCCGCGATAATGGTCTAGCCTTGTAATTTTACACGATTTCCAATTCGAGATTGCAGGTTGCGGAATTTTTTTTTTTGAAGATGAAATTAAGCAGAGTGTACGTCGGAATTCCTCCTTCGTGGAGTTGTCCTGTAGATATTGGTTTGTGGTGAAGGATGATTAAATGTTTAAATGAAATAAGAATGTTTTTGAGCCATGAAATTCAAATGTCTATTTAAGGATCATAATATAAAGAAAAGCCATTGATGGCATAAAAACCTCATGAATCACAATTACAATATTTAGTTTTAAGATAAATTATAAAAATATAATCTAAAAGCGTTGGGTGCACTCACAAAATACAATATTAATTGTTTCACCGTGGTGAAACAGAGCAACCAAGATTTTCATGGCACTTGGGTTTTAAATTAAAGCCAAGATTTTCGGGTACTTGGCCGAAATAATCAAGACTATTGTCTTGTTAAACATTAAATAATATAAAACGCCGCTAAAACTAAACGCTACGTTAACAACAAACGAAATTTAATCTAATACAGAATTATTTGAATAAACTATTAGTCGTCGCCAATACAACGCCGCGAAAGAATAAACAAACGTACTACTCACTACGTTTTATGCTCAATGCAACACAGAGAAATTTTAGTAGGTTTTAACAGCGGAGTGATAATGTTTTGATTTAATGTGGAGGGATGTAGTTTAATTTATCTTTGTGGTTTAATATATTCATTTAAGTAATTCATGCTTGCATGACCTTTTTTCATTTTGCTTGTTTTGTTTTGGCTTAATGGGAACCTAGCAAGATCGAGTCACTGGTACACCTTACAACCACTATCCACTGCATAATTGGAATATAGATGGAACTTATTCTCAGATCCCTACTCATGGGCAAGATGAGTTTGACGCTTTGAGCGTTCACAGATTATGATCGCTCTTTGAAGTACGCGTTTTTAGAAGATACACAGACAATCCATCATATATCCATTCTGTCATGCACCACCCAATGTAGTCCCATCAATCAATCATATTTATGAATCAATAAATTATATCCTCTGATCACTCTGCTCAACCAAATATTTATATAGAATCTCATGTATAGGGTTACAGAATTTGTCGGTCTCGTATACTAATATCCTTCTTAACCGCTTATGAGATTACATCGTAAAAACATGTACCTTTTTATCAGTTGACAGTGAAACTTTTAATAAAATTTTAAAAGTAAGAAAATATTCTTTATAAAGTTTCCATTCACGATTGTCAAAGAAATCTGCATTAAATTCGATGCACTATCTTATAAATAAAATTTTATTAATTTGTACTTTTCAATGAATTATGCATGAAATTTAATATATTTTCTAACAGTTTAACGTTTTGCTTGCAGGATTTGTTCTTCGGTATAGTTGGCATTGCACTTTTCATTGCTGCGGGTGCAGTGATCTTCGACAACAGATCAGGGGTTATGGACGACCGGTCAACTTCCAAGGCCTCTCTTTGCATCATTGAGGCCATCCTCTTAGTAGTGGACGTTGTGTTAACATACAAGGGCGAATCTTAATGTACCGTGTCGTGCCCATAATTTATATCTATACATACAAAACTCTGTATAGATTATCTCTTCTTTCTGTACCTTAGCCATTCACGTCTTTTGCCATATCCTGATGTGTGAAAGATACATTTTACAGCGAAAGCTTTCCTCGATGTGAAGAACGAAAGAGCTTTTTTTATTTGTGTACGAAGTAAAGATTCGCGTTAGAATCGATCTTTTGGCTTTATTGTTAAAAAGCGCGGCATGAAAAGTACTGCAGTGGTAAAATCTATTAGAAAATGAGTCAAAATTTATAGTAGCAATGTAATGTATACAGTGTCGATATGAGGATGTATAATTTATTATGCTTATCGATATATTTCCATTTACATTGTGCTAGGATGAACTTCGATTAATGAAATAATTAAAATTGCACCTTATTTTGTTTAAATATATAAGAATATTTAATATTCAACGTTTGAAAAGGAAAATTTACTTTAAAAAGTATTTTCATAACTATATATTGATGGAATAAGAAAAATTAATTTGTTTAAACAATTGAATTTTCTTTGCAGTATTTCTGATTAAAAAATTATCGTACACAATATAACGTGTAACTAAACTCACTGCCAGTGCAACAAGCAAATATCTAAAAAAAGATCTATTTTATTAATTGGATGGAATGCACATAAACATTAATGAATAGTGCTTTATCACAATACCGTGATACAATTTCGTATTCTGTCTAAACAAAGTATCTCGTACTTAGCACATCTGTTGTATGAATTATGTGTACATATATTATGCGAAAATGATACCAAGGGACTGCTATTTTAAGAAAAATTCGGCTCGTTTATCATTGAAACGTATCAATTCATTTTATACAACATTATTTATTGTTGAATCTTAATCTATTACTTAAATTGTTGAATCGGCCCTTTTTAATAAAAAACAGATGCACGCAATATCGATGCCTTAATCAAATTTTTCAGACAAATATTGAAAGTTTTAATAAATATTTTGTTAGAAAAAATTGTTAAACATAAAAATTATATTTACTACGTATTTTACCTAATGTTTGCGTATATTTATTAAAAAGTTAATATAATTTTTTTAATTCTGACTTTCATCTATTAACTTGAATGGAAGATATGAAATGCAAAATCAATAAAAGATAATATATGTTGCCATGGGTATTGTACGTAAAATTTTTCTTAGCAATCTGAGAGTTGCATACAATTTAATACATTCTTTGATTCCATAACAATAGTATGAGCGCTATATACTATTTAATATTGTGAAGGTGCTGAAGAAGTAAATTACTTTTATGTTATGATAAAAGCATTTTTCTTTCATTGTACCTGATAAATGAATAGTATTTATTTATATTTATTAAGTATCTTTATAAATTTACATAGCACAAAGAAGACTCGATAAAAAAATATTTAATATATCTATTTGGATTCGATTTTTATATAGGATTCAATTCTCGCTTTTTCATGGTCCCTTGCCTAAAATAAATCAGTATAACTGAAATAAAAGTAAAAAATATATAGTTCAGGTCTCTGAAAGAATAATTTCAAGAATACTTTTATGAATCTCAATGCGCTTCTTGTGAGTGAAAAATTATTGTGTTTTAAATTAAATAAACTTGCTTGAATTACACAAACATATTAATTTTAGGAATTAAATGGGTCTAAAATATATTTCTACTAATATTTTTATAATTATAAGAAGTACCGTTAATGATATTCTTGCAAATATTAAAAATTCGAATTATTTATGTAATAAAATGTAACATAATCCCTAAAGTACAATTCACCACAAGAATTCTACATTTTTTTAAAAATATGCTGAATCTTATGTTTCTAGCATTGAAATACAATACTAGTAATAATATTATCAATTATCGTATTATTTTCCGAACAAATTAAAGCAAATACCAAGAAGTTTCATGCTATATAAATTATGTATCATACGCAGTAGTATTTTAAGTTCAGCACAAAAATTTTTTAATATAATTAAAAAAATATCGAAAATATATTTACTTTATAAGCATATTTTTTAATACGTCCATTTATAGCAGAATACTTTTTTATATTTGTGAATTTTATGTAAATGGCATTTCCGTGTTATGCCATTCAATATGCAAAAGTAATGTGTACATTATTGTTTAGCGTTTTAACCAAAAAGATAAAAGAAAAAAAGTTACGCTAATTATATTATTTTATTTATCACTTTTTATAATGTTATCATGGTTTCGAACAATAAATGTCTATAAATTTGCTATATTCTCGTTATTTTTTCTCATCCAGTAACTATACTTGATTTACAATTTGAAGAAATAGTTAAAATAGACATAGATTTTGAAATACTATAATTTTACATAGGATAATTCAAGCAAAAATTTAACGGTTCCGAAATGAATATTGTTATAAGCGGCGGCTTTGCTCACCATATTCTTCGTTACACCATAAAAGAAATTTATAAAATCAAATAATTACTTATTGGAATTCTCATAAATAATTTTTTTAAAGTAAGGAATTATTTCTTCAATTCAAGAAAAAAATATTTTATATAACAGCTGTTTTTTTCATATAATTAAATGATTTACTTAGGAGAATTGAAGTCAATACTTATTTAAATTAAATTAATAAATTTTTTTCTGAGAGTATATACTCTTGAAACTCTTACTTTTTATAGTAATTCTCAATAATTAACAATTTAATCGATATTAAGTTAATGATTGATATTCGTTCAATCATTATTATTGTTAATAAGCGATCTATCTAACTTTTCACATTATTGCTATAGAAAAAATGTATAGGATATATGTGTCCACGTAATTCTATCCATATTCCCTCTTTTGTACGGGTAATCAATTTCGTTTGTACAGAAATTACAGATCTTGCGCGTTTTTATGATAATAATGTTTAATAAATACAATCAAAGTAATAGAGATAAGCCCTAACGGCCCGGCGGTGCAATTACATTTAAAATATATGTACATTTCAATTTACTTTAATTATAAGTAATAAAAATTATATAACTTAAATGTTAATTTCTTGGCTACTTTATTATCAAACAATAAAAAAACGTTCTGTACACGATCATTATTGTAAGTCGGTCATTAATGTAACAAAACTTTCCATAGAATTGCTAGGAAATATTTTATTCAAAATAATAACTACTGTAAAAAGAACTGTAAAAATGTCGACCTTTACTGACGAATCTTATAGGAGGTCAGGTAATAAGGGGATCTCCTCGAGTACGGTAAGGATCATAAGCATTTACAACGTTCGACTATAATTATACGTATAATTATTTAGACATTTATTGTTATTCCCTAATTATTCCTTAATTTATAGAATTTCTTATTTTTTTCGATC
The DNA here is from genome assembly GCA_018907035.1 of Sycobia sp. Sy_11. NCBI lineage: Eukaryota > Metazoa > Arthropoda > Insecta > Hymenoptera > Epichrysomallidae > Sycobia > Sycobia sp. Sy_11. The sequence continues at coordinate 1,632,477 of JACCIC010000094.1, forward strand.
AAAATAACCAATTTTTATTTTTGAACCAAATTCCTTTTTTGTTTTTATATAAAACATGAATTCTAATATGCTTAATATATCATAAGCACATGTACTTGAACTAAACAACTAGTTTTATACTTACATAATATAAATGTATAAATCTATTAATGATATTTAATAAATTATTGTGTATGTATTTTTAAGCTAAAATGATATATTTCCCTTAATCTATTTAAATTTTATTATGCTAATAAATGCAAATGGATCTTAAAAAAATCTATGATAGATTTAAGATGCACAAATAATTATAAAAAATGAATCATATTCAAAATTATAAAAATAATTTTTTATTTATTGAAAATATTAAAATCGACTTTTATATAATTAAAAATAATTTTTTATTTATTGAAAATATTAAAATCGACTTTTATATAATTAAAAATAATTTTAAATAAATAGCTTTACAAAATTAAAAATTTTTTTATTATAGTTATATTTTTAGTATTATTATGATTTCTTATTAAAAAATTGTTAGAAAATTATTTTAAGAATCGCATTGATCTAAGTACCATATTAAGCTATATAGTCCTATAACTGTTGATTTTGCATTGCACTGCCAGCTTGGCTAGCACTGCCAAAAAATGTGCGACCATTCCGCTCATGCGCAATTTGAAATATTCAAATGTTTTCTAAAAAAATGTTACAGATTAAAGATAATTTAAAAGTTTTTTTACTACTTCTGTTGTCCTTTTTCTTAATTATTTATTGTTATTTTATTTATATATATGTAGGTTACATTACAATTTTTGTCACTGTGTATTACATATTTTTACTTATATATATTATGTAGGTTACATTACAATTTTTGTCACTGTGTATTACATATTTTTTACGTAAAATACTAGTTTTTTTAGATGAAGTACATGTATTTATAATGTATTAAGCACATAAACATTTGTGTTTTATAGAAGAAAGAAAAAGGAAAAAAATTTAATTAGCTGTTTTGAGTGAGAGACATAAAAAAGTTCATAAATTGAAGCAAACATTGCTCTACTATATTTTGATACTAATAAAAAGATAGTCAATATATAATACAAAATAAGATAAAATATATTGAAGTGTCCAAGTTATTTTAAAATTAAAAATCAATGAAAAAATGTGTGTAGCAAGGCGAGCTATATACCTAATTGGTTTTCCAAATTCATCATTTTTTATAGAATAAACCCACTTCCATTCAACAAGATTTTTATTTCTCAGTTATCAACTAAACTTTAAGTTCTTTTAGTTAATGCTTAATTAAGTTCTTCCTTAATAACTTGCTCCCATTGAATTTTATAATTTGTAGTTTTAATTTCTTGATAAGAACTTGGAATTTGACATATCATTGATTACGTGCAAACCAGATATTCATTAGGTATGTCGTCTTCATTCTACAATAATAGAAAATATGGATTATCCTTTCGCTCCTTAATTGCTAAATTTTTCCATCAATTGTTTGATTTTTAAACAGGACAGTTTACTGCCTTGAATCGGCATCAGTTTCATTAGTTTCGTTAAAAACGTTATTATCATTATTATGATACTGTCTCTTTTTTGGCAGAGTCGTATAAGTAATTTCTTCGATAATTACATTCCTTACTATAATAAATTTCTCATCTTCAACATTCAAAGCTTTGTATCCGTATGGTTCATGCCCAACTAATACACCTGTCTACGACTCTCCTTCGAAGTTTGATTTTTTTTTTAATTTATTCAGTAAAAAATTGTAGATCCACGAACCCGTAAGTATTGAACTGAAGGATTTTTATGATGTCACATTTCATATGGCGCTTTCTCGCAATTTAACGCCTTTATTGGTGTCAGATTAAGAAATTAGGTTGCAGTTAAAACTGCTTCTCCCCGAAAAGTTTTAACTAATTCTGCATTAAAAATCATAGCGAGAGCTTTTCCTCTGAGAGTGCGAGCTATAGACTCCGCGACACTATTTACTTGCGACCTCTCAGGGACAGATAAGTGATATCTATAATGCGTTTTTTACTAAAAGAAGCTTTCATTTCGTTTGAGAAATACTCTCTCCCATTATCGAAATCTACATTAACTAGCTTTCATTGAAAATTTAATTTTCACTTTTGCAAATGAAACAAATACTTTTAAGATGAAAAAACTCTCTGATTTTTATGTAAGCAAAATGTCACGGTATAATACGTGAAATCATTGAAAAAAAATTAGAAAATCATTTTTATTGATTAGAGCAGAATTGATGCATCCGCAGATATTAGAATGAATAAACTATCAGTAAACTATGGCTGCGTTACATGATTTTTATCTTTAATTTTTTGAAAGGACAATTGAGCTTGTTTGACAGTTATACAAACTTCTCATAAGTGACTTAAATTATCAGCTACCAACTGTTTATTCTTGAATTCTACAAATTTAAATCTACCAATGTGTCCCAAGCTTTTATGCTATAGTTCATAAGAAATATTTATAGCCTAATATATATTGATGATTTTTACTAGAAGGATTTGTATTAACTCTTAACTCAAGCGTGATTAAATTACTTCAAACTTTAACTGTTATTAAAATACTACCTTCCTTTTTTATTTGAACGCCAGTTTGGTCGAAAATTATGGTCTATTCAACCTTCTGCATCTTCCGAGTAGATAATAAATTTTGAGATATGTCTGGACAATATGAAATATTTTCTATCTGGCCTTCAATATACAGATTTCAGGTATCAGAGACCTTTTTCGTTGCTATTATAAAGACGACATTCTTCGCCACAGATATTTCGATTTGCGTTTCCAGGGTAACGGGTATTCTTGAAAGAATTTTTGTCATTTATTAAATGATTTTATGCTTCGGAGTCCAAGACAAACATTAATTTATCATTTGTCATTTGAAAATCTGCAGCTATAGATGCAAATTTAGTAACGTCATTTGATATGGACCCCGGCTGATTCAAGCCGTAGCCAGAGCATTCTTATTTTTCTTTTCATGAAAGCGATTAAAATTCATTAAAATCTTTTCATAGAAAAAACAATATTTCGTCAAATGATTTAGAAATGGAACAATATCGGCAGGTTCCTGCTATAAAATTCGTTTTTTTTTCATGCTTATGATTTTTGAATTTGCTCGACAAATAATAATGGCGGCTTCCTCTGTTCAGTTTAGTTTCTCATCCAGTATGTAATACTCTGGCGCGTGTATCGCTCTTTTCAATCTTTAATTTTGTCTCACGGTCCAGAAGTGTCCTTTTTTTTACAAATCTTCGTCTTTATGTTATCTTCACTTAATATTAGAATCGCAATGATCACGCATTTACAAACTGAAGGAAGTGTTAGTAGCAAATACGAAACTTTATCCGCTTCTTCACTTCTTGCGCTTTCTGCCACTAAATCTGTAACTAAATCATTAAAAATAGTAAAAATTTTTACCAATCTTGAGACACCTTTTAAAATTAAGGATAATATTTAAACACTTTTACAAGTCTACTCTGAATTAAGTTCGAAGCGAAAATCTATTCAAGAAGTCCATAAGATCCACATGGAGGTCTACTCGTGTCTCTTTCTCTCTCTCTCTCTCTCTCTCTCTCTCTCTCTCTCTCTCTGTATCTTAACCTCATTATCCGGAGAAGCGCCTGGTTCTTCCTTATAAGGGTAGGACTGAACATACCCCGTATTTTTCAACACAGACTTTCTTTTTTTGCAATTACTTTTTTTTATTAATTCAGGAATTTCAGAAATAGATTGATAGGCCGAGATGGTAGGGATTCCTTCACGCGAACTTCCTTGGACTCCAGTCTATATAAAACTCTTAGGGATAATCTCATAAAATTATAAACTATATATATATATATTAAATAGCTCGTGAGTACGGAAGGGTAAATAAATCTCGAACGTCACAGATGTTTTACTTATAACGCTGGGCCGTGTGGATATCTCATGATTATTTTCTACATTTACTTAATTTTTTATGTAATTTGATGTATATTAGTTATAAAATACATGTGCGCACGCGCGCACACAAATTATGTCCTTTATTTTAAAAAAGTAATGGATAACCATTTGGTTTTTCATGAAAAACTTTACATTTTTAATTAATAAAAAAAGTATTGCTCCAAAAATTTATATACATCAATGGATCTCCCTGCATTGCTTACTTCGCAGTATTTTCATCGTCTGTATAATATATTCGCCAAAAAAAATATAGAGTAATTTATACTGAACAATATTTTCTAACGATTTGTTTATTTTTAATCACACCAGTTATTCTAAGTGAAATAACCAATAATACGAAAGAGAACAAAATATTATATCAAATTATACACGCATATAATGTTCTTTTGGTTATCCTAAACTATATTAAACTTTTCTTCACATTTATTTGAATCAATTGCAATTAATTCCACGACAACCGCTTTTTGTTACGGCGCTGCAGAAAGCTAAAGTTATGCACATTTGAACTCTTTCATGTTTTTAGAGCGAAATATATATATATATATATGTATATATATATATATATATATATATATATATATATATATATATTATAAATATATATACATATATATATATTTTTTTTTTCATGACTGCTTGATCGTACTACATTGCAGCTGTAATATTACTTCATTTATAATATTTCATAAATAATTCAAAATGAATTTCACGAAAATGACAATAATCAAAATCGCGGAGCTGGTAAGTAATAAGTTTTTAATTTTATTTCTTTAATGTTCATTGCAGCGTTGCAGCAGTTATTTTTAATTGGAATAATTTGTATTATATCTGAGTTTATTATAAGAGTGTCATAAATACAATATATGAAAATAAAAATTCATGAAACAGAAGCAGTATTTATGTAGATCAATAATGATACCACAAAAATAATTTATATTGTTTACTTTTTAAACTTGGATCATTGAGAAAATATTTATTGATCGATTACTTGATTGACTTTTACTTATAATTTCGTCTGTCAAATAATCGAGGGAAGATAATAATAGTATTATAGCTAATCTAAATCTTTTTCCTTGATTTCGCTGTACTTTTTTCGAAATCTTTTACTTATATTTGAAACAAATATAAAAATTTAATTATTAACCAGAATCTTAACTTGAACAATTTGTAAATATATATATATATATATATATATATATATATATATATATATATATATATAATTTTAAGGACAATTCTGATATCTATCCTGTTGGAATTAAATTTTATTAACATATATTACGCAATATATTGATTTAATAGTCCATACTCTTTCATATCGCATGTTAATTAATTTTAATAAACTAACCTGAAAAAACCAATCTCTATTTTCAACAATTGATCAAATGTCTATTTTTTACTTATCTAAACCATGCTATTTACAGATGATTCAGACTAAGATTCTGGTTAATAATTAAATTGGTATTATTCTTTGTGTATATATATATATATATATATATATATATATATATGTATGTGTATGTATATATATATATATATATATATATATATATATATATAAAATCTGATCAAATTTGACCCGCACTGGCGCATTTAAACTCCGCGCTAAACTGAACCAGTAAAAATTTGTTTTCCTATATTGGTACAACCTTTCTTGATGTCTGTGTGAAATTTGAGCGCCATATCTCCATTAGTGTGTGTTAATCAGCTGTTTGTTTACGACGTACAAAGTTTGTCTGGCGATATTGATTATGGACTCATGGTGCGTTCCCCGAACGGGATTTTTGCGTTCCGGAAAGAGGAAAAAGTCACACGCAGCCAAATCTGGCGAATACGGTGGTTGAGCGATGACTTTCTTTTCGTGTTTGGACAAAAAATCAGACACAATCAGGCTGGAATGTGCCGGCTCATTATCGTCGTGAAAAAAACCATGAATTATTTGCCCACAAATCCGGTCGTTTACGACGAATTGCTTCACGCAGATGCCTCAAAACGGCCAAGTAGTACTCCTTATTGATCGTTTGACCTCCTGGAACGAATTCATGATGAACCACCCCATGGTAATCGAAAAAAACGATGAGCATTACCTTGATTTTCGATGGATGGTCGACTTGCATGAGGCAAATTTTCGACGACTTCACGACTTTCACAGAAAGCTTTGTGCCAATCAAATACTTGCGTTAGCGATAAAGTAGATTCCCCAAAATGTTTCTGCAACATTTATAACGATTCCGTAGCCGTAATTCCATTGGAAACAAAATTTCAAGCAAACTCGTTGATTAACTTTTTTTCCATAGTCAATCTCGCGAGACAAATTTTTTGCGTCGTAAACAAACAGCTGACAAACACTCACTAATGGACATATGGGACTCAAATTTCACACTGACTTCAAGAAAGGTTGTATACCAATATAGGAAAAAAAAATTTTTTACTGATTCAGTTTACGCGCGGAGTTGAAATGCATCAGCCCGGGTCAAATTTGATCAGATGGTGTATGTATATATATAACGTCACGATTTGAAAAACTTAATTTTGAATAAATCAAATATCATTTTATAATATAATATCTGGATGTTGATTTTAATGATTTTTAAGGTAAGTGCTTTTGAACGATTACATTGAAAATTTTAACGTAACACATTTAAATTCTGAAATGCATTGTATTAATTAACGCTATAATACAAATAATACATGCTATCGAATTCATTTTTCGATGGTATCTCATTTAATAATACTACGTTGATCTAAAATTGGTTCAAGTTCTGAGCAGTTAAAATCAAATCATAGAGCTTTAGTAATTCTATTTTAAGCTTACAATTTATTATTCAGATTTAAGTATTTCAGGGTTATTTAATATTTATATCAAAATGTTTATATGAATTAATTGACATGCGTTAAATAACTAATAATTTCCGGCGCCATTGCAACCTTAAATTACCTCATGTATAAAGTAAATATATATCTTAATTATAGAAAGTTTTTTCGGCCTGAATGTAACCTATTTTAAGTAAAATACATTGTATACATTTATATGCTTTGATAATAATGATAACGTTAACAACCTATGATTTCCACTTATAGGTGTTGGCAATAATTACAATGATACTTCAGGTGAAGTGGTGGTACGGTGGAACATGGGAGATCCTGATTCCCACAATAGCAAGTACTGGATACTCAGTAGTTTTCGCTGGAGTCGTTTTCGGAATAATAGATGGCAATCCTCTGCCCCAGAGAGTTGTAAGTCATCAGTTTAACAATTTCAATTTTCGAAGAATATTATTCTGAACAGTTTAATATATACACACACATATATGAGCAAATCCAGGAATTTATTTCAGCCCCTGAAGATGAACCGAAGCGGTTCGAAAATTTGACGAAAGGTTGTCTTTTACTTGCATTGATATATTGACAAATTTTTACTTATATTTCAGATTCCTTGGGGGTTATTATAAATAAGTTTATATATAAGTTTATAAATAAGTTATAATAACAAGATCATTATTTTGTTATTTAAGACTGTAATTATGTAATTATTTAATTATAAAAATTTTATGTTATACAATTGTAAGACCGATTAAAATATTTTTTAGTTTAGTTTACAACAGTCGACATAAGTATAATTGTCAGTTTTAAACAATGATCTATATAGGGTGTTATATATATAACAAAAGTTATATTTTAAGTAGGATTGTTAGTGATAATTGTTCGGAAAGGGAGGTTCAAATCTTTTCCAGAAATTCTGGATACTTAATTTTAGTACAAATATTTTTATCGGATACATAATATAAAGGATGGGGTGGGGATAGGGTGTATATAATTTTATTATTAGAATTTTATTTCAGTCTAGGAAGATGATTATAAACAAGGACAGTCTGACAGTCGTTATTTAATTATTTAATTATAAATACTTTATTCAATACGACTGTACGACCGAAAAAATATTTGCTAGTTTTGTATTAATAACACCTATATTATATAAAAAGTATATCAATTTTTCAGCAATTCGAGAAAAACTAGCAAAGTTTGCCTTTTCGCTATAGTTAAGTAAATAATATGTTGCTTTAAAATAATCAAAATATAAATCAAAATATTCCGATATTAGAAACTTCTATAAAATTTGCATTTAACAAAATTTTAATATCCCCTATGTTAGTTTTCATAAAGCTTGAAAGAAAACCGTTAAGTGTTTTGATTTGCCACTGTTCATTAAAAAAAAATTAAGCTTAAAATGTGGATTGTTACATGCCACTCGCGTCAAAAAATCATGTGTTTTCCCTTGAAATATTTAAATTATGAGTTAATAATAAATGTCATTATGAAATGTAAATCATGATTTAAAGTTTTTGATATTATTATATTTTATTTCCATATACAAATTTTGTGAGGCTTTTTACCAGCTATTTCTCACTTAATTACCCTAGTCAATATTTCGGAAATATTACATATATAGATGTCTATATATGTATATAAATATATATAGCGCGTGTCTATATATATATATATATATATATATATATATATATATATATATATTTAAATAAATTTTTCGCTATTTTACAACTAATTTACATCAAACTACATAAAAAATTGTGCGTGCGTATATTAAAGTTGTAATGTTTCCGTAAAATAACATTTGAAATATTCTCAAAGTAATGTGACTGCAATATTACATGTATATTTCAAATTTTCTGGTATTTCAGTTGAAACGTTTCCGTAGCAAAACATTTAAAATATTACAAGTGCAGCAATAACTATATATTGCTGAAACGAATATATTACAAAAGAACAGTTACATTACATTTGAAATATTACTAGTAATACGCAGTGAAGTCGTTAGATGGAGGTGAAATTTTGGCGTTCACAAATAACAAATCGCCTACAGTGTGTAAGATCGGATGGGAAAGCAGAACACAAGATAAAGCGTTCTTTTTACCTGCATCTATTTTTTTTTTTTTTTTTTTTTAATATCATTTAGACATTTCTCTTTTGGAGTAGATCAAGCATAAATTAATTATGATTATAGCTTTTTCAATTCTTTAATTATACTTCTGAAATTTTTACAGTAATATAAATGAAATATATTACATTGTAATAACTGCGGGCATTTCATATCACATAAATGTAACGGCAGAATTACATAAACATTTCAGTTATGTGGCTGAGATATGCCAGCGAAATATAAATGATATTATACGCGAAATATTTCTGAATACTTCTGGATCATTTCGGCATTATTTCAGTCATGTATAACAGTAAGACATCAGTCGAAAGACTCTGTCTCAATTCACCTGCATGGCCGTTACGTAGCAGAAATGTTTATGCAATTATTCCGTAACATTACATTGTAATACAGGGCAATATTGTGCTCATGCAATGCATGTTACTCTGCTTGCAGGATCTGTTCTACGGTATAACTGGCGCTGTAGCCTTCCTTTGCGCGGGTGGAGTGCTCTTCTATAACGGCTCAGGCTTTGTCGGCGACAGCGACTCGTTTATCAAGGCCTCGTTTATGTTGGGCGAGGGCATTCTCATAGCCGTGGACGTGATGTTCACATACAAGGGCGAGACATAATTTAGCCTGTCCTGCCCATAACTTAGTTATATGTTTAAGATATATTTAGAACGTCTTTGCTTACTCTCTCTATCTCTCTTACTCTCTCTCTCTCTCTCTCTCTCTCTCTCTCTTAGCCTCTGTATGTGGAAAATGTTTTCTTATAGCGAAAGCCTTCCTCGATATCAAGAACGACCGAACTTATTTTGATTTGTAAATGAAGCAAAGATTCGCGTTAGAATCGATCTTTTGGCTTTATTGTTAAAAAACACGGGATGAAAAAATATTTCATTTGTAAAATCTATGAGAAAATGAGAAAAAATTCGTAGGAGTAATGTAATTTATATAGTGTCTATATAAAAGTCTATAATTTGTTTACTTATCGATATAGTCCCATTTACATTGTATAAGCGTGAACATCGATCAAAGAAATAGTCCAAATTGCATCTTATTTTTTTATATATATACAAGAATATTTCACATTCGACGTATGTAAAGGAAAATTTATTTAGTCTAACTTAATGAAATTTAATAATAAAATAATAAAGTTATAACATTTACTTAATAGTATTTTCATAACCATATATTGATGGAACAAAAAAATTTATTTTGTTAACAGTTGAATTTTCTTTGCAGTGTTGATTGATAATCATTGATTAAAAAATAGTCGTACACATTATAACGTGTAACTAAAATTACTGAAAATGCAAAAAGCAAATGTCTAAAAAAATGCACTTTATGGATTTGGTGGAATGCACATCAACATTAATGAATAATGCATTATCATAATATACTTTAGCGTATTCGTTTTTTTAGTATAATATTCCGTTTATACAAAATATCTCAGACTTAAAACATCTGTTTATTTATTTTTCATTTATTATAGAATTTATTATAAATATGCAAATGTTCACAATATTAAAAAAAATATTCAATGGTTATAAAAGAATGAATTATCGATCGCCCATAGCCACTTGGCTTAAAATAAATAAGTGCAATGAACATTAAATCAAGAAATACAGACATTAATTAATCAATATTGTTATCAATTATAAATTCAATTGGTCTAATTTATACCTTTGCTAATCATATCATCATCAGGTTCCTCTTTGTTCCGGTATTCATCCTTTCGTTTTTCAAATAACATTTCGACCACCTTTAATATTTTGTATAAGATATATGTATAGGAAAAAGATTTTTATATCACTTATTACGTGGCAATGTAGCGTCCCTTTTTATCTTACGTCATAACGCAAATTATTATCCAAGATGTTCCAAAAGTATGAAAACAGCGCCAAATAACTTTTGGAAAAGGTTATTATAGATGTAATTTCAAGTTAATGTGTTGAGAAATAAAATCTAGATTTTGGTATAATTTTATTTAATTAATTGTTTTAAATTTAAACAATTCTAAATAGTATAAAATTAATTATATTACAAGATTTCGGCTTTGAATATTGTTTTAGGTGCTCGATAGTGAACAGTAGAGGATTTTTTGAGAACATATTCTTGAAGTTAATATCCCATAGAACAGTGTCTAAAAATCTTATTTCTTTATATGATCTTCAATTAATAAGTAATAAAATGAATGGGCTGTCTACATTTGGCTTCTTTGGGACTTGTCTTCAATTAGTCGTAATTAGCAATTGTGATTGACAAAATATTTCAGAAAAATAAATGCCTATCGACTATTTCTAAACGTCCAAATTATCAGTCATCTCAATAACCCTAAAAAAACTGAGATGATATATGTTATATTGCACATTTATGTTTTGAAAAAATATTGACTACAATTTGTTAAAATTATCTTTAGCATATCAGAAGTGGCTATATAATAGTTTTGCATCAAATAACCGTTCATTTTTAATATAAACGATGTTTAAAAGTTGAGCCCCAGGATCAAATAACTCGTTGAATTCGTGTAAAATTATTGTCCACACTACTTTGATTTGAATAAACTCGAAGTTCGATTGGGGCCCTAATGAAGATTATTTTATTATTAATATTTTTTTGTAAATAAACAAAATTTCTTGCTATTATAGTTATTCAATCGTTAAAGATGCCACTTTGATACTGAAAAAATTTAATGTTTTTTCAATTCAAACTGACCTAACTTTGTCGAGTAATATCAGTTTTTGCTAAGATTTTTACTCGATATACTTGAGCATGGAATTTTTTTCAAATTTTATGGAGCTTTACACATTTTAGAAAAAACTTGTTATTGGAGCGTGGACTGCTGCTTTGTTAATTTTAAATACCTTTTTATGTTTCTGAACTTTGATGCTTAAGGGGCAAATAATTTAATGTAAAAATAAAAATCATATAATTTCCATTACAAACATAATAATATAATATTAAAGATAAATATGAAGAGATGATTATAATTAATTAGATATAATAGTGATCTATTTAAGTAGAAAATATAACATATATATGCTTTATTTTATTAATGTATTTTTAAAAAGTTTGATTCTAATTTTTTAGCGTAATAAAGCCCTTTCCTATACGATTTTCATAAATCAATATAAAATTATAAGAGCTAACAAAGATCCGAAAATTTGAAATGAAAGCTATTAAATTCTTTCCGATTGAAACTGATTTTTTTCTTTATTAATTAAAGATGGAGAAGATGCCTTTGCATTATCCTTAATAACTTGTTCAAGATTTAATATATATGTATATATATTTATGTATGTATGTATGTATGTATGTATGTATGTATGTATGTATGTATGTATGTATATATTATCAAGTTGCCATCGATATTCTTATACAATTTTTAATTTTACTGAATTCATACAAATATTTCTGTCTCACTCAGTCTTCAACTGAAAGTATTATACCGAAATCATTGAAAAGTTATCTTATTCAAAGGGCTAAAAAAGCTAAGCGACAGTTTATATTTCTGTTAAATGAGACTGATTGAAGACCGCAATTCTAGGCTTTTTCCTGAAAGAAAGTCGAGAGGTTTGCGTCAAACTTCTACCAATACTCACCAACGTGGCATGCAATTTTTGCAAAAAGGAACATTTACAGCTAATAGTGTTCCATGGAGGACTGCTACTTTGATTTCGATCAGCTCGCCAGTATGAGCCTTCATCTGATCACCTTTACAATAACTATCTAGAAATTGGTGTAATGGATAAAATATACAATCATTATTGTTAATGGAAAAATGAAGTACGTAGCACGTGTTCTTTCAGTGGCTAAGTTTCAGTTGCTTCATTTGAGTTCATAGAATCTCTGAAAGGTTTAGTATAAGGAACAGATTCTTTATTAACACATTTTCTTGCTAAATATAATACTTTATTTCAGATGACCTTATTTGGGCCGAAAGAAATTGTAGAAGGTAAGTTTATGTGTCAATCAACCGCGGATGTGTCAATCAACACACGAGCTAAATATAATGCCACAATTACGAAGGACGTAACTGTTCTACTGGTGAATGATGGTAAAGGACCTAGAGATATTGTTCTGTATTGTCGAAACGAATACTTGCGGAAAGTTTCAAAGTTTCATCGTCTTTATGATGCTTTGCGCCCTCATATTTTTGAAAGATGGAGATAATTATTGTTTAAATATTCTTCTAGATGGTAATTCTAGGCGAAAAGATCCATTATGCAAGTTTATGCCTAGAAACTTATGGTAAGGAACAATAGCAACAACTTCTTACCAATTACCAAACTTTATTGAATTAATATTGCGTTGATATTATGGCCGAATGGATATCTGAAAGATTATCTTTTATTCGTTTCAATCAATCAAAAATTGCGGCCTGACGATTATATATATTTTCGAGATGCTGCAAAGCAAGATGCTAATATTAATCTTAAGAATATACGACTAACACGTTATATTTCCTTTAACTGTTACATGAAAAATTACGAGAAACTATACATATGTGCAGAAACATGAGCGTTTAAATTTCTTTACAACTTTTACGTGGAGTCTCGAATGGACAGAAAAACAACACGAATTATTTTTTGTTCACATGCCAAATAAGATATAGGCATGATATTAGTTCCATAATTTTTTTATTTAAAATTGAAGAAACTGGTGGATCTTATTACTAACAGGAAATTCTTTACTGAGATAAATTGCTATTCAGTTATTATTGAATGGCAAATACGAGGATACTTTATTATTATATTTTAGTGTGGTGACAAACTAAAACTAATCCCGACGTAATCGATCTCATAATTTCCGCTTAGTTTACGGATAAAAATGTTGATTCAATATTATATGATATGGTAAAATAAAATCATCACGAGAAATCTACATTAAAAAAAAAAGTTATTTCTCATGTAAATTAAGGCTAATGCCAATAATCGTCAAGGTAAAAATTTATATCATACCTAGTAAATTGTAAGTTCGACACAAAGAATTTATATGTAATTAAAAGGAAATCGAAATATATTTACTTTGTAGATATATTTTTTCGTTCGTCAAATAAATATATTTTTTTCAATAGTAGAATACTTTTTTATATTTGTAAACTATACGTTTAAAAATCTAATTATAACTATGTATGATTTATAAACTAAAACATTTCTGTATTAACTTAGAAATCATACGAAAGTAATTATATGTACATTATGTTTAGAACTTTTACGGAAAAAGTTATATTAATTATATTATTATATTATTAATTTTTGTAATGTTATCATGGCTTTAAATAATAAATATCTATACATTTGTCATATTCTCAAGATACTCTTTATTTTCTTATCCTGCACTTGATTTTCAGTTGAAAAAAAAATAGTTATACAATTATAATTTTTAAAAAATTGTGTATATTTTAACTATTTTTTAATTATAACCCAACACTAAGTACATGTTTTTATACACATTTTGCAAAATTTTAACCACGAAATCATAATTTTTAATTCGATTTTTTGGTTCTCATGATGTTAATTACAAATCTAAATTCTTCTGTACGCTTATTCTTCTTTCGGTGAGACTTACCTCCCACGTCCCACGAGAAAAATATATAATAAATAAACGCATAAGCTGACATATAATTATATCAATGAAAAAATATTCTCTACTTTATTTAAAGTCTGGAAAAGTAAAAAATTCATAATTGTTTCGAAATAGCGAAAAAAAGAAATAATATCATTTAATGCCGTATTTCTTTGAAAATAAAGGGGAGATGGTCTATTTGAATGAAAAGAAGCTCATGTTTTTTTTTTTTTTTTTTTTGTTATATTTAATACGTATACATCAGGTGGAAGGGGTTTATTAGACAGTCATCGTACACTACCCTTGTAAGTTAATTGATTTAGAATAAATTTCTGCAAGTATTTAATGTTTTTTGATAAAACGGATGTTTTTCAAACAGCTAAAAAAATTATTAAGAAAATTATACAATCGATGCTCAGTTATTGTACACAACGATCCTTATGGTATCGAAAGTAATCTAGACAATAACATTCAAATTATATAACTCAATTAATTTAGACGGGCAGTGTACAATGGACTCTCTCATTCATCTCGCGCACGGAGTACGATTACTATTCAAAAGCCAATGCAAGATTGCAGAGATCCTCGTTTGCCAAATGGCTGAGAACGTGCTCCGAGCACGGATCGGGCAATTCGAGCCGAAAAAGGCAGCTCAGATGGCCCTTTGCCATATTGAGCAAAATCGACCTGATGAAACCCTTGACGAACTGCTTGATTATGATCGCGCCGTAAAGGACGAAGTTCTCGTCGCAGTTGATCCTGACGGACCGCCGGAAATCCGGATTGGCCAGGCGCACCGCGATCTCGTTGGCGTTCATGAAGAGCAGATCGTAGAAGGAGGCGTAGCGGTCGATCGCGCTCGACCGCAGCGCCCGGATCTCGTCCCTGCAGCGCTGGGCGAAGGCGCGACTCGAGGCGCTCGCCGCCACGGCGCCGCGGCACTTGGCGAACTCCCGCCTCACCGCCCCGTCGACCGGCAGCCCGGCCAGCTCGAGCTTCCGCACGTGCTCGAGGACGAGGGCGATCTTCTCGCGCTCCGAGGGCGCCGAGCAGCGCCCGGACGCGCGGAGCGAGGCCTCGATCGCGCCCGCGTCGCCGTAGTCGAGCAGCCGGCCCAGCTCCCCCGGGCTGCAGTTCTCCAGGTGCTGGAGCCTGGCCCCGTCCGTGGAGGCGTGCCGCAGCGCCAGCAGCTCGTTGCCGCGGCTCAGGCCGAGGCGGGCCTTCCGGTCCAGCACCAGGGCCACGATGTCCAGGAAGTTCTCCATCTCCTCGAGGCGGAGGTCGCCGCAGCGCCCGCGCCTGGGCAGCCTGTAGTGGAAGAAGCCGAGGTTGCTCACGCTGGCGCCGTGGCCCAGCAGCGCCCTCACCGTCTCGAGGCAGTGCCCCGAGATGGCGAGCTGCAGCGCCGTCTTGCCCGAGGCGCTCCTGGCCTCCGCGTCCGCTCCGTGCCTGAGCAGCAGGTCGACGATCTCGGCCTTCTCCCGGTCGCTCGGCTCTCGCTCCCTGTTGGCGCAGGTCGGCCTCCCGCCCCCGCAGTAGCCGTAGCCGCCGGCGCCGGCGCCGCCCGGGACGAGCCTCCGGCCGTCGATCACCAGGTGCAGCAGCGTCTCCCTCGACTGGCCGTCGCGGAAGCCGACGTCCGCGCCCAGCCTCGTCAGCGCGCGGAACTTCTCCGTCTGCATGGCCCTCAGGTCCTCGATCGTCTCGTCCCAGAAGGCCTCCTCCTCCGCCTCCCCGTCCTCCCCGTCCTCCCCGTCCTCCCCTGCCGCTGCCCCTCGGCGGAGGCCGCGGCGCGGAGCGCGTCCTTGATCGCCCGGTAGTCGCACTTGAACAGATGGAAGATGGGCGGCGTGCCGCTCGAGTCGAGGGCGTCGAGCTCGGCCCCGTGCCTCGCCAGCAGCTCGACGATCTCGAGCTGCTCGCGGCGGCGCGCCCCGAGGGCCGCCCTGATCGCGCCCCGGCCGCGGCCGGCGGCCCTCGCCAGGGCCTCGCGCAGCCTCGCGCAGTTGCAGCGGCAGGCCAGGTGCAGGGGGGTGCGCTTGTACCGGTCGCGCGCGTCCACGCTCGCCCCGTACTTGAGCAGGAGCTCCGCGACCTCGAAGCTCCCGTGCTCGACCGCGAGGTGGAGCGGCCGGTAGTAGACGTAGTCCCGCCCGTAGAAGAACTTCTCGAGGTGGACGTTGGCGTTGACGCCGCGCTCGAGGAACGACCAGGCCGCGCGCCAGTCGTTGCGCACGCACGCGACGTGGAAGTGGGAGAGGCCGTAGGTCGTGAACGGATTCGTCCGGCCGTCGCAGCCCCCGAGGAGCAGGTCGACCATCGGCAGATCGCCGATCTCGAAGGCCAGGTGGAGGGCCGTCTGCTTCTGGAAGTTGGCCGCGTTCACCTGGGCGCCGGCCGCCAGTAGGATCTTGGCGATGTCGAGATCGCCGGCGAACACGGCGATGTGCAGCGGAGTGTCGAAGTGACGATCGAGCTCGGGCTTGTTCACCGGGCAGCCCTCCTTCAGGAGCCACGCGATGGTCCCCCGGTCCTTCTTCACGATTGCCTCCTTCAAGGTGTCGTAGTACCTGGACTTGTAATCATTGTCGTCGATCGGCGCGTCGACGGAACACTCGAAGACTTGGGGAACGAAATTGCTGCTCATTCTTTTATAATAATGACTCGTTCGTTACAGCAGTATCATCGAAGATCGGGAAGAGACTGTGCACGGGGCTGTGCTGCATGAATTCATAAGCCCACGAGGGAGCATCGAGGCATGTTCTATAAAAACGATTAAATTTCGAATGAACTCTTCTGAAAAGGCGTACTATCAAAAATAATTATTTAATTTGGAACGAACGAAAATTCAATACGAATAATTTTAAAGTGCCTTCAAACGTGATACAATAGCTCGTGTATAACGAATACATATACATCGTCCGTTTTATACAGGATCTGTAACTTAACAAGTTCGTATTTTCGATGGAATTAGAGCTCTGCGTATGAGGAAACTTTTACTTTATTGATTTAATTGAAAGACAAGTGCATCTGCATCAAACGATCTAATACATCAAACGAGGAAATCGCCTTTTCACTTCGGAATGTTTTCTCCAGCAAGACAGAGATAAGTGGTTTTTGCTTCGATCTATTACTAAAAATAAAAAGTGAATCTATTACGATAGTTCGAGGCGAAAAAAATCGTGGATCGTGCCCGGCGAACCAGGACCGTCGCGACTAAAACGAGAAATCCATAAAAACAAAGTAAGGCTCTGTCTTTCGTGGTATCGGAAGAATTTGGTCTGCTGTGTGCTGAAAAAGGGTCGAACAGTCGATGGACCAGTTTATAGAACACAATGGATGCATTTGAAAGGGGCACGGTGAAAAAAATGGCAAGAATGGAGGACTGGACAGGAAACGTTGATTTCATATTATGAAAATACTCGGTCGTGTATCAATTATTGTAGAAAAAATTATTTGGAAAATAGATAATGAAAAATTGTGCCCGACTCTCCTTACAGCCCGGACTCTGTCCCTACTGGCTAACACTATATTGTTTCGATCGATGCAGAATGCCCTCGCCTGCATAAACTTTACGTCATCGTATGGTATGATTCGTTCTTGGCTTCGAAAAAAGGGGAAATTGTTTTTGGGACGAACTTTTTAAGTTGCAGACCCTATACTACTTTATTTAATTACTTTCTCTATTTTTAAAAAATTACTGGCGCCACCTAAAGAGTTAATTGAATTTTATTAAAATATAGATAATTTTATTGTACTATGCGCATACTTTTAATTAATATTTATCGTATAAGTAGATTTAAGCATATTTTTAAAATAAATACTTTACTTTGATACTTCTTAATAATATATACAAACATTATTTCTGAATACATCGTTATTTAAAATATTGTTCTTCACTATTCAAATATTTGTATTCTATGTTTTAAGAAGAAGACTTTACAGTAATTTATGTATAATAAAATAAAATTGATACAACGTATAGCTATACGTATAAAAGTTTCGTATCGTTCGTATCATCGTTTAAATTAACCTGCAAAAATATTAAAATATAACTATACTTTGTAGATTTTTGATGCATGAGACAAATGCCTCGCTGAATGTATCTTGGGAGCGAATATAATTAGACGCGTAGAGATCAAGTTCACAGTCACAATAATACGTTTAATCAAGTTGAAGTAGTCACAGTTTAAAGTTTTGAAGTTACATACATAATTATTTTAATTTTTACATTACTTTTTCTTTAGTGTATTTGTATATTACGAAATATATGTAATTGACATTTTTAGAAAGTTCTGCATTATTGCATATTATAATATATATATATATATATATATATATATATATATATATATATATATATATATCATGATATATTTTTTCCATAATTTATTAAATACTTATTATTTTATTAAAGGAAAAATTTATATAAAAAAATAATAATATTTATGTATATTAAGATTAAATAAAAAAAATTCTAAGCAATTTCAGCTAATGTAATTATATAAATAGTATAAGTATATTTAATATAATTTAAAACTTATTTTAAGATATTATTTTTTTATTTATGAATTACGCTTAATAATTATAGTTGTATATAATAATATTGAAACATTTCTAAAAATTTAGAGAATCTCTTTATTCAATTGTTAATTATTTGTTAATAGATAACCGGAGTTTCGATATTAATATGTTGACATATGAAAATAAAACAATTCTACTTAAAAATTATCACATGTTTCAAATATAGAAAAAGAATTTTAATCTTAAACATTATTTATAAAACAATATTCATATACAATTTCACAAAAAAATAATTATATTATAAAAATCATCCCAATCTTTCACATTTTGATTTATTTTTACATAAAGTAATCAGTAGCGCTTAGAAGAAAAATATAAAATACTATAATATTAATTATACTATTAATTATACTATTAACAAAAAAATAATAATAATAAAATATTAATAATGATAATTAATAATAAAAATATTTATACTTAAAAATATTTTATTATTTGATGATAATCGATTTTGTCTAACAATTATTTGTTATAAACGTTTAAAGGTACAAAAATGATTTTTGTCTATCGAGATTTTTATTCGCTTTATTTAATAAATACTGATACGGATTGAATCTTAAAAATAGGAGACCAAACAATAACTAAACTGTCACGAGTGATTTTACGAAGCATCGGGTGAGGGATCGAAAATTAGAAAAATTTGCCTTACGTAAATTGCGAACGGATCCAATTCCAAGGGTATATAAATGTTTAAAAATTGAGCCGTTGTCATTCAACCTGCTAATTATTGCAGCCACCAGACAGCGCATCATCGCACTAGTTATTATTCGAGCAGTATTGAAACTTTGAACCGTGCGCTTTGAACGGTATACATCAAATAATACCAAAATATCTATACCGGTATTGAAGAGCGAGTGATAAAAATCTTTTAGCTTTTATATATATATAGTATTATAGTATATGTAGTGAATGTATATTTTCAGTCGGTAAATTGGTTAAGAAATTAAGTTAAAAATAAAATTAAAATGAAAAATTGCACTTATGTCGACTGTTTTCAATTAAATTAATAAATATTTTTATCGGTCTTACTGTCTTTATAATATAATATATTAACTAAAATAATGACAGTCAGACTGTCCTTAAAAATAAATAAATAAATAAATAAATAAATAATATATATATATATATATATATATATATATATATATATACGTACGCAGTAATAAATTCTCACTTTTTTCGATATGTTGATTTTACTTTATTATATCAAAATATTTTAATTTAAAATAAATGCTATATAAATAATATTTTTCACATGAAATGTTAGGATTAATAAAAATAAATAAATAAATTCTATATAATTAAACCAACCACTTATCTTTTTATTTATTAAAAGAATTCTGATAATATATATAAACTTTTAATTTATATATATATATATATATATTGTAGATTAATGACATCCTAAATTCTTTGTATACGTAATGAAAAATTCAAGCTGTATGTGAACCTGAAAATATTTGCAAATTGTTAGATAACTCTTTTCAAAAGATTTTTGTTTATTTAAAAATATATAATATTGTTTAGTGTGTTTATAAAAAAAATATATCTTGAAAAGCATTGAAAACACATTCAAAATTACCGCTATATATGCATAGGCTATATCGATTCTCGTTTGGCATATCTATTCGATATTAAATTGAAGAACTCTCGAAATCATTTTCTCGAGCACGCGCGCACGCGCGCTCGCGATTGCACCAAATTGCACATTATGCAGAGAACTAGAAGTGCATAGCACCAGATGGCACACTAAAGTGCACTTTCAAGCTCATCTCGCACTCACACATATAACATATCAGATGCGTATCCAAGAAGGAAAGCGCGGCGAGTGAGATAAGGAGAATGGGAATGATATAAAATAGAATGCAATGGCAAATCGCAACTATCAAATTAATCTATCATATGTGCAGGTGTAGCATACTAAAAATGCGAGGCAGCTATTTATATATATGCCGTGTCGATTGAAATGCTCATAATATATATTGCACATGTGGGAATAAGCAGTACTTATTGCGTATTTTGCCGAATCGACTTTCTAATGTCCGCTAATGTCTGATACTATACATATATACCACGATCCTTAACGGCGCCTCTTGCCCTCTCATCTTTTCGATGCATTGCAGACTGCAGAGCTGCAGCTGCAGAGCTGCCGTAACATTAGTGTTGAATATATACGCACGCGTTATCAAGATTCAAGAAGGACAGGCGCGTTAACCCGCAAGAGCTGCGGCAAGAGTCGCAGATCTCGCAGACCAGACAAATAAGAACCATTATATAAAGATATATTCGCAATTCGAAGGCAACATAAATATATTAGGCGCAACGCGCAAGTATATCAGTAAACGCACACAGTTGTATATCATCAATTACCCTACCACCTACACAGGCTACCATATTTTATTTACCGCGCGGCGAGACAGCCGTGTCGGCGAAATATATATAAGGGGGTGAGGAATGGAGAGAGAAAGCTATAGAGATACCCTCGTGTGCAGTAGTGGTAGTAGTGTATAACTGGTATAACTATGTGTAGCATCTGATGCATTGGTGGTAGTCTAGTGCCTGTACCACTACATAAGAGCAGTGTGTATATAACGTACCGTCCTCGTCCGCGGTGTGTGCGCTGGTCGAGCTACGTTCTCTCATATCGGAGACGAGAAAATAGAGATTCAAATGTGCTTGGAAAATGTCGAATCCTGGAGGTAGCAGGAGGACCGCGGCGACGAAGATCCGTCTAACGAGTGAGTGCAAATGCGTTTGTGCGGTAAATTCTGGTGCGAATGCACCGATACTTTTGCCGTGCACCTCGTTGCCTGTTTTTGTTGTGCATTATTCAATATGGCTTCGCTGTGAATGATAGACAGAGAGGGAGCTATGGATATAGAAAGATTGAGAGAGAGACTTCTTTGGCGCCTCCTCGACGACGAGGAATGTAGATCCTCGCGCCCGCATCTTCTAACGTGTCTTTTCAATTTACTGACTATACATTGGAATATGCATTCTTTTTATTAACAAGCTATGTTCCAAAAGAATTACCTTCTACAATCTAACTCAATTTTTCAGATACTATAAATCGGAGATGAAAAAAATACTCTAGATATTTTTAAGCTCATGTACCCATTGCCTTATATATATCATTCTATTAACATTATATCCTTTTTTCTTTTATTGTTTAACAAATATTTTCTTAGGTTTCAAACTGTTTTGTAAAATGCTACTGATTGTAATCTAGTAATGTGTTTGACGAAGCTTGGTTGACTTGTTAATACAAGTGCTTAGTAGTTTAAGGCATAGTAATCCATTCATTTACATGTAGTATTATATTGTTCAAAAATGTTATTACTTGGATATTATCAAAAATTTCTATCAGCATTTAATTTATCTTAAATAAAAATGCTCAGAAATTTCCCTAAAGTTCATTCATAAATTCTTTTTACTAACCTAATTAACTGTCGTTCGTTGTATGAAAGATATATTTGATGGGTTGATGATTGGTTAGATTCTAATTTTTTAAAATTATTTTTATATTGATTCTTATTGATTTAAGAGCCATTCATGATTAGTGTTATATACAATCGATATCATTGTTTCAGAATGTTCATTTTATAATTAGAGATTTCTTTATAGTATGAATATATATTGCTTCAATACTAATATAAATTACAAAAAAGTGATTGAAAGCAAATCAAGTTATGTTAATTGAGGATATAGTTACTATTAGTATTGATTAGATGTGATGATTTGAAAGTATTATAGTTTATTTTTCTTTAACAAAGAGAACTAAAACAAAATATCTGCCAAATTGATTTTATTATAACAAATGACATTAAAATACATTGTTTTTTAATAATTTGTTTTTATTTTATAATATTTAAAAATTACTATGAACAGTGTTCAATAAAATAATTTATAAAAATAAAAAGTACATTGTATAGATCCAGGTAACATGTCTAAGACATATGTATCAATTAATACTTAGATAAATATAAATATGTTCTTAAGCGCTAATCAGAATTAATTGAACTTTTAGTACTCTGAATTAGAAAAGGAAAGAATTCATTCAAGATTTCTGTTTAGGAAATAATAAACATCAAATGTGCAATTCATTTTCTTATTTATTTATACTTTATATTTCTCTTACAAAAAGATTTAAAAACTAGAGAACTAAAATAGCTCTTTAATAGTATATAGATACTAATTCAAACATTAAGATATTAATAAATAAAAGTTTATAAAATTCATATGATATTAATCCAACAATTACTTAGATATCAATATAAAATCCATTTAAAAAAAATTTAGTAGTTATGTTTACTTGTATTAAGAAGTAAAATTAAAAATATGGACTTGCTTGACTTATTTCAGTTTTCTCAAACTTAGCTGTAAATGAAGCCTAATTAATGCAGCTGCTAATTTAATTCATTTAAAGAAGGGGACACTCACCCTCCTAAAATGACATCACTCTTGATAGAAAAAGACAAGCATACTGTTTCTCAATTGATAACTGGAACCAGCTACTTTCAGTTTTTTTCTTCTAATTTTATTTATTGTATTTTTTTGTACATTGAACTTAGTATATCTGTTCATTTTATGTTTTGACTACTGTAAATATTGTAGCATTAATGAAATGATTATGAATTTTAATATATAAAAAACAATTCATGTATAAAATTTTGTGATTCCTACTAATTGATTGATTTATTATATTTTCAGTCTTGTGCGCTCGCAATTTAGCAAGAAAAGATCTATTTCGTAAGTAAATTTATTATTGTTGTATTTATTACTATATATCTGTGCAGAAAATTAAAAGATATTGATTATATATTTTTTGCAGGTCTGCCTGATCCTTTTGCCAAAATCACTGTTGATGGCTCTGGTCAGTGCCATAGCACTGATCCATGTAAAGCTACTCTAGATCCAAAATGGAATCAACATTATGATTTGTAAGCTGTAAACATTTTATATATTAAACAAATTTTTTATTTTATCTACAAGATTTAGAACTTTTAATATAAAATATGAATGCACAATTCTTTTTACAATATTTGAATAAAAAAACAATGAACGACAATGATATAAAATTGTGATCTGATCAAGAAGATTAATTCTTTCTTACTATTTTAATCAATAAAAGAATTTCTATAAAAATTTTATATTTTACTATAGATATTCTATGAATAGGTAGAATGGATAGACATTAAAATTCCATTTATTGTAATGCTAGTTTCAGCTGTCAACTTTATATACACATAACTGACAATAAATATTGGCAACAACATTAAAATAAAGTTGACAGCTGAGATCAATATCAGATTTTTATATATTTATAAAAATATTATTCTTTAATTGTAATCACGATTTATCAATAATAACTATTATTTACAAATAATGTGTTGAATATGTAATATATCATTTTAAATAGCTATATTTAAGAACAATAGTATAAAATAAAATCTGTTGATAGTATATATACATCATAAAGAAATACAAATACTAGTAAAACTACTATAGTATAATTTATTGCTACAAGTATCTTCAAAGTAATATTAATTCATTTAATTTTAAAATATTTTTTTTGTTTTACATTTAATTAACTAAAAATTATTTACAAGGTACATTGGAAAAAATGATGGTATCACCATATCTGTGTGGAACCATCGAAAAATTCACAAGAAACAGGGTGGCGGATTTCTTGGATGTGTGCGAATACTTTCTAATACCATTCAACGACTCAAGGATACTGGATGTAATTATATATTTATAATACCACATTAATATTTAAACATTGTTATTAAATTAAGTATAACAGATTGATTGATAATTATTTGGTTATCAAAAAATATCAAAAGGTATATTATAAATCAAAGGAGAATTTTAAGTTAATATTAATTATTTTAAAAATATTTTATATTTACACTTTTTTATCATATTATATTTTAAAAGATCAACGCTTGGACCTCTGCAAAGCTAATTCGGACGACACTGATGTTATTAAAGGCCAGATAGTTGTTTCACTATTATCTCGTGATGGCCATAATGGTGCTGTTAGCAACACTGTTGGTCACAATGCTGTAGTTGATCTCCTTGGAGACTTAAGCTGTCCAACAGATCTTCCCGATGGTTGGGAAGAAAGGAGGACTCAAAGTGGCAGACTTTACTACGTCAATCACTATACTCGCACCACTCAATGGATCCGTCCCAATTCTCGGTAAAATTTTCAATTTATTTTTGATGTTGTTATTATTATTTTAGTATTATTTTTTTTAGATAGCACTGATAAAAATGATATATATTTAGAATAATCAAATTTATTCTAATTTTATTTAATTATTAAATTTATTTATCTATATCCACTTCTTAAATATTTATTATTTTAATACTATTTAAACAATATATTATAAATTTACAAAAAAAATTCTTTAATCAAAACGGGAAAACTAATTTTCTTTTAACTTAATATTACTTTTTACTAGTTTTCAAAAATAACAGTATAAAAAAAGAAGTTAATTTTTTATTTAGTTTAACTTTTAACAATTGTTATCTGAATTTGATTCTTATTTGTGTAAAATAAATCAACAATGAAAAAATTATTGAAATACTTTTAATTTAACTTTGAATATTTTCTAAAATATTTCAACTTTATCAATATTAAATTTTAAATATTTACAATTGCACAAAGAATAAAATTCTTAATTTACAGATTGAACAGTAAACCTTACTACAAATCTAATGCTAATTATTTTGCTATTAATCATTAATTTAAGCGATTTTAAATGCTGATGGAGAAATTGTAACTGTAAGCTATTTAAAACTTTTTAACTGAATTATTAGATCTAGTAATGCAATAATATCTACAACCCCGGAACCACCACCGATATCCTGCTCGGACGTTCAGCCAACCTCGCCCAATAGTAGCGGCAGCGGAGACAGCCCAGCGAATGATAGTCCAAACAGCAATGCTCACCAGACGTCCGATAGCCAGCAACAATGGAACAGCAGTAATGGTTCATCAGTTGCCGATACCTCGACGACTGGAAACGGGAGCGTTACTCCGAATCGTGATAACTCGGCCCAAAATACACCTCGTGGCACACCGACTCAACCGCCCAACCGGACTACGCCGCCCGTAGCGGCGGCGCGGACAGTGCGCTCTGCCAGGACGGCCAATGACGAGCAAAACGGCAATCAGCAGACAAACGGGACTGGGAGGGTAGATCGGTCATTGAATGGAAGTCAGGCAAGGAGACCTAGCAGGCCCAATAGAAACAGAAACAGCGGTGTTATGGGCGGCGAGAGAAGGACTGAAGCTCAGCCGCTGGACTTACCCCGCGGATTCGGTGAGTGAAATTTAAATTGAGCATACTGGAAATTACTAACGAAATTTCAAAAGAATGCGTTATCGTAAA
Source organism: Sycobia sp. Sy_11 (assembly GCA_018907035.1). NCBI lineage: Eukaryota > Metazoa > Arthropoda > Insecta > Hymenoptera > Epichrysomallidae > Sycobia > Sycobia sp. Sy_11. Next base: position 1,658,918 of record JACCIC010000094.1, read on the forward strand.
ATTTATCTTTTTTTTTAATACATCGAATTTAAAATAAAAACAAAAATAAAAATTAAGTAATATGATCAAAGTAGTCTACGTGAAATTTAAAAATATAACCCATTGGGTTAATTAAATTCAGTTATTTTTGGATTAGTTCAAAAAGTTCCTCATATTAATATAATAACATCTATGAGAGTTCTGTTCCATGCAGAAGTCTATAATGTGACTGTCAATGAATTAAAAAACTCGTAAAATTTATGTACTTTATTTACAACAAATCGTAAATTTCATCACTAGTTAATACCATAATGAAAACAAAAATAAAATTATCTTAATTAATATTGAGAAAAAAATTATTATAAAGCTTTTGTTTGTATACTTCCATGCACGTGTTTTTTTTTAATCAACCTTGAAGATATATTATTTTATTTAAAGATTATACACATTTTCCTTTGTTTATTATTGTCTAATTAATTATCTTAACATATATTAAAAGCGTAAACACTCTAAATAAAAACTCGAAATTTATTTTGAAACTATAAATTATTTAATTTCTGTATTCATTTGTAGAAATGAGAAAGACCCAGCAGGGACAAGTATACTTCTATCATGTGCCAACCGGCACATCGACGTGGCACGATCCTCGAATCCCGCGAGATTTATCTGCAAATGAACTTGAGCTCGGACCGCTGCCGAGTGGATGGGAAATGCGCCAAACCCCGACTGGTCGAGTTTATTTTGTCGATCACAATAATCGGACAACGCAGTTCACTGATCCTCGGCTCTCATCGCAAATTATCAATAATTTGTTAAAGTGAGTTATCATTAAAAACAGTTATAGATTAATTGTCCGATATTTTAATGCTGTGATCTAGAGTTATTTAAATAAATCGTTTTTTCTACAACTATTTCAATAGTTTTAGCAAGCAAGTAAAATTGTTACTTTATTATTTTGTCATTTATTTATTCTTTTTATAGATGTAGATAATTTTTGTTTATTAAAATTCAATTTTATGAAAAATAGAAAAATGGAAAATGCAAAAAATATCGTTGTTACGTTGATTTATTAATAATAAAAAAAAAACCAAGGGAATATTTGTTTTAAAAATAACTTGGATATAAATAGTCTACAAAAATTTTTACGTATATTTAAAATTTAATTATAAATGGAATATAATTAACTTTTTTTTTAAATTTTTATAGAAATCTTAAATAATGTTAAATACAGATAAATCAAATGAAATTTGAAATTATATATTTTTCTTTTTATACTTTTGGATAATGAAATATTAAGAATTAAAAATTCTTTTATGTAATTTATAATTCTAATAATACAAATATGCGCATCTTTACTTTATAAAATTAATATATTTTCCAGAAGGCAGAACGGAGCTACAACTCAACAAACCAATAATATCTCAACTCCAACTAGAACGGAACCAGCCGCAGTAGTAGTCCCAGCAGTACCAGTAGCAACTCCTCAAAATGTAAATCAGCAAAGGCCAAGGACTGATAGTACAACCAACAATAATACTCCAATGAGTAAGTGATAATTTAGTTTGACTTTTTTCTTAATAAATGTAGCTGAGAATTAGTTAATATGTGAATTCTTATTTACAGCTGAAACTCCACCTACACCTAACGGCCAAACGGTATCGGATTTGCCGAAAGAATTGATGGAAAGTGAACTTCTTCCAAAATACAAGCGGGACTTGGTTGCGAAGTTAAAATGTTTAAGAGCAGAGCTGAATGCACTTCAACCTCAAACTGGACATTGCAGATTAGAAGTATCAAGAAACGAAATATTCGAAGTAATTATAAAAAACATTTTTATGAATATATATATATATATATATATATATATATATATATATATATATATATATATATATATTAATAGTATGTATCTATGTGATTCTTTAAATATTTTGTATATTTTAATTAAAAGTATTTTTCTTAATATAGTAGTAATAAATCTTATTATTCTGATAATACAGTCAATTAAATTTTTGATTTTTAAACAAACTAAATAAGAAAGTAAAGGAAAATCAAAATTCAATTTAGTTATTATAAATTATTTTCTAAAATTACAGGAATCATATAGACTGATAATGAAGATGCGTCCTAAAGATATGCGAAAAAGACTTATGGTAAAATTCAGAGGAGAAGAAGGTTTAGATTATGGTGGAGTCGCTCGTGAATGGCTATACCTTTTATCACATGAAATGCTGAATCCACAATATGGTTTGTTCCAGTATTCAAGAGACGATAATTACACTTTACAGATTAATGCTGATTCTGGAATTAATCCTGAGCATTTGTCGTATTTTCACTTTGCTGGAAGAATTATTGGTATTGCTGTTTTTCATGGTCATCACATCGATGGTGGTTTTACCACTCCGTTCTACAAAATGTTGTTAAATAAGGCTATTACATTGAGTGATATCGAAGGTGTTGATCCTGAGCTTCATCGAAGTTTAACATGGATGTTGTAAGTTCTTTTTGCAATTATATGTAAATGTGGCTAATTCAAGTATGAAATTTGTAGTTCTTAATAATTTAACACAATAATTTAAGCATAATTTTTCAAATCATGCTGAAATTAAAAAATTAATGTAAAGATAATACTGTTGTAAAAACAAAAAAGTTATATAATATAATTAATAAAATTTATTAAAGTAAGGATTATATTTCTTCACAGAGAAAATAGTATAGATGGAGTACTGGATGCTACGTTTTCAGTTGAGCATAGCAGTTTTGGTGTGTTGAAGAATCATGAATTAAAGCCTGGCGGTAAAGATATTGTAGTAACGGAAGAAAACAAGAAAGAATACGTGCGACTCTATGTAAATTATCGATTCATGCGTGGTATTGAACAACAGTTTTTATCTCTACAGAAAGGCTTTCACGAACTTATCCCATCGCAGTTATTACGACCTTTTGATGAGCGTGAACTCGAACTCGTTATTGGAGGATTAGGTACAATAGACATTAATGATTGGAAGCAAAATACAAGATTAAAGAATTGCACTCCAGATACATCTGTTGTTAAATGGTTTTGGCAAATTGTGGAGTCGTACGGTGAAGAAATGCGTGCCAGACTTCTGCAATTCGTTACTGGCAGTTCACGCGTTCCACTGCAAGGTTTTAAGGCACTACAAGGTATATTTCATATATTTATTCCACATATAACTAGAATACAGAAAAAACACTTTTCATATTATTTAAGAGTAAGATTAGAGGAGAGAACTAAGAGTGAGAAAAATCAATTCAACCTCAAAATGGCAATTACATAATATCACGACTCTCTCTCTTGCTGTAAAATATGGCTTATCATTTGTGCATAAGTTAATGTTTATCTCGTGAGACTTACTTTCCTTGCTTCACACGAAAATAAACTATCTTACAACGTTTATAATTCACTTTGATGTCCCTAAATGTCTATTAATATAAATGAACAATTTTATTATAATTCAAATAAATGTGAAATTATATACAGATTACAACTAGCAGAAATATGTAATATGCTTATTTTTAATCGTTCCTAACACAAATATTACTTAAAATATGTACACTTGTTAAAGGATCAACAGGAGCAGCAGGCCCTCGTCTCTTCACGATTCATGCTGTTGACGCACCAAGCGAGAATTTGCCAAAGGCGCACACTTGTTTTCAACAGAATAGATATTCCACAAAATTATCCAAATTACAAAAAGATGCTGGATAAACTAACACAAGCAGTGGAAGAAACGTGTGGTTTCGCGGTCGAGTAATCTGTAAATGTCATTTTCTTATTTTAACACAAAGTAATTTTATTTGAAATTTTAATCATTGCAAAGATTTTGAGAAACAAGTATTAAAAGTATATCAATTTTTTAATAAATGTGATCTACAACAATAAATATAGTTACTAAATACAAATAAAGTGCATCTTATAATATATAAGATATAATTATAAGTATAATATATAATTATATAGTATGTTATTTAAATAATATTAAATGTATGCTTTTCTCCTCTAGTTGATTGCAGTTGCAGCTAATATGTTGAATGCCGCTCGAGAAATACACAATTTACACCAATTTCGCCGAAGAGAACTTCGCAGCGCTCAATTACACTGAACCTTGGGTAGGTAAGATTAACGAGCATCGAGTTAGTTGTTGAAGAAATAACTTTCTTTGTAAATATTATAAGTAAATAAAAAAAAAGACGAAGAGAAGAGTTTATGCGCTTAAAAACACAAACATATACTTGAGCTGCTAGAGAATGTTATAGAACTGACTCAAGGCTTGTAACTTATAAGCGAATAAATGCAAATTTATATAAAGTAGAATTGAAGCGCTCGAAAAAGTGCAGCGTTATGAATTGCCGAATTAAGGAATAATTTTTTACAAGTGTTCCTGCGCGTTATTCTAAAATTTCATTCATATCATTGATATAATTCCTATATGGATATCACTCGTGTTTAATATTGATATCGCCATATAGCGTTTGTGAAATGAATTCGAAAGTTTTAGTAGAAGGTCTATAGTTAATAAATGTATAAAACTTGTTAGACTATGAAATTTGACCAATGTTAGAGAATGAAGTGTTTGAATATAGAATTTGATTAGTTCCCAATTTATATTTTGTGACATAGCCTTTTATTCAGCAATTTAAAAAATTACTTACTTTTTTATTTCATTAATCAAAAAATTATAAAATAGTCAAATAATGCTTAAAATTATTTGGCTAAGATGAAAAAGTGCAGTGAAAACATTTACTGTACCCATACTCGCCTTATCCTTTATGTGTAAAAAAAATAAAATTATAAAGCTTGCACTTCATATCTATCCACACTTGCTTTTGCACTGTATAATATTCTTCGTCATTGATTTAAAAGAAAGGGTCTATTCTAATATTGAAAACAGTGAATAATAATCCACATACTACGTAATGCTTTTAAGAAATTAAATTTAAGCAATAAAAGGCACTCGTCAAATATATTTTTTTAAATTATGAAGTAATGATTATAATGCAGTCTTCAAATGTTTTATTTTTCTGACTTAAAATTTTTATAGATTAATTATACTTTAATCAATTATTGATGAGTTTAAATATACTCATTTATCCTTGATGTAACAATTGTTTAATAATATATTCGAATCATTTGTTAGTATACATTTTTAAAAAATCCTGAACGTATTCAAATTGAATCAATAATAATTTGTTCCTAAAAACAAAGCTTATTGAATCATGTTCAAAATTGAAATGCTAGAAAATTTTATTACAACTTCAAGTAGCGTTTTAAAATACGTTATGGGACGATTTTTGATTTTGCAATCAATTTTTAACTGAGTTGTAATATAAAGTATTCAAACTAAAAACATTTTGATTTATTGTTTTGTTTAAAATTATTTAATAATATCTTTGTTATTTTTATTTTTTTTTATTCCATTGCCTCAAAGAAAATAATATGTAATAATTTATTAAAAATCATTTAGATGTTTTTAGACATTTTTACAATTTAAACTAATGTTAAATTCATAATATCATCTTTGCTTTTATTGTGTTTATTAAAATCTTACTATTTTAAATTTTCATATATATAAACTAATAAAAAAAAAAACAAAATATTTTTAGTGAGTTGATTGTTTAATTCAAAAACGCAAAGGTATTTTTTATTTCTGTTTCTAATAAATGATTCCTTTTAAAATTCAATAATAAAACAAAACATGAATACTATAAAACAGTAAATTATGAAACAATGGAATTAAAGGTCATTGGAGTGTGTTATAAGTTCAATGTAATTTTGAATTAAAATCAATATTTTTTTTATATACCTACATGGATTAACAGTTAGAAAACATCAATTTGATTCTAAATGTGAAGGGGCATATAGTTAAAACAGTTATAAGATAAGTTTATTCAAGTTCAGATACCTTTTAAATTTGAGAGTTCAACTTTTAATTTTTGATTTATTATTCCTAAAGCAAAAGTAGAAAATTATTTTGTACAGAAAATAATTATGTTTAATATAAATTTATAAAATACTTTTTTCTATTTTTACAAATATAACGTTTTAATTGTTTTTCTACAATAAGAATAATTATTTTCTGTACTTTAACAATATTCTAAAACCTATAAAAAGTATTATAATGAACTATCTTTAAGAATTATTTTTAAAAAATTCATTTTACCAAAAATTTTTACAATGTGTCTCTCCTTTAGAAAATATGTAAATAATTAATGAGCAAGACGTAATACTTATAAGTTAAGGAAAAGAAAAATCGATGCGTTTTCCATTTATTCGTTTGACTAGTATCAACGAATTGCAATAAGATTTTTTAAATATATAATGAAAAAAATCTAATGGAATAAAGAAAAACGCATATTAGCTTTAATTTAAATTACAAATATTTAAAGGAGAGTTGTTATTCAACAAAAGAGGCAAAGAATAGATATTTAATTCGATAACCTTTTTGTACTGAATCAACGGCGTTTTTAACTTTAAAAATTAATTTTGCTTAATTTGTATTGCTTATATATATTTGTATAAATTGAATTGGATTCCAATGTCTGGCCCATCAAATCCTAAGTTTTTTTATGCATTTGCATATGAAATTTAATGTTGATTCTTATATAACAACTATATTTATAAAAATATTTCTTAAATTAAAAAATATTTTATATTCAATAACATATCAATTATTGTACTTTGCAAAACTATCAAATTTTTAATCCACTGAAAACATATCATCGACTTTTATAAAATATTTTGATGGTTTTGAGAACATTGATTGTTAATTTTTTAATAGTATACTTATAATCTAGTTGTATACAAAACATTTGTCAAATTGTAATCTCATACTGAAACAATTATTTCCCTATCAATGAGGAGCACGTTTTGGTATTGCAAATAAAAAAATCTGTGATACAAGCAAGGTAAATGTTTTAAATATTAAATAAAGTTGTTAATCAATAAAAGCCTTGGATAATGGAAAGATCTATAGTGCTAGTGCAATGAATAATTTCATCAATGAGTAATATATAAAGAGGCTCTCTATCTCCTTTTTTTCGTTTTTGTAAAAATTTTTATCTAAAATCTGTGTTTGGATAATAATGAGAGCCTTTTACAAGAGTGCCTTGACAATATAACTGACAAAAAAGAACAGTAAAAAAATTATTTTTGCTCCTTAATTCAGCAAATAGACCAATTTGCAGCCTTGCTTTTTTTTAATAAGACTCCAGCAACAGTCATCTTTTTTATAAAGGAAAATTATGAGAAGAATATTGTAATTGTAAAACTACAAAGCGAATGTATATCAAATATAACTATATATATATATATATATATATATATATATATATATATATATATATATATATTAATTATAAACAAGAAATATGGTTTAATCTGTGCAAATGTAAATGGGAACGAGCAATAGAAATTATAAATGCACAGGAGAAATGAGATGGTTGATTGTGAATTAAAAGTTTAAGCGTTTTAACTTTTAATTTTCTTTGTCACCTACAAATTTACTACCTTAATGTCAATAGAACAACTATGAGAATAAAGTAAATATTTAATTATATTTTACCTTCTAAAAAGAATGCTACGCACTTCTTCTACGAATGTTGCGCATTTAATTAATTTATATAAATTTAGATTTTTACCTTTTGTAGAACAAAATTTCAGTTTATATTGACAAAGTTATTCTTAATTGTATTATACTCACTTATATATACAAAAATATCTTAATTTTGTAAATGTCGTATATCAGTTATATATTAAACAAAACCATATATATATACATACGTATAATTAAAAATTTATTATAATTTCAACTTTATCAATATTGTATTTCAATTAACTTTTTGTAATTGCGTTTTTTTATATAAAATGGTTAATTTACTTATTTATTTGACATTAATTTTTAAAGATCTCTATAGGTCATTTATATGAACACTAATAGTTTACATAATAAGTTTGGTTTGTCAAGACTTGATTATTTTTTATTAGATATAAAAGTATGAACTATCATAAAATACTTTTTTTTTATAAATAATAAGTAAAAAGTATTGCATATAAATATAAATTTTTAAATCTAAGCTAGAAAACTTCTAGTCGAATTAAAAAAAAATTTCAGGTCTATCGTACCATATGTAAGTATGACAGATTTAATTGCAAAAGTTTCTTAGCACTATTTTTATATAAAAATATTAAAGTTCAAAAACTTCTCATTTAATGAAAAGAAAATGTACGACAAAACTATTTCAATAATATATCATTTTTATTTTGAAGAAAACATGAAGTCTTTTTGTTTCTTTATTGTAATAATTAAGATACAAATTATATAATTCTCATACAGATTCTATAAAATTAACCGAGTTATTAATATTATTCATGAGAAGTATTTTTCTAAGAACGTTTATATTGGTACAAAATATAAGTGCTATTATACGTAATTTCGTCTTTGGTAATCTATTTTACCAGATGCTCGTCTGCACTGTGCTTTTATTTTGCAACGAACGAGATAGCTATTAAAATATTAAATGATGAAAAAAGTATGGATAAGTTTTACGAGTTTTCAATTTCGTATCGTATATCAGTTTAATCAACTGACAATTACATTGGCATAATCTTGTTTAGAAGATAAAAAATAATTTTATTTATAGAGTTTATTTATAAGCGTTTCAAAAACTTTTTTATTTGCCGTGTTTTATTTATTCATTGCCGTTTTGGCAGGAGCTTTAATGTATAATTATAGTAGGATTTATGTATTATATAGAAACTGATACAATTATGTATCCTATACATCAATTTACCGATTTGTTAAAACAGCAAATATATATGCTATCTTTTGTAAATCGTAGAAAATTTTTTTGTAACTTACATTTATTTATCTGTAAAAAACAGAGTAACTCATTCATTCTATATGGAATTGTATTTAGATTATTGATAATAAATTGTTCTTCATTGACCAAAATTAGTTTTTGTAAATTGAATTTTTAATTTTCTTTTTGTATTATAATATATAAAAATAAGTTTACTTCATTTTCAAAGCTTTGCATAATTTCTGAAATCTGAAGAAAAAAGACATTAAAATAGTCTCCCTAAAAATGCTTTTTTATTACATATGTCGAAACAGTAGGAACCAAGATATTCAAACGTAGTTAACGTTACGATTACATATAGAAATTATTTAATTTATTAATTTCAAATTTGACATCAAATTAGAAACATAACTTTAATAGCATATAAATTTTCGAAAATTTTGAATGTATCAGTTCATTAGAATTCAAGAAATTATTAAAGTAATAATTATGCACGTCGATGCTGTTGACATTGCACATTAGTAATGTTCAGTATTCAATATTTGAAATTTTTATCATTATTTATAGCTGCAAGAAATAATACAAATATCAATTGGTAATTTTTTTTTTCGAAGCACCTAAGCCCGACGTTTTATACAAATCAATTGGATTATTCAATTCTAGAAAAAATAACAATTCGTTACAATAAAAACGCTAATAAAGAGTTAATATTATATGTATATGTATAAGATTTTTAAGCCTATTTTAAATGCACGAATTATTCTTTTACATTTGTTTTTGAAACTTGATATGGTTCGTAAATTTATTGAAACAATAAAAATACCGATAGATATTTTTAAAACATTTACATCAATGCCAAAATAGTATTAAAAAAAAAATCTTCCTTTTATACGTCGCATCAAATAACTGCAAAAGTAAATTTGCAATGAACAATGAATTATTGCATACTAAATTAAAAATACCCTGATTTGTAACGATCAGCCAATAATACATATATTTATGTATTTATATTTTAAAATATCCGGCGTCTGGGCAGAATATCCTAAGCTATAAGCTGTTTATAGCACTTGGCTGCTTTGTGGCCACAGCTATTGGCCAAAACCACGGCCACAACCTAGAAATACACGGCTAGTCCAGCTTGCGATCCAGCTTCACAGGAGGCCTCTTACAGCAAATACAGGCTCCTCTCGATAATTCAACGTTACATTATGTTTTTTCGTGCTCCGAATCGATTTTACAAGGGTATCAGGCCCAAAAATTGTTCGTTTCCAAGATAAGACCCATTCTTTTCCAAAAAGTCTATAAATTGTAGCTTGTAATCCGGCCATCTCGATAAATAGTTACATTTTACAGATCTTTTGTCTCTTGCGCTTTTTTTTTCTTTTTGCAAAATCCAGACTTTAAGAAGAAATTACGGCGGGGCCTGATGCGTTCCGCGTCTCGCGCGATCGTCTATTTCAAAACTGAATGGAAACGATCAATTTTTAAGCCTGTGGATAATCTCGAAAAATCGATTCTGCCCACAGAAAAGCATAAAATAACACCAAGTTATCGACGATTCGTTGATTTTTTTACGGGACCCCTCCTGTGCGTGTGACCTGGTGTGACTAATGGGCCGCTATCTTACATTCTTGATATATGGGTTTTACAAGAAATATGCAAGAGAGAAAATTAAAAAAAAAATTAAAAAAGTAATTATCTATCGAAGCGACTGAGCAACGTAGTAAAATTTATTTTATTTTCTCGAAAAATAAACCATTTTGAGACAAAAATGAGCCTGATCTTGAAGAACGTAGCACCAGGTTATCGAGGGGATCGAGGGGGATCTTGCACTTGCTACGGAAGCCCTCCTGTGCGCTTCCGTACTGAGTGGCACGCCGCACGACCCTCAAATCGCAGCTGTCTGGCAGCTGAGGTCCAGCTCAATGCATAAACTCATCGAAGTCAGATTAACACGTTAACGTACTAACGTGCTATTACTCGAAATCGCGGTACATTGAGAACTCCTTTTATTTATTTATGGTTTTTTTTTTTTCGGAAAATCACAATTACTATGGAAACAAAACGTTTCGTTAGAAGATAGGCACAAGATTATAACGGTTTTTCATTTATAGAATTAAATTTGACATGAGGATGTAACATTTTCGAGATTGCAAAACAAATATTTATCAAGAGTCAAGAAAAGCGACTTTTTATATTTTTATTTGTTTCGTAATGCGAATATTTATTTTTTAAGATTCGGAATAATAGAATCTTATACATATCACGGCATGGAATATATTAGGTAGTAAAATATCAGACGCGAGAAATGCTTTATAAAATGAATGGAAAACCAATTTAAAATTCCAAGCATCTAAACATATCTATAACACATAAGCCTTTGCTATGCAGAAATATGAAAGAGAATCGATATACAGGCAAATAAGAAAACATCGGCGAAGTATATTCTCCAAAGATTTGCAAGGTAAATCGTAATCAAACCGCCTGGACTCAGCAGTTTAAATTTTTATATAAATAATTTATGGCTGTTTCTCAAATGACTTTTGATACAATTTAGGCAACGTTGTTTAAATTATCCAGCATGTCCCCTCAAAAATTACCCGAGTTAACATTATTATAAAACACAATTGAAAATGAAGAAACATTAAATTAATTCTCATTAATTAATTAATTAATAATCTAATTCATAAAAATATTATTGTATAAATACCTAACTTTCAATTTTTTGTGTTCATAACGATCATGAAAGAAGAAAATTACTTTTGGAGGCTTTAAATTTCAATTAATTACAACATTAATTTCTATTTTTTTTCTTTTGCCTAAAAAATTGGCATTTTTATTTATAAGCTTCTGACTTTGGAAAAGTATTTTTTGAAATGTAGGTTAATAAACTGATCAAATGCAGTTAATGATTAGATGCAGTTGAAGAGTGCATACAAAACAATGACGTCGTGTTTCTGCACGCTATTCCTAATCAGTTGGCTAATATTTAATATCTCAATAGATATTGTCAAAAAGTCGAAAAAAAAACAATACAAATTTGGAAGATATGGATTTATATTATAAAAATTTAGAAAGAATATATAATTCTAATCGTTTTTCATCTACATATTTTTTTTTATTAAATTAAGTTGAAAATGAATCTGCTTTGATGCATTTTTGTATTTTTCGATGTTTCCTAACGACTGGAGTCAGCTGGAGTATTACTGGAGAAGCGTTTCCCGCACACCAAATCCGACTTGCAGCTGATCGCGCCTATTTGAATGCGAATTATATACGTGAAGTGTTTGCATTTCAATTTTAACATTCTATAATAAATATTCTGATAATAAATCTAAATATTGCTGGAATAACTTTTAAACTAATACATGCTACTGATTCTTTAATAAAAATGTCAAAATTATTAAAGTTTGTTTACGTATTTGATGCGTTAAACATGTTTAGTATTGTTCTTTATAAATTTTATAGTCATCTGCAAAGATTATTATTTTACATGATTTTCATTAAAGAATCATTCTTAATCATCGTTATTATATTTTAGTTTAAAACAATTTCTTCTATTATTTGAATATATTTTTATTTTATATATTAATATTTTTTACGATCTATGCTTTTATATAACATTTATCAATATTCAATATTTAAATCATATAAATATTAATAATTTGTATCAGCTTAAGAGTTATTCTATCATGATTGCGATTTATTATCAGAATGTTTATTACAGAATATTAAAATAAAAATTTAAATACTTCACGTACATCACACATTACAAGTAACTCGCATTTAAATAAGCGCGATCAGCTGTTTACTGGGGGGGTTTGGTATGCGAAATATGCGTAACGATTTTCAAGTAAAGTCAGGTAAAATCAAGTCATAAGTGCACACTGGTAACTTACTGGCGACCTTTCGGAATTAATCCGACCCGTATCAGCTAATATCTGCTAATATCTTGACATAAAATGATATTAACGCTGGTCGTGACAATGGTTGATGTCACCTGATGATACGGCCATAGTGCGGATGCTTGCGGCAGGTGCGGTTGTTGGTCGATCCATCACCCATAGGTGCTCAGGGCATATTTTAATTTCGAAATCTCCCGCTGTATGCGCTGTTTCCTGTCTCGGTCGTAGTTCGCGACTGGATCACCTGCGTCGTTCTTTCTGATGTTTGTTATCTAGTTTTGGGGCTATACTTTAGGCGCGCAAACGTCTCAAAAATATAAAACATTATACGTTTTCAACCTAAAAAAATTAGATTGGCGCGAAAATGTCTCAAAGAAGTATCACGTCATTTTTTACCAAAGTAAATACTAAAACAAATACAACAGATGAAGAAAACAAGAAGAAACATGATGCATCGTCAGAAAAAAATGATATTGTTAATGGTAAAAGAAAAAGAGATAAGAGTAGTGAAGCAAAAACACCATTATCTAAAAAATCAGGAATTAGTAAAACTAGTGAAAAGGAAAAAAAAGTTGAAAAAAATGACAAACGTAAAAAAACTCCTAAAAATAAAACAAATTCCCCATTAGAAAAGAAATCTAAACGTGATGCTAGTGATAAGAAAGATATAAAACAGAAAAAACATAAAAGTAATTCAAGTAGCGAATCAGAATCTCCTACAAAAAAAACAAAACCAAATTGTAATGAAGAAATTGTAGCAAAAGAAGATAGTATTTCAAGTGAAAAGTTAACAAGAAATAAAAATAAAAAACAAAAACCATCAGTATATAAAAGGCTTAAGAATATTGTTGATTCAGATACTTCAGATGAAGAAAAGGATAATAATAGCGAAGAGGTAGTTCATGATGATAAAATGACAAATAATACTTCAAACCTTTCAGACGAAAATTCTTTAGTTGAAGATAATTCTAATGTTACAGAAAAGGATAACGAAGTAGATAGAACAGATTTGTCAGAATCTGATACAACATCTGATGAAAATATTAATTCTCATGATAATGACAAAAAATTAAAAAGAGAAAGTGATTTAAGTAGATCAACTACAAAAAAGCTAAACAATTTTGCTTATAATGATAAAACAATTGAGAAAGAAGATGAAATTAATGAAAATATTGTTAAAGAAAATGGTAAATCAGAACATGATAATTCAAAGCAAAAAAAGTTACTAAAGACTCCATCTAAAAAACTAAAGAGTAATACAAAATCAAATAAGGAAAAGAGTAGCAGCAGTGATGTTGAAAATGCAGAAGAAGAAATTACAGAATCTTCACCATTAAAGAAACAGGATGATTCAAAAGAAAAAAATACAGTACAACAACAAAATTGTGATATTGATAATAAAAAAAAGAATGAATTAAAAAAGGAACAATCAGAAAAATCAAATTCCAATGGGTCTCCTTTATTTGGAAAAAATAAACAAGCAAACGAAAGTTGCAACTATGATCCATCGTCATCATCATATCATCCAATTAATGATGCTTTTTGGAAAGAAGGACAAAAGGTTCCTTACATAGCATTAACAAAAACTTTTGAATTAATTGAGGGCATTAGTGCAAGGTTAAAAATTATCGAAATATTATCAAATTATTTTCGTTCTGTAATTACTTTAAGCCCTGATGATTTACTTGCTAGTATTTATTTATGCTTAAATCAACTCGCTCCTGCTTATGAAGGCTTAGAACTTGGAATTGCAGAAACTAACTTAATGAAAGCTATTGCTAGTTCAACAGGTAGAACTTTAGCACAGATTAAAGCTGAAATGCAAAAAGTGGGAGATTTAGGTAAGTTGAATAAATCTTAAATATTTATTTTAATTTTGACAAGAAGCAAATTAATAAGATTAATTTAATACACTGAGACAAAAATTTAAAACTATCTGTTATTAAAACCTAAAAAAGTTATTTAAATAAGCTGGAAAATATTTCAGTAAGAAATATAGAGTTCATTTTAGTAATTTCGAAATATTCTTTACTCTTAATTTTATTTCTATTATAAGTTAATGTAAAAATTAAATTTTTATTTATTAAATTTATATTAATGGTGTTTATCAGTTTTCTTTCTTATAAATTTAGTCTTTAATTTATATTTTAATATGAAAATTATATTATATATTAAATTAAGATTTGTCTGAAATGATTGTTGGGAATTAGTAAATGTTGTAATAATTTGTGATTTAATTAAAAATAAATTAAAAAAAACATCTTGTAACTATTAATTTCATATATTATTTATTCTTTTAACAATACTTATTTTATTTAAAGGAATCATTGCAGAAGGAAGTCGCTTAAATCAGAAAATGATGTTTCAGCCTCCACCTTTAACTGTAAATACTGTATACTCAAAATTAAAAGAAATTGCCTCAACAACTGGAACATCTTCAGGATTAAAAAAAGTTGATAAAATACAATCTTTATTTGTAGCTTGTCGTTATACCGAAGCTCGATATTTAATTAGGTCATTGGCTGGAAAACTTAGAATAGGGTTGGCAGAGCAATCTGTTTTACAAGCTTTAGCTTTAGCATGTGCAATGACTCCTCCAGAGCAAAAACGACCTTTTAAAATAATAAATGCTTCTAATGGCATATCTAGTGATTCGTTCAAAGAAAAATATGATGAAATAGCTTTGACACTTAAAACGACATATTGCCAATGTCCAAATTATAATAAAATTATACCAGTACTTTTAGAAAAAGGTATTAAAGAATTACCAAATGAATGTAAACTTACTCCAGGAATTCCATTGAAACCTATGCTTGCTCATCCCACAAAAGGTATAAAAGAGGTATTGTCTCGATTAGAAGGTTTAAAGTTTACTTGCGAATATAAATATGATGGAGAAAGAGCTCAAATTCATATTATAGAAGATGGATCAGTAAAAATATACAGTAGAAATCAAGAAGATAATACTAGTAAATATCCAGATATAATCAGTAGAATTCCTAACATGCGTAGTGAACTTGTAAAAAGCTGTGTTTTAGATTGTGAGGCTGTTGCATGGGATAAAGAAAAAAAGCAAATACTCCCATTCCAAGTTTTGAGTACAAGGAAACGCAAAGATGCTAACGAAACAGATATTAAAGTTCAAGTGTGTGTATTTATGTTTGACTTACTTTACTTTAATGGAGATGCTCTTGTAGAACAACCTTTACAGAAACGTCGAGAATTGCTCAAAACACATTTTCAAGAAGTGGAAGGAGAATGGTGCTTTGCTAAAAGCTTAGATGTTCAAGTAGTAGATGAAGTAAATGAATTTCTTGAGGAATCTATTAAAGGAAATTGTGAAGGATTGATGATTAAGACTTTAGAAAAAGATGCTACCTATGAGATAGCCAAAAGGTCTCGAAATTGGTTAAAATTAAAGAAAGATTACTTAGAAGGAGTTGGAGATACCTTAGATTTAGTAGTTATAGGAGGCTACTTAGGTAAAGGAAAAAGAACTGGTACTTATGGTGGTTTTCTTCTGGCTTGTTATGATCAAGAAAATGAAGAATACCAAAGTATTTGTAAAATTGGAACCGGTTTTAGTGAAGAAGATTTAGCAAAGCATACAGAAGCTTTAAAAGAGTGTGTTATTGATCATCCCAAATCTTATTATAGAAGTGATTCAAGTCTTGAACCAGATCATTGGTTTGAATCAAAATTAGTGTGGGAAGTGAAGTGCGCAGATTTATCTCTATCTCCTGTACATGGAGCAGCAAAGGGTATTGTTGATCCAGAAAAAGGAATTTCGCTCCGATTTCCAAGGTTCATTCGAGTAAGAGATGATAAAAATTGTGAAGATGCAACTTCTGCTCAGCAAATAGCTGATATGTATTTAAGTCAAGAACAAATAAAAAATCAAGCATCATCTAATACAGCAGCAGAAGAAGACTTTTATTGATTTATTATATTGTTGAGTTTTTAAAGAAAATTATAGCTACAAAACTTATCTATATTTTTAATTATAAGACAAATGAGGATACAAAAAAATTGTTTTAAAAAGTGATTGTCATGCATATTTATATTTTCAATTTTGAAAAACATTGTAGTCCAATTTTTCTGTGCAACAAAGTAATTATTGTAAATATATATTTAGAAATCTGAAAAAAAATTATATTAACAACAGTTTACTTTTTTCAAAGTTTTAAAATAATGATTAATGTTAATTTGTATTTTAAAATATGACATTGCAGAAAAATTATTCTATGTAAATATATTTTTATTATTTAATAAAATGACTTAAATTTATATTTTGTATCAACTATTCAAGGATTGTTGGCTAATAAGATTTTTCAAACTTTTTTCAATAAATTAAATTATTGAGTACAAAACAAAATAAAGCAAAAGATAAAAATTCCATAATATAGTATTAATTCTATCATTTATTCTTTGCAATGATCATCAAGCTAATTACAATGCATTTTTAATTACATTTGGACCTACGGCTCTTGAAAAAGAAAATTTTTAATACAAAAAGACGCTGGAAGGTCTCGTCGGAAGAAAATGAAAACACGACATTCTCACATTTAACATAACACCAGTGTATATTGTGTCACAACTGGGATACAGAATATTACAATGGTGCATAATAAAATTCTATACATATTTTTTCTCAATTCTATCTATAGAGGTAAATTAAAAATCGATTCTGTCCATCACCATAATCCTTTCTAAGTCGAAGCCGGTCATTCAAATAATGTTTTCACATAAAAAAATATTGTAGTTCATATTTTTTCAAAAATTATACAAATACTTGTTGTAAGAACAATCGCTAACAGAACAAACACACATTTTTGCTTTGACTCAGAAGGAATATTTTTATCATTTCGATTACTCGCTCGCCTTCTACATTAAAAAAATTTTTCATTCCTTCGGAACAAGCAGAAAACTAAAATACTTTAAAGCATAAACAAACTCTTAATTTTATATTTATAACATAATAATATTATTTAATTATAATAATCCATATAAACATTATTTCTATTATCTTTTTGTTACACTTTTATTCATCAAATTTATTTTGATCCATCGAAAGGGTAATTATAGACCACGTTTATCGAGGATTACCATTCTATAATTGATTTACCTCATTCTTTTCATCACTCATTTTCTTCCTTTAAGTTTCGATCACATTGAAGAGAGGATATAATCATTTTAAGTCTGAGATCACCTTCCGATGAATCGTATACATTTGTTAATATATATATATATAATATATACATAAAGTATATAAGCATTTGCTTTATATATATTATACATATATAGCTGTCTCATGTGCTTTTATGCTCTCTATTTATTTCGGTAAGAGTTTTCGTTCTCTGAGAAAGACAGTATAGTAGAAGGTAATATGGCTTTCTTTGCATTAATTAAATATAAAGTATGCCGTGTTTCGCTGATAGCAATTGAATCATAGAACATATACCTCAGATTCTTTAATCTTTTATCTTCACATACTCATTGCTTACACTCAAGTAATAATTTAGTTAAAGAATTTAAATCGGTATTTTGTAATTGACCCATCAGCTTTTCGAAATTTATACAAATTGAATGAAAATAATGATAATATATATGTAAAAAACAATCTATATTTCAAAAAACTTTTAAAAAAAAGTAAAATTCTATATGAATTATTGAATTAAATCTTAAACGTTTGCACGAAATTAAATCCTCCCTTGGACTGATTTCACGCGATTTATTATCGAAACGCGTAAGTAGAATTATAACAGATACTATTTAATGAGTGTTTAATTAGCATCTATAAAGGTGTATTATTTGCTTCACCTAAACTACATTCAAAACATCCTTGTTTAATCAAAAAGCAAAATTTGTTATTGTGTATTAATTTATATACGATTTTTTTATTCAATAATATTTTGCTCTGTTCCTTCTTTTTTATCACTGTCCTGGTACTCATTACGCAATACCTATACAATAAATCTTTCTTATTTACTTTCGTCAATTAACTATGGGATTTAAATTCAAGCAATCTTTAATTATAATAGTACACAATAGAATTAATAAAAACAATTATTTCATATATTAAATAATTTGTTAAGTAAATTTTATTATAAGGTACAATATAAATAAAATTAGAAAGTGTTAGTTCCCTATTATATACTATAGAATGCATATTTCGTCGCCGTAGGCGGAACTGCAATGGAGACCACTTAAGTAAACGTTACTGAAATTTATGTTATTGAAGTGACGAGGCTCGCGTTCTCCATTGTTCGCCCCAACTACTTCGACGTCTTCGTGACAGCGGACATCGCCACATTGGTGTCCTTCAATACGAAAGTATTTTCCCTCTGGTATCGGATGGTTCGAGCACCAAATGAAGATGTGCCAAACGCATATCCCCAGTCTTTCTGACGCGGAACTGGTCAATGGTACTGCGTATGGAATTAGGGCGTTCGAGATTCCACACCGTGACTCAACTGTTGTCTGGGATCGTTCAACTTGGTCAGCGGGAGTATTTCCGAAAACGAAATTCCCTACCAGGAGCACACTACAGCCTCGTATATCGGTTGCTTAACGCTGCGGAGGTCGGTCCGGATGATTCGCCCAGTCGACTTTTTGTTGCGAGTTTGCCGAGTCCAAGGCACCCGGCCTTGTTGGCAATATGGCGTACGACCAGTCCACCGTGTCCATCTTCTTGGACCGTAGCGAGAAGACGTAAGGCATCGGTAGTCCTAAATAATAATTTTACCTTCACAAGGGCGGCGAGTGTATTAATTGGCTTCGGAAAAATAGGTAATGAAGTACATCTCGACGGAATTATTCGGTAAGATTTAAAGCTCGACGAATGTCTAGCTGAGATTTGGAGTCGTGCCCGATAACGTACAACTATTCGATAATACAATAAGACCGTAACTTCGCAGAGTCGCCGCAAGTAGCTTATTATCGATTGGACGATAAATTGATGTTAAGGAACTTCCTGATTTAATTTATCAAAATAAGCCACAATTAATGTCTACCATTCACGTGCACAGTAAAGTTGTACGCAATGAAAATAAGCAGATACCACCAGCCAGTATTAAATTTCTTCAGAGATTCGGTAGAAAGGAATTGGGCGACGATACCAGTAGGAAATAATACAAAAATAAGCCCATTTAAATAGATCTCGGAAGTAAATTTAATGGGAAAAGCTTAACTGTTCAGGGAAACATTAGATAACGATGTACGAACATCTGAGTCGTTAGCGAAGGAAAAAAAAGATGAATTACGCGAAAAAGATGCGCTATCGTGAGCACCAGTTGAAGACATCAACGGACTGCCGTTGACGAGATCATTTAACATTGAAGTCCACGAAAACGAAATACTTGTGTATTAACGTAGTGACGATTTGCTCTCGGGTAAAATAAATCTTTTAAAAAAGGCGGAGCCCGACCAAAGTTGAAAGGTAGTCGATGTTAAACACTTTGAAATTACGGGATATAATATTGTGTCAACGCGAGAAGTCGAAATCACGATCCATATTGAATTATTTTGGCGTCGACTGTACTGTAGCACGAATCCCAGCATTTTCCTAAATCTCAAAAATGCGTTATTATGTAACAAGACATATTGCGTCGTGTCTGGAATGCATTCTTGCATAGGCAAAGGTAGGAAATCAAGTCGAGAAACTGCACCCTATTTCATCGGGCCTTTCAGATAGTACACGTGGATCATCTAGGACAATTTGTAGTCTCTGGAGGAAATAAATATATTCTCATGGCGCTATGTAATTTGACAACATTTTAATTTTAATAATTACATATTCTTATCGATTGATTTGGGAGCACCCGAATGCATTATATCCATTATCTCAAATAGAGGTACTGCTTTTACAGCAGCGATTTGTAATAAATTTTGTATCAAGCAGGGCATTCAAGCATACTCTCAACTCGAGTATGTATGCTCAAACGAATGGTAGAGTAGAAAGGACGAATCTAACGATTTTGCCCGCCTTACAATCAAATTTAAACCATGGGAAGAAGGGTGCGATCTAAATTTTGAAATGTTAGCTAATATTAAATTGATTCGGGGAAGGCTTAACTCGAGAATTAACGATTAACGCGGAGATATATACTATGCCCGAAGAGTTTAGGCGCGAATCGATCGATAAGATAGAAAAAGAAAAAGATAGAGAACAATTACTTGCCAAGGAACGGTATGATAAGTCAAGGATCAAGAATGTTAAGTTTCTTGTCCGTGAGATTGTGTATGTAAAAATATAATTTTAACCGGAGAATCAACAAAATTGCAAAGTCTTTATAAAGGACCATTCGTGATTACAAAAATTCAACCCTTCGATACGCACCCCAAAAAGATCTACATGTAATGGATTTAAAAAAAAAAAAACGTTTTAGTTCATCTGAGCCAAAATCTTGAAGATCTGGCGTGATTTTTGAAGAAACGCAAAAGTACATGTTTGGTTTATTTGCGGAAATCCAGGCACTCCAGAGGGTAAAATTCATGAATCTTCAATGGGAGGGGGGGATTGCGAGGGTCTATTGGTCTCAAAAAGCTTCGAAGGACGCCCAGAGGTAACGCGGCTGAGCCGTCAACTCAGACGGTCGAGTAGTCGAGGGAGGCGAAATGACACCGTGTGAAATTTGAAAGCGACCGCGCCGTCAACTTGTACTATTAGTCCCAGACGAATTAGATTAAAAATGGCCGAATTACCAACATTTTTTCCACGTCAATTTTGTAGCATTAAATGATAAGAGATCAGGATGCGTAGAAAAAGACCCTAAACTCTAGGGATCGTAGCAGGTCGGAATTATTGAAATCGTTATTGAATCGTTAAAACGTAATTCGCCTAGACCATAAGCCGTGAATAGGCGAACGAGCCCTAGATTCATACGCGTTTGTTTGAGCGATCGTCCGTAGATCTAGTTCGATTAATTAAACATAGTGTTATTGAAATTTTAGTTGCAATCTACATAATAAAGATAGACTTAGTTATTAATTTACATAACATCGTAACTTTATTCAACCTTCATCACTTGTGCTTATAACATGTAATATAAAATTATAATTGTAAAGCTTACTTTAAAGAAAAACCAATATGTATATATGTAGGATTTCTTTGTTGCAGAATAATCTCTTGTAAGAGTTTAAAACTGCGTAAAAAAAAACAAAAAAAAAATACTATAGAATACAGTTTATTTCTCGAAATATTATATAAATCGTTGCACTGACGAGTGCTGATGTTTCTCATACGAAATACCAAAATAAATTCTTGTATCGTAGCCAATACTTGTTTATACGTTGTTTCAAATAGTATGCGACGCCTAATTACTTACTTTGAATATGCTTAATAATATTCATCGTAATATATTATATAAATCTAGAATCCTAGGTGGGAAAGGGAGAAGGGATCAAGGAGGCGTGTTTCTTAACAAACACCTTACTGTGATAAAATCTGCTTTTGTCGTATATCTCGACCGCTCGTTATTAATTAATAATATACAATAATTATATACTTATAAGTTATACGCTCGACATCGAGACTTTGATCGTGCGCTTTTATATATTTGGATTTATGAGGGGAACACTTTTTGTAACCGTTTGACAGATTAACTTTAATTAAGCTCGGTGTCGAGCGTCTTGCGCATATATACCTCTTTGTATTTTTCATTACTTTTTTTAAAGCTACGTATGAAATACATGGTCTTATAATGATTTCTAGAATCATAGTGCTCTATATAAGCTTCCATTTTTAAAATACCGTTCGAGGTGAGAAGTCATCCAAATAAGTTCCACTTTCATCATTACCTAAAAGTATTTTCATTTTACGAATGTGGTGTGTAATAATTTTATTTAGAATTCTATAAAAATGTTCATTCTTAGCTTTCTTAGTTTTTAAATATAATTTTATTATTAGTATTAATCATTGTTAAATCTAATTTATAAAAATATTAAAAGCATTTAAATTTTTTATTTTTAGTAGCATTTTATATGCTATGTTTAATACTAAAACACATTACTCAGTCCATGTAATGGTTAATTTATATAAAAGGATCATAGATATAATTATTAGATAATTATTTTTAGAAATCCTTTAAAAAACAGTGATATAAAATGGTCATGCGCGATACATAAATTTTATATGTTCTAGTTGTGGTACGTAAAACTATATAAATCATACAAGTTTTTGCAATCTAAATTTTAAATTTAACAAATATTTTATATTTGATCTTTAAATTATTTATAAATTTTCGTTTTCTTTTCAATACACAATCAATTTTCATGAATGAATATTTGCAGATGACTTCTGCAGCTCGAATTGCAATAAAAACAAAACGACTTTGCGGGTAGCTGCTAATGCTAGAGACAATTCGGACTTCAATTAGCATTTTTCTGGTGAATTTTTGCTTAATGAGAAATCTTAAACTGACTCGTAAGTAAACAAAATAAACAGCTGCTTTATAGCCGTATTGCACATGGAAGGTAAATTGTTAAAGACTAAGAAAAAATTAAAAAAAGATAAAACTTAAATCATTAAAATAAACATTCTCAAACATTTGGTACCTAAATGTATTATATATATCTACACGTCAACCCATCGTTACATGTTACATGTTTTTCTCCTGAAACTTGTATAAAATGGATAAACGAAAAATATCTTCAAATCTTATCGATTTTCTTCGTCTAATATATCTTTACATGTGTTGTATAATATAATATAAGTTTTTTTTTTATTTCTCTTGTTCTTTCTACTGATTTCCTCTATTCGAATATCATGAATCTTTTGTCAGTTTTGCATACTTTGATTTGTGAAAATATGCAATATACATCCCACTTGCAAAGTTAATTCGTCAATTTTTTTGACGACAAAGATTCATTTTTGTTCTTGCTTTACCCACCAGAGGGTTTTAAGCATACATCGATATTTAAAGAAGTTGTCATTGTATATTATTGGTTTTACTTATAGATTTGTGGATCTCTCTAGTGTAACCTAGTAAATGAATGTGAAACAACAATCTCAAAAAACCTTATACTTTTTATAATGACTTTTGCTAATTCTCATTTGAATTTTTCGCTGATGACTATTTTATAATGTTTTAAATGCACACGTTTTATAGTTATATAGTTACAATATTAATTAAAATATATTGAAACCATTCATACACGGAAAAATAAGATAGATAACATTTGTGAAAAATAAATAACATCAGTTACTTTAGTTTTTCATTTATTTTTTACGAATTGTATAAACGAAAAATTATAGATTTTTTAAACGAAAAATGTTCTGTATAGAAAGAAATATTGTAGGAAGAATATTTTATTGTATTAGGTATTCAATGAAAAATATGAAAAAAGTAAATGTCATTTTTAAATAGTTGCTGTTCCAGATGTAATGATAAATCCTTTTCTATATAGTTCATGCATTTTGAAACGGTACAAGTATTACACTGATTATAAGTTTTGCATTCTTTTTCATTAACAGTGTTCTTTATTTTGCATTTTTTTAGATTGGAACTAGAATATAGAACAGAAATTTTTAGAAGCTTTCATTGTACTTTGGCAGGCACTGTTAAGTAACATTGGAGTATTTACAGCAGTTTTTTATAAAAAAAATTTAATCGTAAGAAGAAAATAAAGATTTTGTATAGTTTTTTTGATGTTTAAATGATTCATTTTATGTAAATGTAAATCAAAGAATAATTTTTTTGGCAAACACATCCAATGCTCTTTTAAGTTGTGACTTGCTAAATGAAAAAACTTTTGGTTTTAGGAGATCTCACATTTTTTCTACATTTCATATGTAACATCAAAGCCAGAATGCGCAATGCTTAGGTACTATTTTATTCTTTTACCATTATTTTATGGTCGTGAATAAAAGGATCGCATACGCCAATTTATCACTGAGAAGGTTACGAGCGCATCAAATGTAACGTTCATCATCACTGTTATTAGAATATTTGTTTTCTCTTTTTCCATTTCTATATTTGAATATATTCGCGCCAACTTCATTGCGCCAAATCGGTAACTTGGTGAGACTGCAGACTTCGGCTTTGTCGACTTCGACAAATAAAAAATTAAGAGATATTATTGCAAATGTGCATATGGGTTAAATAAGCTTAATGTAATATACACAAGTTGCATATATTATCTGAAAAGTAAAATAGTTTTATCGCAAATACCTAGAGAATTAAAAAGGGTTTTTTTTTGTTGTAAAATATACCCCAAATATTTTAATTCAAAAGCCCAAAATAAAAATAACAATATATACTTTTGCTTTTTGAAAGCGCATATAAATTCTACGTACATTAAATATTTCCATAAAATTTATTAATTAACAAATATTTTTTATTGGTCTTACAGTCCAATCAATTCAATCTAAAAATAAAAATAAAAATAAAATAAAAATTAAAAAATTAAAATTAAATTAAAATTATAATGACAGTCAGACTGTCCTTGTTTACACCCACCCCCGTAGACTAATCTGAACCGCAAAATAAGGACTGATATCAGTCGCGCCCAACATCAAATTGCAAAGCATCAAAATGCATCGCAAATCTAGTAACTACCGTCCGCGCATGGAACAATACGACGCAAGCTTTATCCATGAATCAGATCCGGACAAGGCCTACAATATGGCGAGGCTCCAGTCCTCAAACACCCGGTCGCCCGAGCCGATCGAGAACTACTTACATTGTAAGTAGATTTGAGAGTTACAGAGATGATAAGTGTGTTGGGGACAGTCAGACTGCACTTTACTAACAAAGAATTTTTTCAGCTAATATTTTATTTTCAGATTATTCTACGGGGGTGAATGTAAACAAGGACAGTTTGACTGTCATTATAATTTTAATTTAATTTTTAATTTAATTTTTATTTTATTTTTATTTTTATTTTTATTTTTACATGGAATTGATTGGACTGTAGGACCAATAAAAAAATATTTGTTAATTTGTATATGGGCAGTCGACATAAGTACAATTAAATTATTTTAAAATTTATTAAGCCTGATTTTTAAAGCAATGACGTAAACATAAATATATATTCATTGAAATAAGAATAAAAATAAAATCTAAATAATGAGTTCAAGCATATTTTAAATTGTCATGTAAAATTTTATTGTGTAGATTATATGTGGCATTCATTATATTTTATAATTATTTTATAATTGCGTTATGCCGATATTCATCACATAAATCTATGATTAATTCTACTCCAAAATGATTTTTTTTTAATTATATTTTTTAAATTTATATTTACGTCTATTTTTAAGCTTTGTATTAAATAATATTTTGAAGAAAAAAAGAAATTATCTACTACTGGAAAAGTGAATTTGCTCAAGTAGAATAAATAAGAAGATGATTATGAATAAAAAAAATTGTATAAAAATTCAACTTTTTTTTTTACTTATAAATGTATCAGATCGTAAATTTTAACAATAATATAAAGTCTAATTTGAGGAAACTCAAACTTACTATATAATTCCATGCTTTTAGCAAAATTAAACAAATTAAAATGCAACTATAGCCATTATGTGATAGCAATAAAGATATAAAAAAAAAATTTTTTTTACTATATAGAACATATACATTTTCTTAGAGAAACTGTAAAAAAATAACTACAGCTTTACATGATTATTCACCGTCATAAGGTTCCAACTATCGAGCAGAAAACTTGCCTTTTTTCCGCACTCCCGTTGGGAAATTATACTCACAGCATACATATATGCAGCGGCATATAACGCAAAGAAGATGCAATAAGAAAAGAAAAGGAGCAAAAAAGGAAAAAGAAAGAAAGAAGGAAGGAAAGACAGAAAACTAAGCGCACTTTTCCATTAGTAGAAGAGTCCGACGTGCTGCAGCCTGAAGTTGGCGTCTGCTCAGTAGGACGCCAGGACGCCCGGTGGCGTCGGCACGACGACCGTGTGCTGGGGCAGAGCTACCGCGGGCGCCGGGGGCGGGGCCAGCGGGTGGCCGACGAGGACGGCCGCGGCGGCGGCCGCCGCCGCCGACGAGGGTATCGGTATCACCGGGGCCCCGCTGGCCGCGGCGGCGGCGGCGGCGGCTGCGGCCGCCTGCTGGCCGGCCAGGGCCGAGGCCGCGCTGCTGACCTGCGTGGGCGGGCCCTCGGCCGCGTGCTTGCGCAGGTGGCGCAGCATGTTGCCCTTCTCGACGAAGGTCTTGCCGCAGTCCGGGCAGCTGTGGGGCCGCTCGTCCGAGTGGGAGCGCCGGTGGCTGACCAGGTGGCCCTTGCACATGAAGTCCTTGGGGCAGAGGTCGCAGCGGAACGGCCGCTCGGCCTGGCTGCCCTTGTTGTGCGAGCGCATGTGGAAGAGCAGGTTGCCCTTCAGGGGGAAGCTCTTGCCGCACTCGGTGCACACGAAGGGCCGCTCGCCGGTGTGACAGCGCATGTGATTGATCAGGTGCTCCTGGGGATGCGGACGGAACGAGATTTCATTGGCTTGGTAACTTTTAGGCGTGTATAGATTTTAGCAGGATTTTGTTTAACTCTGTGTGCATGCATTTGTAAATGATGGCATTTTCCAAAGTAATGTGTATCAATTGTAAATATACGGGAATGTAACGGTAAAGGGAAATAATCGGAAATCTATAAGATTGAGTAAAATTTCCTGAAGGTGGTTCGAGCGCAACTACTGAATCAAAGAGCTACACTATATAATTATAAATTTTCTTGTTTTTTTTTTTTTTAATTTTTTAAATTTATATTTAAATAATATATAAAAATTAATGCAATACCCTTTTTAATTTTAATTCCAATAATTTTTTCTTTTTAGTTTACAATACTGTCAGATTAAATCTTAAATCATAAAAATACTGAAATTTCTAACAAGCCTAATCAAATATTATTTTTAACTAATCGGCATTATGCATCATTGAAAATGTTAATAAAAACTTCAAAAGTTGAGCCATTGATAATTATTAAATCTTCAGTTTCTATAGATATAACCATTGGTTACATTATATCGATAGATAGAACCAGTAATAGGGATTATTGTTAAAATGATTTTTCTAAAAAATGAGATCGGTGACTTCAGTTGAGTTTCTCATCAAAAGCTATAGTGTTATTGTTGTAAAATATGTGAGAGAAGTTCCATTTAATCAATTTTAAGCATTTTTTGATAAAACTTAATTACACTAGAACCACCTCAATACCTGGAAAATGTTACAATTATACATATGCGAAAAGACCATAGTTCAAATGACAGACTCAAGTAGTTATTGCCGAGTATGATCAGCCGCCCAGGCGATAAGTATGCATTGGAATATATTTGTAATCGAATGGTTATAATAATGTTTTAATATATAGAAACAGTAATATTAATTATCGATTTCTTGTTAAATTAAAATTAGAGGTTTCTTACTGAAATGTAATTGACAAAATAATTTGTTTCGGTCCATATTTTTTGATTAGGTGCCTTTTTCATTTTTAATTCGAATCTTACTTTTCTTAATTAAATTTTGATTTTTTAATATAGTATCTTCAAATTAATTTGACGATATTATATTCTTCCAGCTGATTTTGGATTTAAACACATTCTTTTTGATTGAAACAGAGATGAGATACAGAAAGACTCAAGCTAGGATTTTAATTTGATTAAAAATTTCCTAGAGAAATCTTCATAGGTAATATATAAATGCAAAATATTTAATTTTGAATTGGTATAATTTTGAACATATTATCCTAAAAATCCCAAAGGCAGCCTTAGATGTAAGAAGATAATATAAATTGTTGAGAATATTATATAGAATTTTTAGAATCTTTTTTAAATGATATACTTTGCTTTAAGAAGTAATAAAGTACAATAATTTATTTTTAGTGCAGACTATTTAGCACATTTTTAAATCGTAATACGTATATATATATATATATATATATATATATATATATATATAATGATCTCGCCGAGCCATTTAAGCGCAAGGCGGCCTCCTTCCTCACCTTTCGGGTGAACGGCTTGGAGCAGACGTTGCAGCAGTGCGACGAGTCCCCGGTGTGCTGCCTGAGGTGGTTGTTCAGGTGCTCCTTGCGGGTGAAGGTGCGCTGGCAGAACTCGCAGCGGTGGGGCGACTCGCCGGTGTGGATGCGCACGTGGTTCGTCAGGTGCTCCTTGCGGGTGAACGACTTGGAGCAGAAGTGGCAGCGGTGGGGCGACTCGCCTGTATGTTGACGCACGTGATTTGTCAAATGTTCCTTCCGCGTGAAGGATTTCGTGCAATACTGGCACTTGTGCGGTGACTCACCCGTGTGCTGCCTGACGTGGTTCACCAGGTGATCCTTCCGCGTAAACGCTTTCGGACAGTACTGACAGCGGAAGGGCGTCTCTCCTGCGAGTTTTTTTTTACTTCGATTTTTTTCTCTATCTTTCGTTTTCCCAGATCGATAATTGACTCTAATCTTTATGGAAAGCACATTCAGAGACAGATACTTTGCGCATCGAGATAAAGGAGGCGCCTCTCATAACATAACCAAAGGGGCTCTCTTTTCCTTTCTCGATGAAACGAAAACATTCATTTAGCTGATTTTACTTCATTTCTTTTTTTCAATTTTGTCCATTAACGATTTTTCAAATAGTTCAGAGATTTTAATTGATATTTCAGTTATACGTATATCTATACTAAAGTTAGCTCTTACTTAATACTCAATGCCAAATACAAATTTTATATTATTAAATGTAACTTAATCTATTTTGTTTTAACAACAGCATAACTATATCACAATTTAACAATAAAATATAAGAAAAGTCAAGTATTTGTTTTCCGCATATATACATTATATTTTATAATTTTAATAAAATGCATAAGAACTCATTTAATAATATAAACTCTGTGTATGCATATATAAAATTTATAATTCAGTAAACCAATGAAAATATCGTTTAATAAATTGATTTTAATACAGTGTTTTATAGTTTTTAAAACACTGGAGCATATTCAAGTCTAAAAATTTTGTATCTTTTATCAAGAATCCCGAATGAACTTTTGTTTTTTTATTTGTCTCTAGTTGTTTTTCCTACGTCATACAGACAAGGGCGCATCACCTGCACAAGGCGAGTTTTGCCCGATGCAATGCACCAAGTGGCAGATCGGATTTTCCCATTACTGTCTAAATTTAGTTTTTTTTTTTTTGTAATTAACCCATAGACTACTGGCGATTTTGAGCCAAAAAGTGAATATTTTGTGAGAGAATTGAGTTATTTCATAATAATTAGTAAGTAACAAAGTAGCATGAATTTTTCGTTGATCATAAACGAGATCACGCCGGTAGTCTTGAGGTTAATGCCATGAAGTTTGTTAGCCTATTACTCGATAAAAAAAAATCATACACTTAAATTTGAAAAATAAAATATAAAAAAACTCAATGATCACCTCCAAAATACTTATATTTCTGAAAAAGAAAACTTAAGTAAAAGTATATTTTGAAATAAAAAATCAGAAAAATATTGAACAAATTAAAATATGCCCATTTCTACTATTAATGATTGGAAAATAGAAATATTTATTTATTATATTTAATAATGAAAATGATTGTTCTCTATTAAAGTATATTTCTTTTTTCCTTATTAAATATTTGATATTTAAAAAAAAGTAATGTTTTTTTTAATAGAATGTTTAATATAGTACATATTTAAAATAAGTTCAAAAATAATGTTAAAACAATATAAGTGTAAATATTCAATCATTTAAATAAAATAAAAATTTTTTAACTTTATATTAGCATCAAATAATCTAATCTATCATTAACTTAAAAATAAAATAAATCTCATATAAGTTATAAAATCATTCAAATATGTGTTTCTTCTGAAATAAGTTATTTTTCATATATTTCAGTTTTAAAAGGTTAACATCCACTATTGTGAAAACGTTACGAAACTTTTTTGTAATTAAATTATAATATTACTGTTATTTATGCTTTTAATATTCATATACATATATATATATATATATATATATATATATATATATATATATATGTATATGTATATATATACATACATACATATATGTATCATCATAAATTATTTGATAAATCTATTTTATTATCCTTAATATTCAAAAACTTAAATAATTTTTACTGAAATAATTATCGTGTTAGTATATCATTTTCAATCAATGTATAAAATTGTTTTAAATATAAATAACAACAATTTTGATACTGTAACAAGATTTGCCATCTTTGTGTATTGCATCTAAGAAAAGTCTATATAGAACCATTTTATCAATTTATAATTAATTAGTATCTTATTCATATATTGTTAATATTGATAAAGTTGATCCATAGACTATTCTTAAAAAGCTTAAGTCTATGAAGAAAAGAGCAGTTTTAATCAATGTCTAGCTATTCAGTGATAGAATTTTTTTTAAGGTTTTTAAATGTATGAATATTTGTTAGTAAATAAAAGAAACATGTATAAATTTATATCATATGCATTTAAATTGTCCTAGTAGAAAGACATCAAAAAACTGCGCTTAATTATATAAAAAAATATATAAAAAAACTAGGCAATGACCAAGCATATATGAGAGCGGTGTATAAGGCAGAATTGTGGTATTTCTGATGAAGTTAGCAAAAATGGTAAAGAATAATAGATGAAGAAAGCTGTAATAATAAAGCTGAAATAAGATAGTTCAAATTTTTTTTAAAAATTCAGAGTTCACACACACATACACACATGTGCATGAGCACTCTTACTTATAAATGAAAACATTCATTAAAATTTCTACTAAAAAACGTTTAAGGAAAATATTTCTCAAAATGAGACACTTAATCATAAACTCAATACTATCTTTGGACTGGTTGTAAGATAATTTAAGTTTTTTAACTTCCTCTTCAAAATATATTATTGTATTTACATTTATTTATTTATGTCTTCTGAAGACCATAAAAAATATAAAAAGTACATTAAAATAATTTAAAATTAACCTTAACAATATTTTCAAGTTTGATTTTGACTAGAGTTACAATAATTTCACTTTTACTGTCCTCCACTGAAATATGCAATTTTTATACCACATACTCAAACCCAGACATACTTTTGCAAGCGGTAGAAATGAGTTTAGATCAATGATTATGCTCTTAAAAAAATATATATTTACTTTATTTTAATAACTTTGTATTAAAATTAGAATTTCTTTTGACTTGTTTTTCTTTTCACTTTTTAATATTTATCTTTTTATTTGCATTACATTATATGAATAAAATTTATTTCAAGTATTTTCATTTCAACCTATCATTGAAGTAAACAGCTATGTTTTTACACGACATAGTTATCAAAATATTTTATACAAAATAAAATATTTTCATAACTATTTTCCTTTAATATTTATTAATCTTTGTTCTACTTATGCTTACATACTGCTGATAATTCACAATAGGCATATTATAGCCTAATGAACTATGCCAATGTTATACCTAAAATTTATTTACTATATCAGATACATGCATTTATATATATAAATATATATACATACAACCTGTTCCTGAATGAATCTATCAAAAGCTAGAAGGATGGATAGTAGTTTATTCGGAGACAGGTGGCATAAGAAATACTCAGAAATAAATTTTGTTTAAAATAATTGTCCAAAACTTAAATTGAAGTGAACGAATCGCTAATTATTTGAATCCATTTTGCAAAAACGCGATAAATTAATAAATAACTTTCTTTATTAGACAAAGAAGTAAATAAATAATTAAATAAATAAGATAAAATTAAAAAATGAAAATAGAGAACAAAGAATAAAACGAAAACTAATTTATATTGTTTAAATTTATAGCCGGAATATAAAAAAAATAAAGGATATTTATTTTACATAAAGTAGAAGAAGAAAAGAAACAAATAAATAGTTGATGAGTAAATCGATGAGTTTGATTAGTGGGCGTAAGATACAAGCGAAGAATGAGAAAGGGAGGAAGATAGACGAGAGCTTAGTTGCCCGCTGGGAAGTCATTTTCGACTTTCATTTTTGCCGAAGTGAACATCTCTGCCAACCGCTCTCACCTGTGTGTTGGCGGATGTGGTTAACAAGGTGTTCCTTTCTGGTGAACGATTTGGAGCAGAAGCCGCATCGGTGTGGTGACTCACCCGTGTGCTGCCTGACGTGATTCAGCAGATGCTCCTTCCGCGTGAACGTCTTCGAACAGAAGTCACAGCGATGCGGTGTCTCCCCGGTGTGCCACATTATGTGATTCGTGAAGTGCTCCTTGCGCGTAAATGATTTGCCTGAAAAATTCAATGATAAAACGGTCACGGGATTCTCGACGTTGGAGCGCGCGAGAAGGGATGGCTCGATATCTCGGAAATGAAATTCGACAGTTTCCAAACCATTTCATAGCCTCAAAGTCGTAAATTAACCAAAAATGAGAATCGGCGCTCGCTTTCACTCTTTTATATATACATACATACATACATACACACACACACATACACCACACACATATATATATATACATACATACGTATATACATACGTATGTACATACGTATATACATACATATACGTATATATATATATATATATATATATATATATATATATATATATACACACATATACATATATGTGTGGGTGTTACGCTCAATTAAATTTTGGAGCATCAATTTTGATCAAAGTATAATTGGGAAATGCTACGCACGATGTTGCCAATGTATTCCTACTCCCTGTAATACGCAATTACTATTCTCCTATATTCTATTCTTTATACTGATTTAATTATCTTTTATTTCAAAGGAATTATTTCTGATAAAATAAGGATCACACTTAGTAATAAATATCTATTAAAGAAAAAATTATAAATGTTGCACTAATGCTAATGAAAATCGCACAAAACGATTAGTATAGAAAAATTTTGCCTTTTTATTACCAGCTGTATCCCGCACAAAGAGCCTCTTGGATTCGCGCGAGTATATATACGGACGCAACCGAAGCTCGTAGGCATATAAAAGAAATGAACAGTTACTTTCGTGCACTTTTACTCATCGATATTACATTGTAAAAATACGAACCGCTCAGGTTGACAAGGTAACAGGCCATAGCATCACGATGCTGCTGCTGGTCAGTGCAAAGCGAGCGAAAATTCGCGTCGAACATTTAGGCGTTTTGTTAGTAGGATATAATAATGGAGCGAGAGAGAGAAAGGCCGACGGAAAGACGTCCGGGAATCGAGAAACCGCGCGTCTCTAACCTGTTATGCGACAGCTACACTCCCCTTCATCTCTGGGCTACAGTCCACAGGCGCAGGAGGCTACAGTGCGCTCTATACACCTCCGCAAAATTGCCATCGATGTGTTTGTGCGAATGCGACTATACCCAGCGGAAAGATACGGGTAGAGGGGAGAATGTAGGAGAGGCAGAGGGGGAAACGAGGGTGAATGAGGAGGAGGAGGAGGTGGCGGAGAAGGGAGAGGAGGGAGAGGAGGGAGGGGGCGGAGGCACAAAACAGTATAGTCTATATATGTGGCAGACTGGCAGCGCAATGAGAGCTGGATACAGCGATATTATAGCAGGGAGTAGACGATGTATACGTATATATGCGCGAGACGCGAGTACGGATTGTATTTTGCAAGAGGGAACAGAAAATTATAAAACTAAGGCATTTTTAAGAGCCATGGGCACTTTTTCGTACGTCTAATTGTCAATCCCTTACTCCTACTCGATAAAATGAAATTATTAAATTCTTAATTTATAGGCGATTCAACGATGTTTCCTCCAAGACATATAACGGATATAAATTTATTTATTTTCGTTGAATAGAGCATATTTAAATTATAAACAAGTTATATGTTTTGCTGATATAAAATTATTGATAATATGTTCCTTCCTTATATTTCTGGGGTTGGATAGAAATATCACACAAAGAAATTTATTTGTCCTAAGTCTATATTAATATTTATTATAAATCTAAAGTTGATTTACAAATCATTGATAAAAAGGCCATTAATTAAAACAAAGCAATAAATAATAATAAAAGCCTTAGGCATTTACATAAATAAGTTTATTTAAAATAATCTCACTTGTAATAATAATAAAAATTGTTTCTATTAAAGGCAAAGACTTAATGCCGGTCAATAAAAAAAAAAGAAAAAAAGAAAAAAATCGAGAAGGGGCCAACGAAAAAAAAGCACGAAAAGGGTAATGATTGCCGGATTCGCGCAAGAAAGGGAGAGGGAAGAGGGTGGATGAGCACGCGCGCGTCGAATAGGGGTAAACTACTCGCGACATTTTGCGGAGGGTGGGAAAAACGACGAGGCGATCAATCTCCAACGCGAATTTTATTTTTGCCATCGCTACAGAAGGGGGCGATGAATTATCTTCTGTGTACGTGTCGTTGACGTGGGTATTCGGGTTTGCGTGACATCTTTTTTAAACCGAACATCATTAGTTTATGCATTTATTTTTAACTAAATTCAACTTGTGTTTTTATTTATTTATTTTTTAATAAATCATTTTCACGTTTAAATGTAGGTGTACTACTACTGAAACCGCTAAACAATATTTATTAATGTATAAAAATATTAAAAATTTAATAATTTCACTAATCATTAGTTGAACTTTCAAATAAAAATTTGTGAAATATTAACAGTAAATATCAGAAACATTTAATTAAATTTTTTCCCTTAAATTAAAAGTAGGCTTCACCTTAATAAAAAAACGCTTTTACTTTATAATTCATAATACAAAAAAGATATCTGGAGCAGTTTCTAATATATTTACAGTTTTGCATAAGTTTATAATGATCTATTGTATAGCATAGAGTATAGTGTGTTAATCATTTTCATTCTTTACAAATATAAAAAGTCCTACACTATATATAAAAAATATAAGAAAATATTAGTTTTTCATAGCTTAAAGAATATATATAAATTTTATTTTCAAATTTTTAAATTCAGTATAATATTAATTTATCTTTATTATCAATATCTAATTACAAAAATTCCTTATGAAGAATTTTGGGTCATTATTGGAATATTAAAATGTAAATCAACATAATCAATTTACTTATGTTACAGATAATATATTTACGACAGCATGCGACATGTATGTACATTTTTTAATTGTAGTTAAAATTTGAAACTTACCACAAATTTCACAGCGGAAGGGCGTATCATTAGTATGTGAGCGCATATGATTGGCTAGATGCTCCTTGCGCGTGTATTTTTTTCCGCAGACCTGGCAATGATGAGGTGTTTCACCGGTATGCCACATCACGTGGTTCATAAAGTGCTCCTTACGCGTGAAAGATTTCTTACAGATGTCGCAACGATGCGGTGTTTCTCCTGTATGTTTGCGTACGTGATTTACCATATGTTCTTTGCGCGTAAACGTTTTCGCACAATACTGGCACCTAAACAATAATCATTTATTGTATTTCGTTATTATTCGAATTCTTTTTCATTTTTTTTTATTTATTTCATCTTTTATAATTACTATAATAATTCAAAAATAAGTTAATTATCGTTTAATAAAAAAAAATTTTAAAAATGACACCTGATATTAATTTTATAATATAAACAATTGAAAAGACGAAGATTTATAATCACAAATTTCATAATAATTTGCAAAATACTCTATTTTTATTTCATTTTCTAAAAAACATTTCATAATTGTTTCTTACCTATATGGAGTTTCTCCTGTATGGCATCTTGTGTGATTATCAAGGTGTTCTTTTCTTGCAAAACTTTTTCCACAAACCGTGCAATTATAAGGTTTGTCTGTGGCGTGGCGTTTCATATGTCGCTCTAATGATGGCGCATTTGCAAAAACATGAAAGCAAACTGCGCAAGTAAACATTGAACCACCTAAGTGACATTTACCGTGACGGGTTAAATCACTAGCGGTAGTGAATGCCTTACCGCATACCTGAACATAAAATTTTTTAATTTTTTAATGCAAAGAAAACTATTATGTTATATATAATATAAATGACTTAATGTTCATCACTATCTTAAATATTGAAATTTTTATACAAAATAATAATAATATGAAAATTTGGGTTAATATAGATTTATTATAATTATATAAAAAAAAAATTGGATATAAAAGTTAAAATAATTTTTAGCTAAAGATTCATAGAATACATTAGTTTAGATATAAAGTTTTTAATTTTCGCGGGATATTCATAAGATTGCAATATAATATATTTTTATTTAACAATAAATAATTCAAATACTTTCTAAGAATATAATTTAATTATTACTTGACAAGTGAAAGGTTTTCTCTCTGTGTGATATCTTCGATGTACGATCAACTGATACCGAAATTGAAATATTTTGCCGCAGACTTCACAGGAATGACTGCCGACGGAGACGGGTGAACCGCTTGGACCTGGCGTTGCTTCACCATCATTTGACTTGATTTCAAATTTATTGAGCTGTACTTGCTGAACAAGCGGGGTACCATTCTGTATGGTTGTAACCGTTTGTGTTGGCACTGTTCCGCCTATCAAAGTTGTGCCTGCGGCTATTTCACTTTGAAGTTTTCCGAAAACCTCGTGATAAGCTAACAGTTGGTTAATCTGATTCAATTCTTCAACGTTCACAGCTCCCTGCTTATAACAATTGAAGTATTCAATTGTATTATTTATTCACATGTTTATTGACGAACTTATATTCAGCTACATCAATATTGTTACTTTTTAAAATATTGAATTATCTATAAAATTTACCACGCCTGAATGATAAATATGCTTTCAACAATTTTACTAACAAAATTCTACTAAAAAATTAAATACTTATATATTTTTATAAGTTAATATTAAAAAAAAAAAAAAAAAAAAAAAAAAAAAAAAAAAAAAAAAAAAAAAACGGAATTTTCAGTATTTAAAAAAGAAATCATGTTTTTGTTTTGGAGTGAAATGAGATTTTGTCACTGATTATGTACCGCACCTAAATCTTTCTTTCAAATTGTTAACTATTCTTTTTCCTTATAATTCAAGTTATCTAGTGGATATAAAATGAAAGCTACAATTTTTGTTTCATTGATGTCTGGCATGTGTTCATAATGTCTATTATGAGTTTTTTCAATAGTTAATTTATTGACTTTCCTACATACAGTCGCAAGAATTAACTCGTTGAAACGAGTAATTGAAAATTTATCATGATCTTGAATTGAATCGTTGAAAATTGATCATGATCTTAAATTTACAAAACTGGGTATAACTTATAATGTAAAAGAAAGACATAAAGAGAAAGTATCCATAGCCCAATCAATGACACTTTCTCATTTGAAAAATACTAACAATTAGTTTAAGAAAAAAATTATTAAAAATACATAAGTTTTTTAATTTTTTTAGGGTTAGAATCGTACAGAGCATATCTGATTAGCTTATAAATTTTACGCTGTGAACAATTATTCTATATAATTTATCAAGGCCTGAGAATTCAAAGATCAGGAGAAATTCTGTACAATTCAGTCGTCAAAGGATTTAAATTCAAAATGTGTGTATATATGTATATATATATATATATATATATATATATATATATATATATATATATATATTGCCAAATACAATTTAATAATATATTTTCAGTCTAGTACAATTTAATTCAGATTCACTTTATATTTCTGACATACAATAAGAAAAATTCTATAGAATCTAACTAATGTGTTCTTTTCAACATACTTTGATATTTTCACAATGTAATAAATAAAAATAGCTTATATTGCAATAAATTGAATTCATAAATTAGTGAAATAATGTTTATGAATTAAAATACTTTTAATTAGCAATTTTTACTCTAATGCTATATTTAATTAAATTGAAGTTTATTAAATAAAACAGAAATTGCTATTTTGTTACGTTTACTTTTTGATTACTGGTGAAAGGTAAGAGTTCTTAAAAAAAGTTTTTAATATAAAAAATACCATAATTAAAAATGTACCTTATTAATGTATTGCGATATATCAACGCCTAAAGATTTTGCAAGATCCTGATCACCTGGGGCACTAATTTTAACAATAGATCCATCTGCTGTTCGAACGTCCATCATATGACCCCCTGGCTTTAATTCGGGTACTTGAAACCTGCAATAAAATATTTTACATAATATAACAGAAGTTTTTATTCTTTTATGCCTAAATATTAAAATAAAAAATTAATTTTTATCTGTTGAATTTTTGATTACAAAGCTAAAGGTTAATAAACCTGCCATAGATATTCTCATTGTTATTAACATAACTAAATTTAAATCAGAATCATTGTGCAATCATTTTAGAATATACAATTTAAGTCGTTTTATTGAAGATTCATGTTACAAAAGCAGTAAAAAAAAATTCTTACTGAGGCATTGTTAACTGACGTATTTCTTCCTTTTTTTCCACTTTTTCTACTCCACTAGGATTTGTACCATTTCCAGAAGAAGTACCCCCTATACTAACATTAATCTGTTGCTGTTGCTGCTGCTGATGCATTAGACTTTGTTGTAAATTATGTTGATGTTGATGATCACTCTGAATGTGAGAATGCACCTGGTTATCATTGTTTCTGTCTGACGATTCTTCTTTAGATTTATCTTCTCTGGATGAATGCTGATTCTGATTACTCTGGGCTGGATTTTGATGACTCTGCATTTGATGATGAGATTGAGCTTGTTGATGCAATTGAGCTTGTTGCTGTGATTGCATCTGCTGTTGCATTTGAGCATGAGCTGCTTGCAGGTGACTTACACTTGCTTGAAGATGGCTTCCATCTAAGGCAAGACCCGGAAGAGAAACTGGAATCTAAATAAGAATTATACTATTAAATTAATTTCTAATATTTTAAAAAATATGATAAAGCTAATATTGATAATCGTAAATTTAACAAATTTATGTGCTTAGTTACACTAATTATACACTAAATATTCTAATTTTCTATTCTGAAAATAAAATTACTATTTTAATATGAATTTTCTAAAGGAACTGAGCTAAGTTTTATTTTTATTATTATATACTTAACCTTTTTAAACTTCATAATTTTACTTCCATCGACTTCTACATAATCAACTAATAAACATTTTTATTGATCTTACAGTCTTTTGAACAAACTGATATAATATAATTATGACAGTCAGACTATCCTTGTTTATATAATCACCTCTTTAGAATCTGAAATATAAAACCTAAAATATTAAAACAAAATTAATTTTGTTAATAAAGGATAATTTGGTTGTCTTCTTCAATTAAAAAGTATTTTCCACATTTATAACTTCTAACGTTTCCAGCCTCTTCACAAAATTCATTTTAATTTTAATACTGTATATCTTATATTTCAGATCCTATAGGACTGATTATAAATAAGGGCATTCTGATTGTTACCAGAATTATATTATATTAAATTGTTAAAAAGACTGTGAGACCATTAAAAATATTTATTAGTTTTATATATTTAATATCAATGTTTCATAAATATTAATAAAAATATTTAATAAAAATAATAGTATTAATACAAAATAAGCCTTGAACAAATCAATGAAATAAATATTACTTCCATCAAAGGGTTAAAGTAATAAAAGTGCTTAATTAAAACTAATTGTAAAAATGACAAAACACGCTTTAAATATTCATTAAATGTTATTACATCTACTAATTATTACATTATTATCAACTAAATATTGCTGTAGACAATAAAAGATAGATGTTATTTGGCTATAATCAAAGACAACAATTTCACTCATTAGTCTAAGTTGATCAAAATTTCTAAAATTGTTGTTCTAAATAATATTGAGAATATTACCATAACATTGAATATTATAATTGTAAATAACTATTCTTGATATTAATTTACTACTTTTACTGATTAAAATTTCTTAATAACACAAATTACAATACATAAAAAGAAACAGGTAATTTCAAACTAATACTGTTATTTGATTGTGCAATTAATTATGCAACATAAATCTACAATAATTTTATTAAAATTATAGCATGCAAATTACTTAAACAAACCTGTGTAGGAGGCTGCAAGGAGTTATGGTGATTACTCC
Source organism: Sycobia sp. Sy_11 (assembly GCA_018907035.1). NCBI lineage: Eukaryota > Metazoa > Arthropoda > Insecta > Hymenoptera > Epichrysomallidae > Sycobia > Sycobia sp. Sy_11. The sequence goes on from JACCIC010000094.1 coordinate 1,699,592, forward strand.
TAGCAATAGAGGGTTGATGATGGTGAGAAGTTGATGTCTGGTGATGTGCACCAGAAGTTAACGACATATCCTGGTTCAAGAGCGCAGCTGAATCTTTGGTATTTTGAGACTCCCCACTCCCTGCACCTCCTCTATGATGAGGATGGTGGTATACTGATACTTGAGGTATTGGCCCAGGAAATAGATTGGTGAGAACCCAGTATTTAGCTACTGAGGAAGCTAATGCTACAGCGGTACCTACACGTAGATCTGTGGATGAGTGAGAATTGACCCCTACATTGCCAAGGCTTGCTGAGGTTGTCAGACTGCCTGGGTAAGAAGGACGACTGCTTTGACCTGTGCTTACTTCCTACCAATACATATCCAAACAATTTTACAACATCGATTAAGCATGCAAAAGCATGCAACATGTAGATAATGAACTGACATATGTGGTATATTATCATGTTTGGATATACACACACATATTATTCATGGAAGACTTAATTTCTTAACCAGTTTGAAGTTAGGGCTTAATAAAATAAAAACATAGAATGCAAATACACTTTTTAAACAAAAGTTCTAGTAATTATTTTCATATTACATTAATTTGTTATTATTAAAGATTGAATTTAACACAAAAGCTTTATCAAAAATTTTAGTTCTTTACTAAGTGCAAATTACTCATTTACGGCTTATTCTTACTTAAGCAAACATGCAATCTACTAAATTGTTAATAATATACTATTTGTAAAAGCTTATTTCAAATATACAAGCATTGCTTTCTTAATTATAATACTGTCTAATCACTAAAAGTATTAAATACTACAAAATCAGTTGTTAATAAGAAAAATGTTTAAGTTTCCAAATAATATATACTACATTACAAATAGAAAAATTACTAATGCGCATATGCAGTTTGGCAAAAAAACTATGGTACAAAAACTACATAAAGCTCACCTCTTGTGCCTGCGTTGTCGCTGGCAGAGCATGCTGCTCACTATTCATTTTTGTTCAATTAAAATCATCAATTAAACACTTTCTGGATTTTTCATTTTTCACTCTATAACATAAAAAAAATTAAAAGTTGATGATATTCATTCTAATAAAATTTTAAGTACAACTTGTTAGTTTCTTAATTTATTATATAATTAAAATAAATTTAAGTTTTCTAATATAATTTCAAGACTTCAAAAGATACACCTGATTTTATAAATTGTCATAATTAAAATTTGAAATTTTTACAGATAAAAATAATACTCCTAAAAAATATCTTAAATAAGTAAATCGAGTGACTTAGTTTATCATAAGAGTTGATTTAAATTTAAGTAAATTAAAATAATTCATTATTTATAAACCTAAATGCATCTTTTACATCCTTGTTTAAAATTAAAATACTGAAAATTACTGTAATTAAAAACATTGCATAATAGAGGTGTATTGATATATAAATCCTACTTATTTGATATGTAGCAGAGGTATAAACGGAATAAAAAAGTTATGCAAAGACCTATAAAATTTCAAGTAAAAAAAGCAAATTTTCAGTAAAGTTCTTAAATTACACAAAAGCAATTTTTTAAGGTTAATAAGTTTTCGAATGAAAGTGTACCCTTTAAGTTTTTTAGAGTTTCAATCAATACCTACTATATTTAGCTTGACTATGTTTATGTTTCATATATACAGAAAAGAATGTTATAAATATTATTATATGTATGTATCACTTATCATGAAACAATTTTATCGTCATCTTGGAGCTTGAAAATAGTGACTTACTAATCCTCATAAAAGGTATATATCAAAGTCTTAAATAAAAAAGTTAATATTATCTAATTTTAATTTAATTTTCAAAAAAGTTTTAATCAAAGAGCATGGAATGACTCATCGCGATTGAACTGTAACAAAGCCCTGAAAGAATACAGATTGAACAAGTAACGTTCCAGACCTAATCTTAACACTCATAAAAATGTAACCTAACCTATTTATCGTATTTTATTCCTATAGAATCTAGCAATGATAAAAAAATAAGTACAATTTCAGAATAGAGTATGTGAATATAATCAGAAAGTCCGTGCACGCCGCAACATATTCCTTTATATACTTCTTTCTCTCTGTCTCTATCTCTCTTTATCACAATATATTGCAGGCAAAGATAATCCGGAATCTACACACGGGCACATTAAGGCTTGAAAATAAACGCGTCTGCTACTGAATTCGAAGTTTTTCTTTTCTCCATGCAATCCCGCAATTCTCTTTTAGCTCCCCGCGCTCTACATTACATTGCGCGAACAGCCATATAGTAGGTATACGCACGCAGTTGGGAAAACATATAATAAGCGCATCAGCTATAAGCGCGCGCGCGGCAAGATGGTTGCCTTCGCGTACTAACACATACGATCACGTGTGATACGTGGTTCACGTAAAACGCGCGTGTATGCGCTCTGTGTCCTTTACGATCGTCCAATATGGAACATTAATTTTATCCCATAATAAGTCGCACAAGGCACGGTTTATTCGGCTCCAATAAGAAAGAAAAAATGGCCAGTATAAACGCGTGTGCAGAAGAGAATTACTACATAGGAGGCAAGAGGGAGGAAGGGAAAAAGACTCACGTGGTGTCCGGTGCCATGGTCGCCGTTGTCGATGCGGCAGCAGCAGCAGCGGCGGCAGTGGCGGGCATAATTTTTCCTCCTAACGCCTCCTTCACGCCTTTATTGCGGGGAAGGCTCCTCCGGCTCCGCGCGTCTCTCCTCGTCCCCTCGCAACAACTCGCCCGCGCGCACTCTCGCACCCGCTCACCGCCCGTCTCTCTCGCTATCTCTGCCCAATATTACGTTACGTGCGCGCGCGCGCTCGACTGATTGTTATATACGCACACAGTCATCAACGCTAACGCGACAAAACCGCGGGGAGTGTGCGATTGCGCGCGCGCGCGCGGCGAACAATACTCTGTATATGTGTATATGAATGCTGTATGCATGCACGCATGTATATATGTATGTATGTATATAGATGTATATGTATATATGGCTAATCTCGCGGCGCCACTGCACACACGTAACAACGCACACGAGCACGTGCGACGGGACACACTTATACAAGAGGGCACACGCACCTCCGCCTATATGCGTCTCCCCGCTAGAGAACTGTGCTGCTGCTGCTGCTGCTACTCCTGCTGTTCCTGCTGTTATCGCCGCTGGCTTGCTGCTGCTGCTGCTGCTGCTGTTACTACTACTCAAAATCCTTGCCGGCGAATCAGTTTGTCGATGTGCTGGAGCTTTGGAACCGATGGATTGCGAGGCGTTATATAGATCGATCGACGTGGAGGACTCGGTCGCGCGTATATATTGAGGCACAATCAGGATTAACAGTGTGTCATGGCGACAACGAACATCTCCCCCCCGGTAACCGTCCGTTTCTCTCTCGTCTTCAGTTGCGTTGCGTTGCGCCGCTCGGAGTGGTGGCGGCGTAGCGGAGGGAGGCTCCCCTCTCCCCCTGTGTCTCGACCCCAACCTTTCCCCGCCCACCCCGCCGTATATGTATATATATATATATATATATTTCTCTCCTTCTATCTTTATCTCCTGCCCCCCTGTCTGTTTTTCGGAACGGGGAGGGGCTCCTCTCTCCCTCCCCTTCGAAACGTTAACGATAAGCTGACGGTCTGTGATACCGTCAAAGAATGCTCAAATTTAAACGTTAGCCTTTTTGCCTCGGGAGTTGACTATAATCGACTAGCCGAGCTCCTGAATATTCTGTCCGTTCTCTGAAAAGATCTTTACAGAGGATAACATATCATTGAGATAGAAAATGAATATTTAAAGATATGAATGAATTATCTGAAAGGCGATTATAAGAAATCTACACATAAAAACGTAGTAATCTAAATCGTTCTCTTTGCATTTTTAGTTTAAAAACAGAGTTTGATAATAATGAATACTTCAATCAGTAATATAGGGATTCAATTTTATTTTAAAATTAAACGCCATATAAAGAAGTTAATATTGAATGAAAAATATATACCAATAATATCATCATAAATTCATTAGCATTTCTTGAAGGTGGTATTTTCAATAAAATTAAATATAACGTCCTACCGAAGCCGGCATGTATCTACTGATAATTTAAATATTACCCGAGTTATATCAGATTTAAATAATATTTTTTATCTTTTTCTTTTATTCTTATACTTTTATATTTTGTTTCCTTTAACAAAACAAATTAAATAATATATATCTTCTGTATTTCCCTTCCCTTTCTATGTATCTTATATTTTATATATAAGCTTTAATAAATAGTCTTGAATTAGTTTTATAGTTTTTTTAGTGTATCAACTGAGTTTTTTATATACAGGAATTTTTTTAATCAAAGATGTATACGAATAGAGAAAATCGCAATGAAAATCAGCATATAGAGTTATAAAACATTTTAGTTTTTACGACAAGAAATAATTATAAATGGTGTTATATTCTTGATTAATTAATTCGACAAATCTATTTCCTTCTCTTACATAATATTTTATTTGTTGTGTAATATAATAATTTTTTCTAAATAAATTCTATAAAAAAGCAAGCGAAGAGTGCATAGGTCGTGCTTTGCATGTTATTCATAATAACAATTTTTTTAAAATATTAATATGCGAGATATGCGGCGAAAAAATTCAAATATACAACTCTGGGAATATTGAAGGTAAACGGTCGTCAACTTGTATAATGACTGTGCGGTGATGGTCAACAACTCATAAATTGATCACGTGATAGATGACGTTCCAAATACATAACACCTCTCCTTCTCGTATTATATATATATGTGTGTGTGTGTGTGTGTGTGTGTGTGTCACACTAACGCGCGCGGTGCGGTCCCGCTCCCGCATACTCCCGAGGACGCGCCATCCGTTTTTTGGTCTTCCTCTCCCCTATCCTCCCCCTTTCGTCTTTTTGTATCATCCATGTAGATTGTTACAGACGCCTATGGGATTATATATTGGTATCTGGCTGGCGCAACGCACAAATCATGCCTCGAAATCATATACATATTATATATATATATATATATATATATATATATATATATATATATATACACTTGTTGAAAATGGATTGAAAGCATTGCCCTTGCGTCGCCGCCCTGCCTCTTGCGTATAATACAATATATGTTTGATCATTATTTGTTAATTTACTTTAACGCCGCGCCGTATACAATGGATTGATATTTTAACGAAATTATAAAATCTCGTATAAGTGACAAACAAATTTAATTCACACCCGTTAAAATTTTTTTTAATGCTTTATCCGTACTGTTTTATTATTTTTTGTATTAAATTTTGCTTTTGTACTCCCAATTAATAAGAGAAAAAATAATGGTATATTTGAGACAAGTACTGCAGTGCACTGAGGAATTCAGTTACATCTGGTATGAGTGGTATTGCAAAAACGCAACCTATATGTACAATGTTCACATCTAAAGCCAATAAAAGCTATAAATAATTATTTGTAGCTTTTTTACGCATTGCACAATTACACTGAATTAATAAACTCAATTTTGTACGACTATATATAATACAATAATTGATGATTTGAACTATAATAAATATTTTTATCGGTCTTATATAGTCTTTTTTTAGAAACCAATATAATTATAATGGCATTCAAGACTATATTTATTTAATCTTCGCAATCGAGTCAGTTTTTATATATTGTTTGCTTGATCGATTTGAGAAATTTTTCTATTTCTTTAATATTTAAAAATTTCCTTTTCAAATATAATACATACCATATTATATGATTATAAGTAGATATAGAACCGCATACTTTTATCGCTCTATTAGAACGATAATCCGACTGTCCCTTTCTCTTAGGATGTAAGAAATCAAATTTTTTCTACGGCATATAGATAATAAATTTCAGATTATACAATTTGGTATTATAAACAACATAATTAAAAAAAATGGGTGGGGTTAGGTTATAGATATCATTGAATTATTTAACAAATAATGACAGTTTGACTTTCATTATTTTAATTAATACATTATATTATAAAGACTGTAAGACCGATAAAAATATTTATTAATTTAATTCAAAACAGTCGACATAAGTGCAATTTTTAACATTGAATTATTAGAATTTTACATTCAGTCCCCGAGGAGGAGCCGAGCTGGCTCAAAGCATAAAAAAAGAACAATCTGATTATCACTCTAATAGGACTGTAACACCAATGAAAATATTTGATAGTATGTTCAAATCAGTCGACACAAGTATTTTTAAGTTTTATAGATATAGGTAGAAAATCCAATATTGTTAAACTTTCGATTTTTGTTCGTTGTGTTGCGATATTTTGGTCAAATTTATAAAATTCTTTTCAAAATTCTTAACGTAATCTTTATTAACACCCATCTAGTATTAAGATCTAATATCTGATCAATTCGAATCTTTGGGATTTAAGGTACATCATCTGGATGCTGTAGCAGTAAAAAAATTATATTAGGTCATAAAATAAATAGTAATAAAATAAAAAACGAACATTATTCAAATTATTGTTCATCGGCCAGCTATGGACCTTATCCAAATTTCTGGTAATTTGTGGATTCCGTCACAAACATGTGTCTCATCTTTTGAGGCCAGGAACGAATCATCCCAATTTTTTATGGCTACAGATGAAACGAAGCGCATTCCGGTGAGGGCATTCTGCATTGGCCGGAACATGTGGTGAAGTAAGGCGGGTAGGGCAGAATTTTCCATCGACTGTTTCTGAAATAATTATTAACATAATAATGAATATGTGTTCGAGTATTGTCATGATCGAAAATCTCTCGACAATGTCTCGTGTCTGACCTCATATACTGACTATGATTCGGTAAGATGATCGTCCGTCGGCTGTTCATAGCAGAAAACATATCTATGAGCCCACCAAATACAGATTCATTACCTTGCTTGCATAGATTTCTCACTTTGGCTGTGATGGTCGTGGTTCGCTGGACTTTTGACCCACAATTTTCTCCGCTTTGGACTATCGCGATAGTCCCAACTATTATCTCCAGGTAATAATTCAACGCAAAAACCACTTCCTTTAAAAAAAAATTCCGAAGTCAAAAGTCGATTTTCGACGTTTTTCGGCGTCACTTCGGTATGGCACTGAATTTATCACCCAATGATTTTAGAATGACTTGGCGTGCTAATCTCTACCTTATTCCAATGATGCAGCAAATTTTTTTTAGCGTTTGACACCGATCTTCGTCGAGGTATGACTTCGATTCTTCATCCTCAAACTTTTTCGGCTAACCCGGACGTTTTTCGTCTCTTTCTCTTCAATATCAAAATCACCACTTTTGACACATTTGAACATCTGGAGTATATTCAGGGTAGGCTTCTGTGAGTAAAAGTTAATATTCAGATATATTTTTCTTTTAATTAAAACAATAAAGTAAAACTTTCTGCATATGCTATTTTGTTGGCGCGTAATTCGGTATTTTCAACGAAAAAAAAATTGCGTATAAACTATAAATTATGTTCGCTTTGGCAGATAAAATTTAATAGTATTTTTATATTGTTTAAAATTTGATCCCCTAACACTGGGGACCTATCAAAACCGCCAAGCCAAGAATTGATCTACCAAACCTATGCACAACTTTTTATTTCATATAGGTGAATTTTATATATGATTCGAATTAAAAAGTACGTTCAATATAATTCCAGCAATAATAAGATACTATATAATACTATAATATAATACTACGTGTGTATACACCTTACACCGAGATTTACACTATATATTATAATAATCACAACAATAACAGCAGCAGCAGCAGCAGCAGCAACAACAACAACAACAACAACAACTACTACAACAACAACAACAACAACAACGATGATGATAATAATAATAACAATGATAGTAATTAGAACTCACAATATAGATGTTATATACAGCTTAATCCGTAACTGAGCAACGGAATATATTAATATTTTTACTTTTTACATTAAGGGCTGAAAATAAAATTTGGCTTACTGATGGACGATCACGAGAGCGCGAAATTTTCGCCCGAAATATGCAAACATTATTTTTTGATGCACCAATAGGCGTGAATTGCAAATTTTGCGTCCTATTTTGCAGAAATAACCGCGAGGGCCGTAAAATGCTCGATTTTATTGTCCCCGTGTTCTCTATTTTTGCTCACTGTTCTATAAACCATATTCATATAATATAGTAAGAAACACAAATGTAGAAGACGAAGTCAGCACACAGAAAGAGAAGAATGAAAAAAAATAATACGTATAATATGTATAAATTATAAATAAAATGAAATTATAAAATCAAAATTGTTCAAAAGTTCCTTTTGTGGTGCAAATAGTACTATTTTGCAAGTATAGATCCAAACATAAATGTATTTATAATAATAATAAAATTTATATGTATATATATCTAGAGGCGCATAATAAACATTTTCTGTATATATATATTGCACGGATGTGAAAAATAAGAATTTTATGGCCATAAAATGAATCATAAAAATTATTTAATCACATTTACCAAATCTACAACAATAATTTAATTCAACTTTCCTTTAATTAAATGTATATAATTAGATACACATATAATGAGATACGCCCTATACTTTTGGCCTTGAATTCGAACGAGGATGACAACAGTTCAAATTACATGTCCTCAAATGTGTAGTTTCTTAATTATGGCCAATTAAGTTCAAACGACTCTACACGCATTAGCAGATGTTTAAACTGTCAATATACTCGAACGACCTTCAATTAATAGAACCGTATAAAAAATTGTGCATTTGCGAAAATGTGTCGGTTTCATTTTAGAATTTTTATGATTATAATATTATTCTGTTTTTTAATCCATCCTGATAATAGGGTGTTTTCATTAAAAAAAATTGGCTAGCTTTACGGTATATCGAAATTAGGGAGTTTTCTTAAAAAATAAACCTACTGTTATCCTATGGACATCGTCATTTCTTTATGTCAACGACGCGACGATACAATTATATATCACAACTGTACGCAAATGCGGATATTGAATTGAAAATTGTTCGGAACTTTAGTTATATTGTATAGCTTCACCCAGTCACATAATCCAGGATTAAAACATTCACATTTTTCTGGAATAAATATATGTTTCTCCATTGTTCACTCTCGTTATATTCTAATCAATTTAAATACTTGTTTTTGTAGAAAAATTTGTATAACTATATCAAAAATATTTTATAATATGTATCGATACTGCAAAGTGTAGATGATTTAAAAAATGTTAAAAAGTGATATATTGCGATTATAAAATCTATTATTAAAAGCTCAATTGCGAGTTTGTAATTTAAGATTAATTTTGTGAGTTTTATTATGTATTTTGAGAGTTTTTACACTCGTACTTTTCGAATAAACATATTGTTTTAGATAAAAATATATTTTTATTTCACATAATTTCTAGCTTTGTTTGTTGCAAAAAAATCAAATAAAAATATCTTGTATTTCAATGGTGGGAGCCCATAACCGTGAATCCAGCCCTGATATAGACGTAGCACGAAATGGATTCTCAAAGATTTCTAAGAAAATATAGAAACTTTTCTATATAAGAACATTAATTTACAGTCAAAAGTTTCTAAAGGATTTACATTTCCACTTTTTCCCACTAAATGGAATCCTATTATTATTTCAAAATTTTTTTATTGAAAGCTTTCTGAAATGTTGGCTTTTAAAAAAAACTTTTTTGATGAACGAATCCATTGAAAATTCGATAGATGTGTACTTTAAAAAATTCTTTCAAGTTTCTTGTTCAAAAAAATTCTGGTTTAATTTTAGCAAGTTTTCTGTGATTGGATTTTAAAAATGCTTCTTATATATGGTATTAAGAAGAAAGCGGGCGTACATAGTATCTAAGAATCCTCTTCATATATTTTCTGAAAGGCTTCTGTCCTTTCTTGAAATTCTTTTGTACTCCCTAGAAACATTATATGGAACATTATATAAAGATATGTATATTTCGTTCTGATTGACACAGTTGCTATTAATTTCGAGACAAACGCGAAAAACTTTAATAAATAATTTTTGCGCTATAGAAACCTTCCAGTTTGTAGTAACATATGCCCAGGCAAACGAGCCTTTTCGCATATGTTTCGACACGGAAATGTGAAGTAGGTCTTCTTATGTTACACAAGAATAGAACATTATTTAAATCGCAATTGTTTAAACACATAGAAAACAATTTATGTTTTATATCGGACAAAGCTTTTTCTGAAAATATGTAGACAATTTTCAGCAAATGAATAATAAATACTTCAAAAAATAATTATGTTTCGACTGTTTTTTAACAATATTTTATTAATATAATTTAAATATAAATAATATTCTATCATGTTTAACAAAAGAAATACGAAAAGCCTTTTTTCACCTAGGGATATATATATATATATATATATATATATATATATATATATATTATTGCAAAAATTTCATTATTTCTGTAATCCACATACCAAAACACGTAAGTAATTAAATTTTTAATAAACATAACACATATCCAAATGTTGTCTAACCAAAGAATGTAAATGTGCAGCTTTATTTATTATATATTATATATGTTTATATTAAATCTATTTTTAGGAAAAGTATCACTTTTAGAAGAAAAATATGTAAAAATAAAAGTCATATTGCCATGTGATCTTATATATATATATATATATAGAGAGAGAGAGAGAGAGAGAGAGATATTAGATAGGAAAAATACCCACAAATTTAGAATTATATATATATTCTTTCAATCTATACAAATAGAATATTTACATAAACTTATCGCGAGATTTACATTTTTTGATTTGTACCAAATACATTTAATATACATATAATATCATTATAATATCTAATAAATACAACAAGATATGAATGAACGATATGTATATGAATGCATATACATAAACTTATTTACATGATGGCTTGTTTGATTTTATATATTATATACTTATTATCTTTAGTTTACGTAGAAATAGATGAAGCTTACTTTGATATATTAATGTTCAACAATATATATTTATTATATTATAATTAAAATAAGGGTATAATATAACGATATAATAAAAAATAGAACTTAACTTAAACCTTTTTAATTTATTTCAATTGAAGATGTATATATAGTGTAGTTTTAATTAAAATGTATAATGAAAAATCAAGGAATTGATAAAAATCAGATAATTAGTCTTTTTTGAAAAATAAGTAGAAAAAAAATGTATTGCAAAGTACTCGTTTTTTAATAAAGTATTTTAGCTAATATGTGTATGTGTGTGCAATATATAATCGCAATATATAATCGCAATTTATATATTGTATAATAATAGTATGAATGAGATTTTCGAAACGAAGTAAAAAATAAGGAATCTTAAAATATATAGATCTTTTAAAAAGAATTAATGAAAGTAAGGAAAACAATTAATATAACTAATTTTTATAATTAAAAATATATGTATAAATATAAATTATTTTAGATTCTGCATTTAAGTATATTTGCCGAGATACTTTATGTAAACCGAACCTTATCCTGTAGATTAATTATTTATAACAGAACATAATTTTAATATAAACTATATGTAAACAATTTGCTATATATATATATATATATATATATATATATATATATATATATATATATAATCAATAACTTATTTACTGATTCTATTAATATAGTATTAACTGTCAAAAGTTGAAAAAGTTCAACTTTATTCTTTGTGAATTATACTGTGATGAAGTTTCTTGGATATTGCTTGGTGGTGTATCATTGACCATAGTGTCATGTATATGGGAAGAGGTCGAGAATCGAAAGCAGTGGAGCAGCAAATAGGAGCAGCCCTGATACGACTATGCGAGCCGAGCCGAGCCGAGCCGAGCCCTGCTGAGGTATTCCTGACTGCTGAGGCAACGAGACTTTACACCGTCTTGTTATGTCTTCTCGGGTTCTTCTTTGGCTCTTATTATATACGTATATGATGTGAAATTTTCTCATATTTCATAAGTGTTTGCATAGATTTCTTCATACATATTCAATGCAATTTTGAGTATACGAGTGCAATAATAGTGCACACACACTTATCGAATGTATATAAATATTATACACATTGCACACGTGCACGCGCACAACTTACGAAGTTGGATAAGTTGAATAGTTGGATTATTAATTTTAGCGGAAGCGTGTGCAACTATCACTGCACTGCACGCCGCGCAAGCGCAACTATAAACTGGCACATTTGTGTAGCTATATATGTGTGTAGTCTGAAGTGTACGAAAAATGCAAGACAGAGCAGAGTACCGACGAGGATCAAAAGTGCAAGAAGATTCACTAAAGGGCAGAAATACGAAATATAATATAGAAAAAAAGTAATTTATACGTTGATATACAAATGCACGTAATAGATCTATATGCCTATACTTATGTAGATGGATTTTATGAATGCAAGCGCGAGTGCTAAAAGAGCAAGAGTCAGCCGGAAATGAAGAAATGGCGGAGTAGCAGTCTAGCAGTAGCAGTGAGTGCATCCGACCATCAACCGACTCCTGCTTGTTTGCAACTGATTGCAACTTGGGACAGTGCGAAAGTGAGATTGAAAGTGAACGCTGAGTGCGAGCAACGTAAAGCCTACGGAAAAGAGAAACATCTTACGGCGATGATAATGTCTATCTTAAAAGCGTCGTCGTGGTTGACCCGGTCTACAACGAGCTGCAACGCGTATTCGTAATGATATGCGTTTCCACGGACACCCGGGTTATTCTACACTTTTACCTTCAGTCTCTCTTTTTATCTCTGGCTGACTCTCTTAGTTGTGAAATTGATATTTATATATAGTAACGAAAACTCAAATTAGAAAAACAATTACCGATGACTCAAGTTTCTTTATAGTGCGGTCAGTTTTACACAAAAATGAACCTGATGAATACATGCGATACCCATATAGCTGATTATCTTGCGAAAGTGATTTAATTTAAGTTTGTGTCAAAGCAATCATTATGTTTGTTTTCTATAGATTGAAAGTGTATACCTAGTGATTTAATTAATTGTAATTTATAACTTTCTTTCTTAAACAACCATGAGTTGTTCATCCAAGGAGTGGATTTCTTATCACTAAAGTTTGCGGTTATACAAGGTACTAATTAGAAGTCATCATCAAATTATTTTTTCCATAGTCGTTTCAAATCTCTAAGATTTGTGATAATATATGTATCTAAGAATATATATTTGTTAATATTTATTATACTGATTTTATATAGACAATAATTTTTGTTAAACGTATACTTGATCAATTTAATGCAAAGCTATTTAAAATTTATTTCTATTTAGTTAGTAATAAAAATTTATTTTTATTGTGTACAATTATTTGTTATATATGTTTATATTAATTTAATTTTAGTTTCAACGAATGTAAGACTTTTATATGGAAACTAAATAAATTAATTATTTTTGAAATTTGAGAATGTAAATATTAGTGTTATATTTTGCCAATCTACTTATTATATTCAAGAAATTATTCATCTTGTTCAACGCGAATGAGTAAATATTAAAGTTATTATTTCAATGCATTAACCTACATTTAAAACACTTATGTAGTAGTATTACAAAGTATTATAGTATCAACAGATAATTATTTCTGTTTTGAAACCTAAAAGAAATTGCAACATATTATTGGTGGAACTATACATTTTTTAATATAAGCCATATACATACTTAAATAATGATTTTTAAATGTCGAATAGAAATTTATATATAATTTATAGTAACTTATATCTTTTTGTTCAATTCAAATTTGATTGATTAACAAACTTTATAACATAGGGTTCACGTAAAAGCCATGGATGAGTGTATGCTTAATGATCTACTGGAATGTTCAGTATGTTTGGAAAGGTTAGATACTTCTAGCAAAGTTCTTCCTTGCCAACATACTTTTTGTAAAAAGTGCCTTGAAGAAATAGTAAGCACGCACAGGGAATTACGTTGCCCAGAATGCCGAATCCTTGTCAATTTAAAAGTAGAAGACCTACCACCCAACGTGCTTCTAATGAGAATTTTAGAGGGTATGAGAAATGCTCCCAAGGGTAATAAAACACCTCAGAGGAGTAACAATGCACCTCAAAGATTAGTGGGTGGCCATCAAGTCACTCCAACCAGTCCTATTGTTACTCCTAATCCACAAGTGTCAATAGTCACTCTAGAGTCTGGTCAACAAGATGATATAGCTGCTAAGCAAGTTCATCTCTACATTCGGCCCTATGGTCGTGCCATTTATGATTATATCTCCAAGGTGCCAGGGTAAGTTTTTATTATTGCACAAAATGTTAAATCCATTGACATAAATTATTATTTAATAGTATATTTTATTACAAACTTTAAAATCTTTTATAATAGAAAAGTTAGGATTAATATTAGTTATTTTTCATAGAAATACTCGTTTATATTAGTAGCATAATTAACATATGTATCATCTTTTACAGAGATTTGAGCTTTAGAAAAGGAGACATTATTATTTTAAGGAAAAAGATTGACAACAATTGGTATTTCGGAGAATGTGGAATCAACCATGGTGTCTTTCCATTATCATACGTTCAGGTATTTTTATTTTTAAATTATTAAAAAATTTAAATTTGACTTATATGTTTAATTTTTATAATTTCTCGTGAAATTGCAGATAATGACCCCTTTACATCCACATGTTCCTCAATGTAAAGCTCTTTATGACTTTCGAATGTCCAATGATGAAGAAGATGGTTGTCTTACATTTAATAAGGTATTTCAAAATTTTATTAATAGCAATATAGAATAATTATAAATACATCTAATAAATTTATTAATATTAAAAATTTTGAACTTTATAAAATTTATAATAATAGAAATAACATATTGTTAACATATGGTTAACATATGCTACCTTGATAGTTGAATTTCATTGAAAGTTAAAATTGAATGAATATTCTTAAAAGAATTTGATTTTATGTATATGTATAAATATAATAAAAATAATAAATTTCATAGGGAGAAGTTATTAGTGTTATTAGAAGAGTCGACGAAAATTGGGCAGAAGGAAAACTTCTTGATCGAATAGGTATATTTCCTTTAGCTTTTGTAGAGTTGAATAGCGTTGCCAGAGCTTTGATGAAGCTATCCACCAAGTAAGTAATAATAATTTTTTTATCAATATAATAATAAAGTTTATTTATTATTATTATGTTTAATTAGTGCTCAACCAGGACCATCACGAGTAGCACCACCAACTCCAACAAATGAAGAAACTATTCCATTAATACCTACAGATCATACACGAACAGTACAAACATCCAGTCAACTAAATCAGCAAGTTTCTGTGGTAAGCAAGTTATTTTTTTTTAAATTAAATGTTTTTATAAACTACTTAACATTTACAATATTAATTACATATACATATTTTATAATTAAAAAATATTTTTGTAGCATTAAATTCATATTAAATAAATGATAATGTTAATTAACAGTTGCATTTAAACCTTTATGAGTACATTATGAAACTGTTTTCTTAGGCTACCGTATTACCAGTTTCCGATTCAATCACAAACGTATCATCAGGTGGAAGTTCGACAACCACGTCTTCGCCAGCAATAACCAGTCCTAGTTCAAGTAGCTCGAGTACAACGCCGAGTAGTCCGAGTAGTCCAGCCATATCACCACCAACGGTGGCCAATCGACATAGTACAAAGAGACATAGCTTCACGGCAGTAAACAGTGCCCATCAATCGCAACCTCAGCAACGTCATAGCGCTGAAATTCTGAGTCTAGCCGTTGATGATGCACTCGCAAGCAGTGAAGCGGCGTCCAACGATCCTGCTTTTACTACCAGTCAGGTATAAGGTTTATTATCATTTATAATATCATTGATTAATATAAAATAGGCACAAACTCTATTTATTAAGAAACTTTATTTGAAAAGATTAAATCATTAAAACCTAATTCACTTGTCTTATTTTCTTAGACTACTAGTAGTGCAGGCGAGCAAAATCCACGACATCAAAGAAGTGGAAGTAATGATCTGGTACTTTCCCAGTCATCAATGTCTGCTAGTGCACCGTCCAGTTCTACAATTACAGTAGCAGGTTCATCAGCTGCAGCAATAAGCAGTGGAGCTAATTTGCCGGCCGCTTACATCGCATTATATCCTTATAAACCTCAAAAAGCCGATGAGCTGGAACTGAGGAAAGGTGGAATTTATATGGTAACAGAGAGATGCCAGGATGGTTGGTTTAAGGGTACTTCTAATCGCACCCAGAAGTGCGGTGTTTTTCCTGGGAATTATGTTGCGCCAGCAAAGTATGTACTTTTGAATTCTGTATAAATAACAAAAATGCTAGATACTTGTATATTTATAGAATATTTGTTGAATGTTTGTCTTCAAATAATATTATATTTAAATGAATGTTTTTGTGTAGATGCCAACGGACTGTGTGTCGATCTCCAAGTAGTATTCCAATACAAACTAGTAGTAGCAATACTTCATCATCCTCTCAAGTATCTAATGCTGACAGTCGTGTGACAATTACGTATACGAAAGTTAAAGGTGCTGCACCACAGCCGTATAGTCTGTGTAAATTACCGCCACCTGAACTGCCACCTCGCGCTCTCAGTCCTGGATCGACTAGTTCCTCAGCTTGGCATAGTCCACGACAACCTAGTCAAACTCAAAACTCACCTATGATGCTAGATCAAGGAGTCCCAGTTCTTTCAATCGGCAGAAGTCACATTATTGGCGTACCTCCAAATTTTGGTAAAAAATTCTTGAAAATTATTCACAATCTTAGAATTTTTTGTAAAACTTTTTTATAGTATGAATAGGAATAGTTCATGCTAAAAGTAAATCTCTTTAAAAATAAATTATTTGAAAAATTAATGTTACTACAGATTAACTAATTATTTACATATTTCTCAAATTTCTGATATTACGTTTATTCTATTAACTTTCCACACCCATTACATAAAATAAAATGATCACTGTATAGCTTTACGGATTATAATGAAAATACCGAATTATTATTGTTTTCCACATTATTTATAAAAATTATAAAGTTCAACAGATGCCAAAAGAAAACAATCGTACATACACAATTTATTATCTATGAAAAAAAACCTACTTTGTAGATTAGTTGCTTAAAGTTCTATTTTCCTCAAGTATAATAATATCCTAAATCTATTTGGAATAGGTTTAAATGCTAATATTTATATTTCAAACATATATTTATACTATTTTTTTTATCTCTAACATTTACAGCTTCACCGGGTAAACTTCCACATGTAACTACTGCGATTGCAACGAAAACTACTACTTCTGTTAGTGATTCAAGTAAAAGTCCAATAAATACTGCACACACGGCAACAACTTCTACTGCAAGTTCTTCTACTGCAACTCCGAAGTCTACAGAAAAAGTAAGAATTTGATACAAATAATGTTGTATTTTATTTATTTTATTAAAACTACTTTAATAGGTTCTTTTATTTTTTCGAGACTGTAATTTTAATGATTAAAATACTCTTTATTTCTATTGTCATTGAAATAGTTACCATTTAGAATGGTAATGGAATACATTCTGGTGGTTGAGATTCTACAATCTAATATTACTCATTTGATTTGTGAAGCCATCGATTAAAATTATTTTTCCATCTTTAAAATTTAAAAATAATGAATATTTGTAATTTATTTTTCTCAAATATTTATTGGAGACCTGTGCGGAGCTTATAAGTTTGAGGAACTGTTCGAAAACTGAGGAAATAAGATTACTGGAGTAGTCGAAAAGGTCTAATTATAAGGATTTGAAGTTTAAGAAAAGTAAACCTAAGGACACGCCTTCTTTGCCAGTTGGTCGTCCATCTGGATACCTTCAATACCTTTGTGATTAGGAATTCAGGCAACGGTAATTAATAGTGCAGTTGAAGAAAGAAAGTTGCTGGTGGAGATAGTTCTTAATTTTAAGAATATAGGAGTTGGAGGAACTGGAATAGGAGGAGGTATGAGCAATTGCGTGGAAACAAGTTTTGGAATCTAAGAAAATGATGGTGGTAGAAATGTGGAGGTTGATAATGATTTCCAAACAAACGTATAGGGCGAGGCCTTTAGCAGTGAAGACTTGGGTGTCGGAGGAAATGCGAAATCATTATCGAATGTTGAGCGATTCAGAGCTATAGAACAAAATGCCGACATATTATTCGACTCAGAATTTGGATACATTAGTGAAGAAGTTGGAGAGAACGAACTGTTTTTTAAAGAGAGATTAAAGAAGTGTAGGGGGTTAGCTGAGTTAACTAGAAATTTACCGTGATGAAAGTTGATGTCGGGAACGAAGTCTTATGAATCGGCAGTAAAACATGGAGGAATATCCGACAAGAAAAACTTTTTGAGCCGTTTGTGCTTGACAAAGTTTCGAATAACCGAAAAGTTGAAAATAAGATGGCTGTTGTCGTTGGCGTGGTTGAAGGGAGTTTGAAATGTAAGAAGAGAGCTGTTGATGATCAATTTGGAGGCCAATTTCCATAGATGAAGTGGATTTGGCAAGATTCTGCGCAAACAATTCTGTTTGGGGATACTAGTTCTGAGCTCGAATGCTGCTTTGAGGGCTAGACACTAATGAACTTAAAGGAAATTAAGAGTTTTACAGTGTTTCGGCATGAAATTAATATTACCGTAGTCGATAGAGCCCAAAACGAATGTTTGATAGATTTGAATGAGGGATGGAAAGTAACCAGTTCGCCAGATTGTGCAAAGCCTGCGAATTAGATTGACATGCATGGTTAATTTATGGGTGAGGAAGCAAAGATAATTCTAGTAGAGTTTAGAATCTAGTGTAATACCAAGGAATTCAGTGGTTGAGAAGAAGGGATAATAATACCCTCGATAGAAATAAAGGTTATAGATCTGTTCGTATGTTTTTTATCGAGAAGATGACGAGTGAAATCTATTAGAAAACACGAAGAAATTTATCTTCAATCGTTCGAAGACAGAAGGCGGTGTTAGATGAGTTGACCAAAAGGGAAATATAAGCAAAGCATTGGTAGTTGCAATGGAGAGAGCTATTGTCTTGGTTTTTGAAGATCTAAAGTTTGTAGAATAAAGGACAGAGTCCGCAGTCTTGTAGAAAGTCACGGTGTGCGGGAAAAGCTCCTTGAAGTGTATCATTGATATGAAAAAGGTGCTTCTTTCAGAAGCCACATTAAAAATGAATTTGCAAACTTTCTAGGGAATTCCAAGATCATTAAGAATGGAAGAAAGGATACCAGGATCGAAAGTGCTGAAGATGCCGATAATGTCTAAAAATCGAGCCACGGTAAAAGGATTGTGACTGAAGGAGGTATAGATGTTGGATGCAAGGATAGAAATATTGTTAAAGCGACTCTTGCTCTTACGGAAACTAAATTCATCAGAGGGCAAAACCGAGAAGTATTAGGGTCACTAGTAAAGACGATGTAATATTGCGTCAAGAATGGGGGAAGCTAAAAGGAAAATAGTTTTCGTTGAAAATGAAAAGGAGTTTAGGAAAAATATTGCTGGATAGGTGTGAAATAATACAACTATCTATATTGTCTAGCTCTGGAACCGAGTTAAGTTTGCAGGAGTAGACGTAGATCGAGATGAGGAGGTAGAGAATTTGAAGGGCTTGGTAAAGATCGGGAAGGTTTGAGAGGATGGACTGAAAAAGATGGAAAATCTATTAAGAAAGTAGGAAAGGTCACGTATGCGGGGCGGATGAGTCTTAATAGAGTTAATGATCACTTTGTTATTGAAAGTATTAGATAGATTAATGTTTTTGTGTTTAACAGAGACACGGTGGACCAGAAAAGGAAAGGTTTGGCAAATGGAAAAAGGGAGGAACAAAAATCAATGAAAGATTCCCTATTATCCTCTCTGAATGTTTTCTTTGTTGCATTCTCTACATCAGAGAGATAGCGATGCAGACAGGGGTTCGTACGTAACTTATCCAGTTCTGCCTTGCGGGCTCGATTGGTAGTAAAACAAGCGTCGGTCCGCGAGGAAAGAGGGGATGCGAGCGTTTGAAGCACGAAGAGAACACGAATGAAGAGAAGGAAGATGAGGTTAAGAGGTTATATTTTTCAGAAATCAAAGCTTTCAAAGATAGGACATTAAATGTCAAGGAGAAAGTATTGAGCTTGAATTGCTATCAATTCTCACTCGAGATGTTAGAATAGTTAAGACGATGTTTTAAAGATTGGAAGGCACAAGAGGGCATGTCAAGGTGATGGAGGTGGAATAATAATTACTTAGTAGATTCTTTTGGAGAGTGGTCCAGGATCTAAAGAGACGAAGATGAATTTGATACATGAGGAGTGTTGGGATTGCGTTTCTGTATATAAGTACGGAAGCTGGAGTTTCAAACTTTCGTGATTAATGTAGATAGAAGGATGTTGCCAATGGAATAGCACTCATTGCTGCCCCAGACAGCATTGTAGTAACTGAAGTCGCCAGCAATGAGGATGAAATCAATATAGAGACAAACAAATGTCGGACTGTGAAAATTTAATAGCGATAGATCAAATTTCCAGCAAATGAGATAGTTGAATGAACCGTTTTATAAAAAAAGAGATAACAGGTGATCAGAACTTGAAAAAAAAAATTATAAATAGATAAGTCCGTTGTTTTACAAAGTGTGAGTAATGATCCAAAAAAAGAACTTTGGGTGCCGTATGAATTGAAGCCGAGAGACGTAGAATAGTGTTTTTTTCCTTGTAAAATACTGCTTTACAAACAGAAATAAGCAGGTTTTTGCACCGCATTAGGACTGGCGATGAAAAATGAATACATTACTATAATCAGCATTGTCCGCAAAATCAAATATTCGTGGTTCGAAACTTCTCTGTATTTGGTAGGATGAGGATGGTCTAATTTATTATGAGCAGCTCAAACCAAATGAGACTGTTATGTTTTCAATTGATGCATGTGAATCGAGTTCTAAATGAAAAATGGTCTCTATACGAGCAGAGACGAAAAAGTGATTTTGTTACGCGACAACGCTCAGCCTCATATTGCAATACCAGTGAAATCATACCTGGAAATGCTTGATGGGAAAATTCTACCCCATCCACTCTATTCACCTGACATAGTCATGTCCTATTTTAACCTTTTCCGTTCAATTGCACATGGTCTAACTGACCGGCACTTTTATTCTTACAAAGAATATAAAAAATGGATCGATTCCTATATAACCTTAAAGACAGACCGTTCATTCGACACGTAATTCATATATTTTCAGAAAGATGTGAGAAAGTGGTCTCCAGTGATGGGTAATGCATTAGATGAAATATTTATATTCCTTATACTTTAAATAAATTTTTCCTAATAATTTGTATTAGTTAGAATTCTATACGTGTATATAAAATTTCATGATTTACTGACGACAGAAAACACGTAAATAAATTCCAATAGGTATAAGTAGTATTATTTTCTCTATGCTTTTATGAATAGAATATATTAGTTTCTCAGATTCTTGACAAATTAGTTTATTTTATAGTAGTACTTGAGGACGGTTTTAGGAAATTGCACTTTTAGACCACCATGAGTGCAGCCTCTGATTTTGATATCCCCTTCAATCGAACGTACGATGAGAATATATATTGAATATATATATATATATAACGTAATGCACATTTTTTCAATGGAAACAAAACCTGCATAACTTGACAAGTAAAGAGCTAGTGTCACTGCACATGGTACCTTCCTACAACCTATTTCAAAACTATGATCTTCGAATACACGCATAAATTCAAGCCCGCGAATTATATAGTTTTTCAGTAAATTGAATTCAGATGAAAATTGTGTTTTGATGCAATCAAAAATACGAACATTTTCAGAAAGATTATCGTAATGATATTACGCGTATAAAAGCATTAGTTCAATAAGTTTAGAAAATTTGATATAGAAAGCGCAGTTTTTGCTTAGGCAAGACAAAGGTTCACTTGGTCCTTTTTTTGTGGTATTTAACATCGCTTTATTTATGCTTTCCAATACCAATGTTAATCGACGACGGAGGTCTGCGATGTGTTTGTCAACAAAGCACATTATTAATAAATATTACAGCGGTGTTTGCGTTAACTGCCCGAGGCCGGGATTTGAACTCGGATCACCAACTTACTAATCCTTCGCTCTAGCGATTGAACCATCGTAAGCCTCACATAGTAATTTGTTAAGAGTACTTTATACCTTATGAGGAATTCCGAATCGACCGCATTGACTCTTAGAGCGATGTTTGCGGTAGTTTGAAAAACTAAACAGATTGGTTTGCACTGGCGACTTTTCAGGGAACTTATTTTGATTGTTAAGAAGTAGAGCCCGTATAATGTATATATATTTTGTTTTCTATTTTACTTGAATGAATATTGTATCTATTCCTTTTAAACGTCTTTTTATATATAATTTTTTACCTTTATCATTATAGGTTAAAGAAAAACGAGAAAAAGGAGTTTCGTTGATGCGTAGATTAACTAATATAAAAAAATCCAAATCACCTCCGCCATCAACTTATTCAATGGATAATCCAGTTTTTGATGATGGAAATGCCAGCCAATCATCCATTAATCCAATTCATGTTAGGTAAGTATTTTTAATTTGATTACTTTTTACACGGCCAACTATCGCATCAGATTATACAGCTTAAGTCACATTGAACCTCTGTTTTTAATTTTTTATTTCCAATTGTCAAAAGATTATTCATTTTTAATATTACATGGAAATGTGACTAACCAGCATGTTTGTAAAAATTGCATGTACACTTATTGCATTATTTACGCCATTTGTTATTAGCACTTTCACTGTTATTGTTTTAGTTTATAAATCATATACATTGTACCTGTTAAGCATATAAATGTAGTCATTCCATCATAATGTACTACAATTTTATCATTCTAAAATACTTTTCTAAGGTATATATATATGTAAAATATTATGTCAATAGATTATACAATGTCCAATTAATCACGATAAAATAAAAAATAATATTCCGATAAAATTTGTTTCCTTGATAAGAGTAAATGTAATGAAGATCGTATTTATTTAACTGTAATAAGCCTTAATTTTGTTTTTAGCTTTCCGCTAGAATTAAATACATTTTTTAATCAAACAAACCGTACATGATTAAAATGTCACTTTTAAACGTTGTTTGTTAAAAACTTCTACAAATTTATATTAGTTATTTCATTATTCTGATTTAAAATTACGTAATTGAAGCTGGGCGTTAAAAATTTTTTTTTATGAATTTATTAAATTTAATTGTAATAGAAGCCATAATTATCAAAGATATGAAAGCTAAATCTTTAAATTTTCCGCTAATATTCCCCTGGGGGTTTGGGCTTCATGAAAAATCAGGTCAGGGTCGTGCCCAAGTCAATTACTCCAGGTCGGAAACCCGCAAGATATAAACATTTCCACAAACAATCATCATCGCATGTATCCGGGACATACCACTACTTCACAACGAGTCAAGCATAAGGAGAGACCCTCCTTACCCATGAACTTCCAACAGAGGTTAGTTATTTCCCAGACATAGCACATAAAAATCATTCGCTTAATTTACAATGGGGCACATTAATCGTTTAGCACATACGGTTTTAGCACATACTTACGATATTAGAAAAAATAATTTTTTTTTAAAATAAGATAGAAGATTACAAATTCCAATTGAATATATCAATGTGTATCATAATAGTCATAGAAAATGAAACTAAAAGAGTAATTTTCACATTCGGTAAAAAAATTTAATGAAACAATAAAATTTTAACTTCAGGCATGAAAACTTAATGGTTGAATGAAATGAAGAATTACTTTTAGGTATACATAGTAGAGCATAACATCTGAATTTAGAAGAAAATTGGAGTCCTGAACTTTTTGCTACAAAGAAGAATGTAGTCTGAATAATTGTTTATTACCTAAATGCTTTTACAGGTTCTTCTAGAGCCATAGATTTACTACTTATCAATACTAAATATAATTAAAGATCTTGAAACCATTATTGAATATTTTGTTAAATATGTATTCTCCTCTTCTTGAAGTATTACAGAGAATTATAAAATTTACAAGTATTTTGTATCAGTACATTATAGAAGTTATATTCTTATAAATTATAAAAAATGCGTTTTTTACTTTTAATAAATATTTCTTAATTTCAGGATAAATTCTATAGAAGTGATAATGTAAATGTATTGTTTTTCATTATTACTTAAATCTTTATTTGTTGAATTAACGGCAACACTAAAATTTTTCTAAAGCTTTTAGCTAATTAAAACGAAATATTGACGTCTCCAACGAATATAACACAATTCGTTCTGTAACAAAAAGTAACAGACTTCACTATTAGCGATAAAAAGTTACACGACGAAAAGTATAGCAAATATCCAGTTGCATTTTTAGGCCCTATATCAAAACTAACATATCAATGATTTCAAATCAAATTTAAGGTTTGACATGTTTATATAGATACGAATGTGTTATTTTTTTCGATGCAAAATAACCAATTATAATTGTCTTCCGTGAGAAAATATGAAATATGCTATTTTTTGATCCTTAGTTAAGAATTTTTCAGTTTTTCTTGGGGGGGGGGGCGTATTGATTAAAAAACTAGTTTTACAGTTGCACCTTTTACACCTGCAATAAAAACTATTTTATGTTATTTATGTATGGATAATGAATTATTGCATCTTTAAAGTTCATATGTAATATATATTTATTTACAAAGAAATTATGTATTATTCATTTGATATTGCTATTATGGTACTCGTTTTTTAAGCATTTAAAGTTTTTCTACCTATCTTAACAAGTTTTTATATATGTGAATTAAAAAAATTCCTTGTGCAACATTATACAACAAATATTTTGAGGTTTGAATATATAGTGTTGAATTCAATTAAATCATTTTGTAATTTATTTAAAAAGATAAGGTCTTAAGTTCTGGTGTAAATATATAAGAAAAAATCGGATGGGTGAAAATTTTTTATTTTGCTTATTGTGGTCATTGAATATTAGTACTTTGTAATCATAAAAAACAAAAAGGTATATTTAATCAAAGCATATTACTCGTATTATATATTAGCTATAGAATATATTCTCATGTTAAATTTAGTTTTAGAACAATTATTGCATTTTGCTGACAAAATCATGCTGTTTATGTTATATTATTGATAATTTAGCAAAAGCTTTAACGTTTTCATGAGTTGATGTTATTAGATTGCTGCACTGGATTTTTTATTTTGAAATTTTATTTATCAGAAAAGATAGTATTGCATTTTTTTAATCAAATTCATTGTTTGAAGCACCAGTGTTACTAAACTTGAATCATTTGTACCTAATATATGTCGTTCCCACTTAATTAAAACCGTTTTAAATTCAATATTCTTTTTGCTGAATATTCGCATGTATGTTGTAATGAAAATTCAAAGATTATTTTTTATTTAAACTCTTAAAACGATTGGCCATACCAATGTGGTAAGTATTAAAAAGTTAATTACAATATTTTTCATATTTATACATATCTATAAGATACAATATACGAAAAATATTGCGATTCATTTCGCGATGAAACAGAAAATAATTCATTAACAAGTAGCATAACTCAATTCCCGTGACGAAAAATAGATTAACGCACGTCAATTAAATTTAATGAGAACCTTCTATATCATACAAATAATTTGTATTTGCCTTTTGAAATGCTTTAAAAATTTTTTTTTAATGTAATACGACCGGTAATAGTAATGTTTAAAAAATTCATATATCAAGAACTATAAATAGTCCCTTCCTTCCTATTCTTAATATAAAATATAACTATTTAAAATAAAAATAATCCATGAATTCAAAAATTAGAAATAAATTTACAATGAAAAGAATAAGTAAAGAATAGATTTAGTTTCTATTGTCCACAGTCCCTACAAGATCCTAACTTCTTTATCCTATTTTCGTTGCCGTGTATTATGTATTCTTGCTTTATTATGACACCATATTTTAGGTATTGACTTAGGCTATTTTCCTTCTCTTTTACTAAAACTTTTCTAATACTTTCCACGTCTCCCACCTGTCTTAACACCTTCTGAATTACCATTCCCTATTTTGCTGTTTTATTATTTTGGATGATTCTTAACTCCTCTTTTAGGCATATCCTAAACCACCTATTTTATATTTCCATTATACTTTCCTATTTCCTAATACCTACGTCCTATCTCTTTGAAGCTATCTGTTTCAGTTTTGCTCCTTTCCGCTTCCATTTCCCATATACATAGCTTGGCTTGTTGTTTTTCACTCCAAGTGCCAATTTTACGTATCTTCCTTGTATTTTCTCCAAAATTTCACTACTTTCTACTCTCATCCTCATATTTCTATTTGCCTACAGTATCACGGTTTTAAACTGGAGCCTATCTTTCAATGAGTTTATGTTTGTCCTTTTCAATATCCCCCACACTGCGTTAGTTACATTTACTTCCCTTTCCTCCCACTTTTCAAAATACTATTACTTTTGTTTTTGCTCATTGACTTGAGGTTATTTTTCCTACGGAATTTTTCTAGATTTTTTAAACATCTCCTTAGTACCTTTGGTGTATCGGCAACAGCCACGATGTGATCCGCAAATTTTTATTCCTCCTATTGCAACTCTATCTTCTAAATCTTCTAAATTTATTAAAAATACAGTCTGTCGAGTAAGAGTGTTGTTGTGTTAATTTATAAAAAAATTTATTTAATGAAACTTTCAAATTTATATATAGATTGTACACATTACAAACAATGATGAAATTCGATTAATAATGTGTTCAGTCACCACTGACGTCGATAATTACCTGATATCTCCGAGGCATGCTTTCTACTAATTTGACGGCGTATTCTAGTGGCAACGATCTCCAGATCCGAGTAATTTGGTAACATAACTGGTTCAAAGTGTGTGTGCGTCTTCCACAAAGCTTCGATTTCATATATGTCGACACATTTTCAATGGGGTTTGCATCAGACGAGTGTAACGGCCAATCCAATGTAACGATGTCAGATTGAGTCTTCCACTCAGTACAGAGCTTGCTGCGGTCTTTAGGATGGTTGTCCTCCTGCAGAATCCAATCTTCATTTTTTCTGATGAACTATCGTTTGGCAGATGGCAGTAAAGCCTTTTTATAAATTTTTATCATTTCCTCGGCATTTAGGTTGTCAATAAAGAGGTATAAAGTGCCGAATTCCTGCTTTGAGAAGCAGTCCCAAAGATACACCTTTATTCCGTGTTTTACAGTTCGATGAACAAGTCTATTGGTAAAAGTTGATCAGGCTCGCGTGAAAACACAACGTGCCCATATAGAACATTCATCAGTAAAAATGACATTTTCACAATCTCTATAAATATTCTCACGCGCCCAAGCGAGTCACTTTGTCACATGTTTTTCAGTCTACAGGCTTCTTCATTGTGTTGCGGCATTTCAGGCCATGAGTACGAAGATGGGTTCGGAGAGTTTCGTAGAATATATCTAAACCTTTTGCCATGAATTCTGCTTGTCCTTGCCGTAGTGTTAAAGCAGAATTCCGCGAAAACAGATTCACTATTCTTTCTTCATCTTTTTTGCCCGCTTTTCCTATCGAGCCACGATCTGGTAAATCATCGAAATTTTTAGCTACTTTATATCTCTGTATTCACTTCTGCACAAATACCTTCGACTTTTTCATATATTTAGCAGCCGCTGATTGCGACATTTGGGACCTTCTGGATGGATGTAAAGGAATACAGCCTCGTAGCGCGACGCGTACTTAGCACCCATGGCGTTTAACGTGATCCTCTTTCAAAAGATCGACAACAACTGAATCTTTGTTAACAATGTATTAAATCTTTCATGACCTGTCAGTAAAGTCGACCACGCTCTTACTTGGTTGACTGTAACAGCACATTGAAAGGGTATCTCTGTCTCGCCCCTTGACTTGCATTAAATATCTGTTATTCTCTCCTCTACTTTCATCTCATTTTCCGTTTTACTATATATTTTTTTCTATTGCTCTGAACAATTTTTCTCCGACTCCTATTCTTTTTAACTTGTTCATCATTTCCTTTCTGTCCACAGTATCAAAGGTTATCTTAAAATTAAGAAAGCACGCGTGTAGCTTACAATAGGGATCAATAGTATCTTGATATATTTATATACTTCAAAATTAATTTTAAATTTTACAAATAATTATCTATATGTATATGTATGTTATTTTTCGATGCAAAATTACAAATTATGTTACCCTTCTGAAAAAATATGAAATGTGCTGAACCTCCTTAAAATGTGCTAGTTTTTAACAAGGGCGTTGTCGTATTATAGTATACTGAAATTGTTTTAAGGTAGTTGCTTGCTGTCATATCAAGCAGGAGCTCAAATAAAGATTGACTGCAATACAAATTTCAATTTCTTAAAAAATAAAGCAGAATTATTTAATAACTATGTTTTAATCAAAATGATTTTCATATATGAGATTTCATTTTTATTGTACCTTGTAAAATATATGTAGGTCTGGAGATTTGGGAGCTAATAATACGGGTACAATGAATAATCATCACCGTAAAAGTAATTCACTGGATGCTGGAACAGGCAAACAGATAAAGCAGCAAGTTTCAAGTCGAGATAGGTGAACAAAATTTTATTTGATAATATTTATTATACATCTATTAAGTTACTTCAAGGTTAATACAAATTGAAATATTAATTTATTGATTTTACTTATATTTATATACTTAAAAGGACCTATCATAAAAAAAGTACTACCTTTCCCAACACCTGTAACTGAAGAACATTCTTATGGCATTTTTGCAGAGAGCGTGTTTACAGATTTCGCTGTATTGTGCCTTATCCGCCGAACAGCGAATTCGAACTTGAGCTGCGCGTCGGCGATATAATTCACGTGCACAAAAAGCGCGACGATGGTTGGTACAAGGGGACGCAGCAGCGCACCGGCCGCACGGGCCTGTTTCCCGCGAGCTTCGTCGAGGCCTTCTGAGACCCAGCAAGATCAGCCCTCGAACTCGAGACTTGTATATAATCAATACTCCCAAAGATCGGTTTAGCAGTCATTATTAGGAGACATTTTGAGGCTTACGGTGATGCACATACGCGTAGATATTTATATGAAGGCGTTTTTATGAAGCTGCGAAATGGTCGAGATTAACAAGGTATATGAAAACCAATAAATCGGTAACTTTTTTTAAGAAGAAGTCCCTTTATACTGTAGTGAGATTAATATTTCTGTGATGATTTTTTATATGATGTTAAGTCATTATTCAAAATGAATGAGAAACATTTAATTATATTAATTATAGTTGTGAGGTTTTTGTGATATCTCAATTGATAGTTCTTTCTCGAATCGAATCTAAATTTTTTCCTCTGAAATCCATATTTTCTTTATGTTTCGTTAAAAAAAGACTTTTACTTAACACATTGTTGAACAATAATTCTTTCCTGAAGCTTGCTTTTGTCATGCTTTATTATTGTATAATTTAGTGTCAAAATGAAACACCTGAATAAGATTTTATTTATAATAGAATAAAAATAGTACATAAATTCAGTTATCTTAATTTTAATCATTAAATAATTAAGCAACTGTAGAATATACTGTTTTTAGATTTTGTTTATTTACTGATTTATTGATAACAAATCAACAATGTGTTAATCTATATTTTTATCTACTTTATCTTAGTTAATCCAGGTGTAATTCTTTGATGTATCAAATTACAATCACAAAGACAAAAAAATGTAACTAATTAAATTAACATAATCCATGGAAAATTGTTCGTATTAAAGGATATGTTTGAACCAATCACTTAATTCTTAATTTAAAAATATAAAAAAATCTTATATTTAATAATTTCTTGAGAAAGTATCAGTCTACTTTATACTTAAATTTACCAAAAAAGTGATTAAGTATGATAAAAAATTATCGGTAAAGTATATCCGCGTGGGAAAAAAAGAAAATTAATATACGGCATTGTTAATTATCTAATTAATTACTAAGTATGTGAAGCATGCTAGATAATTATATGCATTAAGAAGTACTAACTTAATAGTAAGAATTTATCTTGTGACGTTTTCATTTGTCTAAAAATTATTTTATTCAGGTGTATTGGATTAAAAAGTAGAAAGGAGAGAAAATTAATTAATGCAAGCTCATGTTTTCTTTTTTACTTTTCTTTTGATGCTGCTTATCATGGCTTAAATCGAAAAATCCACACTTATACACATGATGAATTTCTGATAACAAAAATTTCTTATGGATATACATACATTATAAATATTATCCATAAAAATAACTTTCTTAAATCTGTAAACAGAATACTTTTTATTTATAAAAATTATAGAAGAATAAAATAATAAAAAGAAAGATAAGAACTAATTATTTGAAAGCTACAATTTTTTTTATTTATAAGAAGCTTAAATAGCCTCCATTTACAGTTTAGATAAACAATAAATATCATATTGTGAGCTTCTATATTAGACATGTATATGTTATTATTATGCACTGTTTCCGTCCGTAAAAAAAAATATATTTAAAACCTTATTGAAGCTCGCTAATATAAGTTCAGAATTAAAACACAACTCTTCGCATTATTCAAATTCTATACTCAAAAAATGTTTTGTGAAAGTTGCATCATCATCTATATTTCTAAAATGTCTAAACATTTCTTAATTATAAATAGAAATCCTTTTTTAAAGAAAAAAAACTACTTATTTAATATAATTTTTCTATTCATCTAGCATGTACTTTATACAGTTATCATTTGAACAATATTATACCAGGACAGCTGTTTTTCTCTCTTTGTTCCTCTGATCACGTCCAAAAGAACATGACGTTCTATTTGTAAACTAAATGTTCGCCACTAGTGGTTCCTCTCTCAGATTTCTGTTACGAGCAAGGATCGCTCTTTTCTATATTATTATTAATTTAAATATAGTACATTCAGAAATGATAGAAAGTGGGATAGCTATTTGCCTAGCAAGTGGAATTTGAAGTGCTGGATCTGCCTGTTAATCCAAGAACGATCCGCATCTTACGGGATAAATAAAGATACTACATAAATCAGTTGTTTATGATTATAAAAACGTTTATATTTTACTTACTTGTATCTACAGAGTCAACCCGTACTCCCTTGAATAATTCTTGTCAACTACTTATGTCCTACTCTATGGCTGGTACTTATCGCTTCATGGGCGCGTTTACGCGGTTGTTCAAAAACAGACGCTAATCCTCCTTTTTATAAGTTTGGTCGAGCACTTCATCCACTTTGATTATTTAACAATTTCGAAGGTTTGGAGGAATGTAAAATGGTCCCGATTGCGACAGATTGTCGGGAAATTTTTTAGTTTTATGATGACTTCTATACATTTCGACAGATTTATGCTTAAATTTATTTATAAATTATAGTATAACTAATTAATTGTCGAATAGTCAGTAGGTAATAGAGGCCTTTAATTCATACTTATTGATTATGAAATTGAAAATTTTAGCTGCATGGAAGAATTAATTACCACCGTGGAAGAATTAATGAAAAATTGAACTAATGAATTAATATAATTAATGAATTAATGCAAAATTGAACTAATAATTAATGAAAAATTAACCTATGCTTTACGTATAAAATCGCAAAAAGTTGTGTTAATAAATGATCGATTAATTTAAGGAAAAGTTTAATTTAGAGGTAGAATTTATTATCAATTTTAAATAAATGTTTTTAGTTTATATTAATTTATCTGAAGTGCATGTTATTTTCTTTCGTAGAAATTGAGCGATTTTTCCTTTTCGTATTCTGTAATAAGATTTAGATTTGAATCTAAATAAAGGGATTTTTAGTCAAATATAAAATAAAATAAATTTTTAAAATTATAAATTTATAAAATAAAATAAATAATAAATTTTTAGTCAAATAAAATAAAATATTGGTATTACGTTGTCATCAGGTTGCATCCATAATACATTTGATGTAACTCGGGTTAGGTCCTAACGAACTAGGTGGTAGGGTCATTAATACAATCTGTGTTACTATTGTCCATCTAGTTATAATTCGTAATTTATACCAGTAACAGATGGTACGTTATTACAGTTTTATACTTTCGGATCAGTGAGAAAATTGATAATTCGAGCGTACACTTCGTTGTAATAGTAATATTGACCTCTTCTGGTGGTGTATTATATACATCCTTATGCCAAACATATTCTTAAAACATTCATTTAAACAGTTTGCATGGAATGATGATACTTTGTCAACGGCATAACGTGCACTAAGTATATTCATGGTGTGGAAGTTAATCTCATCATATGTGTAGATTATTTACACATAAAGAGCTGTAAGCGTCTCTTAGGGATTGACATTCATCCGGGTTCATGCTATGTGTGTGTGTGTGTGCATAGATCTTAACGTCTGGTGGGGCCATGCATCCAAAATCATGAGTAAAGCTTACGTCTATCATCGATGGAACGAAAAGCTCAATCTCTATGACTCACAACTGTCGTTGTGTTAAAGGTCAATCACAAATGAGGTGCGATTGTCAAGGCTAACCTGTTCGGTAATGTGGAGTGTCGGTGAAGGTGGAGGTGTCGCTGAAGGTGAAGTGCGATATTTTGAAACTATGATCGAAATACCACGCTTCTGTTGTATATTAAATCTTATCTTGGGTCTAACGGGTTTGCGTTTCACGTCTGGCAACTTTTTCTGTATATCATCTGCGCGTTATTTTGCGAGAGCAGTTGGTTTCGGTTCATCTTTTTTTGCCCCGTTGGTGACTCATTTTTTTATCTGTATCAGCAATCATCTTGTTTATTGAATATAAATTGTTTGTGTCCTTTAGGTAAAATTTAATTTCTTACTAATGTTGCGTGGACATTCGTCGCGCAGGTGACCCGGAGGTATTAGTACAGAGGTGGGTGAAATAAATTACAACTTCATATGCTCATCGCGAGTACGTTTATTATGTCTCGACAATACGACGGGGCGGACGAGGGTGCCGCTCTGCCAGGTAGTCTCTATCGTGTCGTTCAACCGGTGCCTCGGAATGTACATCGCGTTTTTTTGGGACGATGGCCCCGCGCGTTCTGCCAGCGCTGCAGACGCTAGGAAGCGTCCGTGGCACTAATGACACAATCAATTTCTCTTGATTTTGTTTTCTCATTTACGAATCTCCATTACGACCTTATTATTACATCTATAGAATAAAAGTCGAAATATTTAAGAAATTACACCAATCTGACTTATAATGAATTTCTTGATAGTATGAAATTACCGTTAATAGAAAATAAGATATGTTATAACTTATTTAAATTATTTAAAATAAATTGGTATCCGTCTTATACAAATTAATGTGTATACATTGCCTTTATATTTATGTACACTATTTGTTAAAATTATAAGATGTATACAAACTTTCAGTTCCATTATTATTATTGACCAAGATACACGGTTTCTTTAAACCGTTAATAAAATTTTACATCTAAACTATAAATATATGCTTTTGTAAGCTACATATTAATAAAAAAAAGTATAATCTGCAACTAATTAGTTCTTTACTTTTTAGTGTTTTGTTTTTTACACTTTTCTAAATGAAAAGTATACTTTTCACATATTTAAGAAATTTAAAAATATTTAAGTTATTGTTACGTGCAATATTAAAAATGTATGTATGTCCACAAGAAACTATTGTATTTTTTATATCTTCGTCTTAATAAAGACATTTTACGAAAGTACAATCTTTGGCTCAATAAAAATAAAAGTGAAAATGAATTAGCTTACATCAATCAATTTTCTTTCCTTTCTAATTGTCAAAGCAAGCATACATTCATACTTTAATTAATATTGAATGAACAGTTTTTTTAAACATAGATATTCTTTAAAGAAGAAAAAATAGTATTATTGTAAATTACTCATTCTTCAATGTATTTCACAGTGCTGATTATTAGTATCATAGCAGAAATTGGTGCACATTCACTGTTCATAATAAAAAATTTCGTAAAGCCCACAAAATATAAAAATCATGATATATTTGATCATTTTTAATTTTTAAAAAAATGTTTCAATGAAAAATTGCAACTCTTACGAAAATGCATACTACAAGTTCTATCGATTTTGTTCTAAAAAATTACACAGAATAAAAGTTAAACATAATAAACTAAATATTAGCCTGAATCAGTGTCCATGCAACAATGTTCCAAACACATCATAATCAGGACTTCAAATTATGTGCAATGAACTATTTTTTTATTTTAATTCACCAGTCATTAGTTTTTTCTTCTATATAATTTTAAAATATAAGGTAACTGTAAGTTTTGAAGTTTGACATTTTAATACTATTGGCAATGCCGAATACTTAAATGACTTTCCAAATTCAGAAGTCACAAAGACCAAAATAAATTTTAAACTTATACATAAATTAAAGGAAGAAAATAATTATGTATTTAAATTTGAATTTTTAAGATTGAAATAAAATGATCAAAATGGAAGCAAGAAATAGATTGTACAGTGTCATTTACGCACAGGTTAAATAAATTTTATTTTCTGTGCGCTTCGTCAAATGACGTTAAATAGAGAAAAACTGCCATGAATACGTATTCAACAAAAGTAAGCGTAATTGTTAAATAAGTTGTAATATTAATTAATAACGTAATTAACATTACAATGTGGATTTATTTCTAAGTGTTAAATTTCGTGCAATGATTGTACTGCCATTAGAATGCGTTACATTTTGGCTCTTTTTTATTGTTATTGAAGAGCATCAAACAGTCTGAAAGACTATGTTATCATTTCTTAGGCAGATTGTGTAATATAATTTGTTGTACTATATTCAGATTTGTAGTGGTTTGATTATACTTTTACGATACATTATTACTTGTAAAGGTAGTCATTCGTTTAATAATAATCTTTTTTATAATATTAGCAGTAAAGTCGAAATTCTTTTCTGTATTCTTTTAGATTTGTAAATATATTCTGTAAATGCTGCATATTGAAACACGTTACCGGTCACAAAATATAATTGTGCTTCCAGTGTTCACTCGTCAGTATTTTGCCTTATTTGTATATTTTATGTGCTAAATCCAGAACTAAAAAAACTCTTTTCACAGAATTGTTATATGTGATAAGAGTGTTAAAAGCACATTGTAATAATAGTAAGTACAATATTCTGGGTCTTTATGCATAACGTATTATGAGTATTTCATGATCACAAAGGTAATCAAGAAAATTTAAAATTTGAATGAACACTTACTCAAGAAATAAAGTAAAACTACTTACAAAAACAAAAGATTAATATTTATTGATAAATTCAATTGATTAAATAATAAAATATTTATCTAGAAGAATCTAATCATCTTTAAGCTATTTCAGTTTTTGAAATGTTAAAATATTTGTAAATTATTATTGAAAAATTTATTTATTAAGTAAATATTATTTATTATATTCATTTAGAAATCATTTATTATATTCTTTTAAATTATACCAGTATTATCTCTGTGAAAATACATCATTTTAAAAATTTATAATTTCACGTATATTTTATAGATTAACAGTAATTGTAATAAACGTTTTTTATATAAAAATGTTAATATAGAAACAACGTGCAAGGGCTTTTCTAAAGTTTAAATAACCGGTATCAATTAATAACATCACTCCAATTCCCAAAAGTACTGAAATCGAAATTATACCTTTAATAATTGTATTAAAAAATATATATTGAATATGATAGAAAATCTATCAAACTGATCAAATAATTTGTTTTTGAATTAAATTTGTGAAAAAAATGAAAAAATATCGTTTAAAAAATGTTCAATTACTATTTATCTATTTCTAATTTTCTTTTTACTTTGGAAAGTTGAAATATAAAAAGCATTATTTTGAAACGTTTATACTGGTGTGAATCAGTTAAAACAAGTTTCACTTTAATTTCATTTCAAATACAGTAACAATATTTCGTTACTAGATTTTGGCTGAGTGTAATTAATTAGATTAAAACAAGTACATGACGATTAGATTTTTCTATTTAAAAACTTAATTGAGTCCCGTTATTAAAAAAATACGAATAAAATTAGATCAATTTTATGTTTAAATTATAAAATCACTTTGCTGTTCAATAATTTACATTCTCTGCTTGATTTAGAATACTTGATGTTCATAAAATTAAAACACATAAATGTGTAATATTTTATATATATAGAAACTAACAACTATTTTTATCCGTCTTACAGTCTTACAGTAAATAATATAATTATAGTTACAATGACAGTCAGAATCATCACTCACATAGAAATTGAAATAAAAAACTACTACTAAAAAATAATAAAAATGAAAATAAACACTATTATTCGCCAAGGATCACTGCCTGCCTTACCATCAAATTTACCGAATCGATGTATATCCTTTATTCAACGTTTCGAACCACTTTGTTCCTCATCAGGAACTGAACTAAAATCTAATAATAAAATTAATAAATATTTTTATCGGTCTTACTTATTACTAAAAATAAATTAGATTAAAGATTAAAAATAATAAACTATATTTTGTTAGTGAAGAACAATCTGACTGCCTCCACCACCTTATTATCTCTTTTGGTGTCCGACGTTTCCAACCGCTATGGTTTATTCTAAGAAACTAAACTAAAATGAAAAACCCATCATGCTACATTATATACCCTATCCCCATTCTAAATTTGTTGGTATAACATTTATAGACATTGGACCTTTCCTTATCACCTCTTTGATTGGTTTGTTGAGTGGAGTGATAGCTGGCGTGTCACTGGCTGTGCTGGTGGACTTATATGGTGAGAATGGGATTGGCTGCCAGAGAAGGTGGATATTCTAGTCAAGAGTGTCGTTCTTTTCTTCTGTTCTATCAGAATCTCGTGCATGGACTTCAGTGTGGTAGAGGCCACGGCGTTGATTGACTGTGTCCTTTATAAATCCACGACTCACAGCTGCTTGCCTGTCTATATCACTTTTCAACACAGTCAATGTCTCACTTAGCGCCAACGGGATGATTCAAAGTATTGTAAAAATTGAATTTATCTCATATAAATTGATCATCAACTCTCTTGAGAGAGGGGGGAGGATATGGGTAACGGACTATCAGGGTTGGAGCCGAAGTGTCAGGGGCTGATCTCCACCTAAGGATGGCCTGTCTGAAACGAGCTACCGCTAATCCATTTGCAGCCCGCTGGTACTTCTCTCCGACATGATCCGGGACAGGAGTAAGGGGAATGGAGTACAATGAAATTATATATATGTAATTTCCCAGGGGGGTCATTCAGGTGCTCCCAGAAGTCCTCAAACTACAACTGGATCGGGACGTGATAATTCTTTAGGCATCCAACAATTTTACCAGCCCAATAGTCAAACATATGCCGATCGACAGTGTAAAACTCTGCTTGTGTCGGTGTATCTCGAGCTCTCCTTAAATCCGTTGCGCTCTATATTAGTTACCGTCTGCTTAAGTATGTCTCCTAGCCCTTTCTTTTTTGTGAGAGTTATGGATCCCGTTGATGCAGGTTGGACCACCTTCTCTTCTGGTTTTCTTACCTGTTCTTTCTCTGCGGTGATGATGGCAGGGCACTGTGCTTTGAACTCTCAGCCTTTCTCTTCCTCTCTTTTTTGACCTCATCAGCAAATTTGCTCTGGAGCTAGCAATATTTGACTGGGAGAGGCAAATGGTCGTTGCCACACACTTCTAATAATAAAATTATTATTATATATATCCAACCCCCAACCCACTCAATATTAAATGTAAAGCATAAATTTTTATTAATAAAAAATAATAAATGTTATCTAATATACTCAACTTTAACATTTAAGTTATATTATTGCGATTATCTAAAATATGAATATTTTCAAGGCTTTCCCTCTAATATTTATTTTTAAAAACCTGTTCCAAATTATTTACCTTTTCCAAATCAAAAAATGCAATATATCTAAGCAGTACTCTTTTAGACCCTGTGTACCATTAATACTTCGCAAACTATACTGATATTTGTATATTTTCTGTCTCAGATATCTACTCGTTTTTTCAAAATAATATTTGTCACAATCTTTAAAATTACTTTTACAAACTACTCCAGTTTTTAAACATTTATCATCCTTATCTTTACAAATAATAAATAAATCGCTCAAGTTAATACTATTTTTGAAGTAAACTTGAATATTGTTATTTAAAATAACTTATACTTCTTTTTGATACAACTTTAACATATGATAGAACAACAATTGTATTATTTCTCATTTTTATCTTTCATACTTTTTTCTGTACTACAGTTATAAATTTCGTTTATTCTCTCCGCAATCATTTTTTGTACAAAGTCAATTGGATATCATTATTAATGAATATTTCTTTTACCAATCTTAAATTATTTTTTCTAAAATCTTTATGTGATAATTTCGTTGCTCTGTCAATGATCCCCTTTATCGTATCTATCTTATTTCCGAATTGCTGGTGTAAATTAAAATTTAATACCCTTCCCAACCATGTAGATTTTATATATCAATTTAATTTTCTTTTCTTTATGGCACTACTGTCACATTACCTTTATCAGCAATTTGGACAGTAATATATGTATTCTCTTACAAAAACTTTTTCTTTATTTGTAAATCAAGATTTTTTTCTATAAATATGAATATATGCATAGTATGCATAGTATGCATTTGGAGTGTACAACTTTGTCAGCAGTAGAGTAGCGCACATAATACTCATAATGATAAGTTTTTACTGTATTATAATTACAATTATAACTGTATTATTTTATAATGGATGTAAGACTGATAAAAATATTTGTTAGTTTAGTTTACACCAGTCGACATAAGTACAATTTAATTATTAGAATTTTCTTAAAAGGGAACAAATCTGATAGATAAAGAACATCTGTAAGAAACATCTGTATTAAAAATTATATATGAATAATGTATCGTATTTTGCATCACAATATGCATATATAATACTGTGTACTTATGTGGCTTTGGCAGTATAGACCTTTTGAAATAATTATGTAAAAATATTGATATAACTATTTTACTAAGAAAACTTTTTGATTTAAAGAACGTCTTTAATATAATTTTTTTACTTGTAAATAATACGTTGTTAAATATGTTAACCACAAACGTTTTACACACAGAAGTGTAAGTAATGTAAAAAGTTTTTGACACTAAATATTTTTCTTACATTGAAATATTACTGTTGTCTAAATTAAAAAATACAATTCGTAGGATTTTATAATTTAAATGTACACTCTTAGTAAAAACACCATTGATTACCTTTTAAGAATCAAACTATAAATTATAAAATTAAATTTATAGATAAAATGAAATGTCTAGACCATTGTGAATAGAAGAAAACACTAGGATTTTTTAAATGTTTTTGAATACTTAATGTATACAAGAAACAGTTTATAATTTGGTATATATACAATTTTAATTGATGATTAGAAAAATGAGATATATTATACCAATAATGAATTTGAAAATCATTCACTGGAAAATCAATTTCTGTTATATACAGACAGGAAGATTACCTTCATTTGCTAATATATGTATTATTTGAATTACATTTATAAATGAATACTATATTTTTTAAATGAATGCCTATATGATTTAATGTTTTGTTTTATAATTATAAAAAAATGTGAAAATCATTCGGAAAATTAGTCATTAAGTAATTTGTGAATCTAATGGTACATAAAATTATTTTTAACCAATTCAAATTCAAAGAGTAAGAATATGAAAAATAAACACTGCTTTGTATTTTGTTTTTCATGTATAATTCAAATATAAAAAAATCTATTTATATTAAATAATAATCTAATTGTCAAAAAAGATTTTATTTTGTTTCCACTCGTAGATCTGATGTTCAGTCTGCAGTAGCAATAATATTAGTACCTAATACATCATGACAATTGTATATAAATTCAAGAAAGCGGTAATAATATTTATTGTTTTTGTCAAATTAAAGAAACAGATTTCTGTTTCTTTATTTGTTATAGACAGACAAAATAGAGAAATAAACATCACACGCATCTCTATACATATACATTATCCGTTTTTTGGGCAGGACTAAAAAATCAGACTACCGTACCACTATTTATTTTCAGTATTTATAATATTTAATGAGTGAAGACAAAAATCTAGATATAAATAATTTGAAGTGTAAACGCATTTTAGCTGATAAAAATCATTTTGAATCTGTTATACAATATAAATATGCACTTGTAAACTATTATCTTTGCATATAATACATAACTACAGTATATGTTTTTGGTTTCGAAAAAAATAAGTGAAGAAAATCATAATAATGAATCAGATGTAAAATATTTCTGTAATAACAAAACCATTTCGAATAAGCAAGATTTTAGTCATTCTTATAACAATATATCACAGTATATAATGAAAACTTCATTATGGTAAGTTTTAATCGAATTGGAACGACTTTGGAATCAACAGAAATATCATTGATCACCATTAATAATTTCACTAGGTATATGCTACTGTACAAGCGCATAGAGTCATAAGCACATGTCAAAATGTTGATCCGAATATAATTTCCAAAATAAGATTGTAGACTTATCCAATAGTAAATTCATTAATGTAATAAACGAATATAAAAAATTAATCGAACAATGTTGTTTCTTTTAATGATTGAAAAATCAATTTTTAAATTAATCTAATTTAATAATAATCTCAATTGAATATTAGCAATGTATCTTAAAAATAGACAAAAACAAATTTATGATAGAAAGGCACATTACAATATTCAACTTTTGAGACTTTATATTATAGGTATATAACGAATTAAGCTTTTATCTAAAGACCACAGATGTAAATTTTCGATTACTATTTTGCTTAGCAGCGCATTAAGCTATTACGCCTATACGAATCTATTCTCATAAAAAGGGCTTAAGTTTGTTTTTGAATAATGTTCAACAAGAGGCTTTATTTTTATAGAGTTTCTGGTAAGTTTTATAAATTTGAAAGAAAAGGAATTGGATTCTAGCTGTGTGCCGTGGAACAGATGAATTTATATATTTTAAACATTACGTAAATTTAATTGCTATAAAATAATAATATTATGTACTTAATGCTGCACCAATTCAATAACTAAAATAATATCTTCCATTAACACAATTTGATTATTATCAAATATATATAACTAAAAGTTTTGATAACCCTTTTGCTTAAATATACAAGTATCAACTAATTGAAATCCTGTTCTTATAACTATAACCATTTTGATTGTAAAACTGTATTGAATTTTTATTAAATATAGTAGGTGGAATGTTAAAATAAAGATACACGAAATAATCTTTTAACATGAACTTTATTTCAAACGAGGAAAGAAAAGACGTCTGTTTAAACGAAAGGACAACGCAAGACTAAACTACAGTACTCGAAATTGAAAACTCTGCAAGCCCTTGTGAGAAACTTAAAACTTATAAAAACACATCAGGCATCTAGGCAATAAACTCATAAATCATTTGCCGCGCAGGGCAGCAAAGACGCAGATCGTAATAAGACCCAGTGGACACATATGTTTACATCCTTTTACGATACTCTCCAATATTTAGTTTCAAGTATTTTTTGCTTTATTATTTATAGAAGGCTAAAATAATCTAACACGCCCCCTCAAAAATTACTTGAGTAAATACAATAATATATAATAAAATAAAACTTAATATTAGATATACGATAGTTCCTTTCAGTCTATATTCTTTCCTCGTTGTTCTGGGAAATTACACATGGTCCAACATTTGTTGCAAGGAATAGGGAAACCCAGTAAAACCTATTCAAACCGTCTCTATTACTAATATAAAATATATATTAATAAAAACAATATGAATTATATTTTATTATTTACTCCATGCTCATTCCTTTTCTGAGTTCAAGGAATTTCACAGTTGGCAATGACTTTGTTAGTGCATCAGCAATCTGCTCCCCTGTGGAAATATGTTTCAATATTATTACATTTTTCTCTATTTGCTCTCTCGAGAAATGATATTTAATATCAATATGTTTTGATTGCTTATGATTACTTGGGTTATTCGCTATACTTATATAGCCGTCATTGTCTTCACCAATTACAATCGGTTTCATGATTTTAATTTCTATACAATTTATTAAAGACTTTAGCCATAATACCTTCAAGTTAAGTCATATATTCTGCTTCTGTTGAAGAAGCTGCTACAGATGCTTGTCTTTTAGTCTTCCAGCAA
The DNA here is from genome assembly GCA_018907035.1 of Sycobia sp. Sy_11. Classification (NCBI taxonomy): domain Eukaryota; kingdom Metazoa; phylum Arthropoda; class Insecta; order Hymenoptera; family Epichrysomallidae; genus Sycobia; species Sycobia sp. Sy_11. Next base: position 1,741,778 of record JACCIC010000094.1, read on the forward strand.
ATCGTGCATTTTTCAAATAGCTTTCAAATAAGTAGCCTGTTGTACTTTTTCTATCAGTACTTTCATGACCACCCTAATAAGATTTAAGATAACCGCTTAAAATATTTTCACTGTTGCCTTTTGTATAAGTTAATTATAAATTCATCCAACCTTTCAAATATCTTAAAACTCTTTCTAGGTATTCCATAGTTCTGTATTATTTTTATTTGAATATCTACTTAGAAAATGTTTTGCTGCACTCAAATCTGGACGCGTACAAATCATTACATACATTAAGCATCCGATATGATTTTGAAAAGGGCGCCATATTTGTTATCTGAATTTAAATCATTATAATTTATATTATTTTCAACTAGTGTGTTTACATCATCACAATCACTGATGTTAAATTAATTTCAAATCGTTTTTATATATGAACTCTAATTAAGAATAAGTACATCATTATGTCATTATTTCATTATTTCATAATTTCATAATTTCATTTGTCATAATGTCATTATTTCATAATTGCATAAATTTGTGATAAGGGCATGATTTCATAATTTAATTAGAAAAATTATTTCATAACTTCATTATTTCATAATTTCATGACTTCATAATTTCATTACTTCATAATTTCATTACTTCATAATTTCATTATTTCATAATTTCATTAATTCATCATTTCATTAATTCATAATTTCATTATTCCATTATTTTATAATTTCATAATTTTATAATTTCATTATTTCATTATTTCATAATTTTATAATTTCATTATTTCATTATTTCATTATTTCATAATTTAATTATTTCATTATTTCATTATATACATCATAATTACATCTTATTATAATTTTTTTATTCTATGAAATAGATTAATTTCTTTTTAATTCATTAAATAATTTTTAAAATTATTCATTGTGTGAATATCGGTTGTAACGATTACTAAATCATGTACGTAGAGTACAACATATATATTCTTAGATATTTCTCCTTTATTTAAATATGTATGCAACGATCGATTAATGAATTTTGAAAACCATTTGCTATTAATGTTTTATCAAAAGTTTTAAACCAACATCCTACTGCTCGTTTCAATCCATATATATATATATATATATATATATATATATATATATATATATATATATATTATATATATATACATAGCTTTATTTAAATTACAAACTTGATTTGTTTTGTATTTAATTCCTTCGGGAATTTTCATGTAAATTTCTTTCTGCAATGAACCATTTAAAAATGCAGTTTTTACATTCATATGGTGAATAAGCAAATTATATTGCTTTGCAAACGTTATAATTAATCTAAGCTTGTAATTCTTGCTACTGAAGCAAAAGTCTCATTATAATGAATTAAATATTTTGATTGAAACTACGAGCAACAAGACGCGCCTTATATTTTAATGGATTTTTCATGTTCATCATTTTTAATAGCGAATACCCATTTGCAATCTATAATATTTTTGTTTTGTGGCTTTGATACTAGTATCCAAGTTTTATTAAAATAATATGAATTTAATTCATCTTTAATTGCTTGTTCCCATTTTTTCATTATGGATATTATTTTGAATATCATTGAAATTATTGGGAATTTCACAATTTACTGATTGTGCACACAAAACGTAATTTATTTCTTCATAAGAAATTCTTGGTCTATTTTTTTTTTTTTTTGACTCTATTACTCCTTCTTAGATTTGTATTTATTTTCTTTGTATTATACTTATCATTTTGAAATTCTGACTGATTGCAATGATCTATTTCTATTATAGATTTATTAGACTTGTTCAAATTCTCATTTGAATTTCTGTCTATTTTTCAAATCTTGTTTATCTGATTCATTTTTCTCAGATTGGTCTTCCAGAAATTTTTCTGATTTTTCATTATCAGATTCTGAAGCTCTACTGATTTGTTGCGAACATCACGTTCATCAGTTTTCTTGGAATTTTCTATCACAATTCGTTCCAGAAATTTTTCTGATTTTTCATTATCAGATTTCGTAGGCTCTACTGATTTGTTACGAACATTACGTTCATCAGTTTTCTTGGAATTTTCATTACAATTCCTTGAAGCCTCATTTCTGGTCTCGAATTCAAAAATTTATTTCATCAGCTATCACATCCCTTGCTACAATAAATTTTTCTGAGTCTACATCCCATATTTTATAGTAAATTAAAATTAAAACATAACCAACTAAAATACCTTTCCAAGATTTATCATCAAAATTTTACTTTTTGTTTTCTTATTTTTTATTCACATATATTGTACTATCGAAAACTTGTAAATATTTTACTATAGGATTTTTACCATACCATAATTGATATGGTATTTTATACTATTTTAAAGCATTAGTAAGGGTTCAATTTATTAAATACATAGCAGTTAAAACTGCTTCTCCCGAAATTACTTCCTTCAGTTTATCTCATTTATTAAAGTAGCACTTTTTCAGTAATTGTTCTAATCATTCTTTCTCCATTTAATAATAGAGTATAAGGAACTGTTATATGATAGCTTGTTTAATTATATTTGCAATAGTCCTTCATTTCATTCGATAAATACTTTCCACCATAATCATAATATAAATTAACTATTTTTAAATTAAAATGAGTTTGACTTTTTTTTTATAAAGTCTTTGAAATAGAAAATACATCTGACTTTAATACTATTAAATATGTAATGCAGTAGTGCGCAAATTCATCTACAAACAATACAAAATAATTTTTACCATCTAATGGCGAAGGAGTGATTGGTCCGCAAACATCTAAATGAATAATAAAAAAATGGTCTTTTTATATGATTTTTATTTTTATCTTTTCTGAAAAAGGTACTCTTGCTTGTTTGCCAAAAATACAAGCTTCACACATATAATCATTTAGTTGAATATTATTAATTAATTTAATACCATCGACCATCTTATTATTTTTCATTTGAATAATTTTCGATTTTGCCCATATGTCCAAGTCTTTGATGCCATCAACTATAATTACTGTTTATCGCATTAGAGACTTTTTATTATATAATTTATTAATAATGAATCCTATAGGAATCAAATTATTTATGGGCTTACCGACAAAAATTATTTTATCATTTTTAGTAACTTCAATCCCATTTGGATTGAAGTGAATGAATACTTATCTGTGCTTTCTGCATGTTGCTGACAGATAGTAAATTTTGCGGTACCTCCGAACAACATAAGACGTCCTCCAGAACACCTTTAATCCTTCCTTGCTGGTAATATTCAGGATACTTCTTTTAAGTGCAACTGACAAGTTTTATTATCTCTAGAATATTGCTGTTCATTTTTCGCATAGAATCCTTTATACGATGATTTTCTCTGCCATATTGTAAAACCATATGAAGACTGCAAAACTGTTTACGCCGTATCATTGGCTTTCACGAAACCCAAAAAAGAATCTGACAGATACTCCACTATTACACCTTTTGCAATTCGTTCACACTTTTTCCATTCTTCTATCATTACTGCAGGGACTTGCTCATCAAGAACGTACAATAGATCAAGTTCAGATAGAAGAGACCGAATTTTAAACTTCCATACACTATGTTTCTCACTGTTAGAAATGTTTAATATTCCTTTTCGTTTTGACAGATTTCATTTTTCACTTACTAGAAAAACAACTGTTTTTTGTTCTGTATTTGAGACAGTTTTATTTTATTACTAGATGACACTATACACAAAATCACGGAAAGTTTACTCGCGAAATCTGGGCCCATAACTATTGAATTTTTATTAAATATAGTAGGTGGAATGTTAAAATAAAGATACACGAAATAATCTTTTAACATGAACTTTATTTCAAACGAGGAAAGAAAAGACGTCTGTTTAAACGAAAGGACAACGCAAGACTAAACTGCAGTACTCGAAATTGAAAACTCTGCAAGCCCTTGTGAGAAACTTAAAACTTATAAAAACACATCAGGCATCTAGGCAATAAACTCATAAATCATTTGCCGCGCAGGGCAGCAAAGACGCAGATCGTAATAAGACCCAGTGGACACATCAATCTGTAACTTAAGATCCAACGACATAAAATTTAGTTAAATTTAATTCAAATACAATTAAACAGACGAGTTATTTTTATATTAACCATATTAACATAAAAGAATATCGATGAAAAAAAAACTTATTAAAAAAGATGAAAGAACTTTTAATAAAAACGTCAGACACACCCGAAATTAGAAAAGCAATAAGGTACACCTTAAACGACTATAAAATCGTTGATACAGACAGATATAACCGACAAGGATAGTAAAATAAACATAAATATACGTACATGTGAACGGCCGTAAACGAATCCAACAATATAATAAATTAAGTACGTATGAACTAATTATGTAAGATTTTTATATTAAATTAAGTATATATGTATAAGACACTCGTATATTGAATAATTTGAATTAAACGATCCGAAATTAATTAACGTACTTTTCTGATGTATAAAAATGCATGAATTTTTGCCAGAAATTCTGTTTGTTTTGTTTTTTTTTTTAATTCTGTTAATTTTCGATACTCGTCGAGGACATCTCCGTGACTGACCGATTCATTATTTCCCGGAGAAAGCTCTTCTGCTCGCTCAGAAGAACGGGTGCTCCCGACTTCTGAAAAAAGAGACTTGCGAAGAAAAGCGATCCGTTTCTCCGAATCAAATTAGCCCACTAGTATGCATCGTGGAGCGCGCCTCGGATTAATATGAGATAGACCGACGGGCATTTAAATACCAAAAACTGCGGAGTTATCACAAGTGTCTACGCATCACATTAGTTTTATTTATTGAATTGTTCGTCTATTTATTGTAAAAATAAATACGAAGACGCAATTTTGATAAAAATAAGTACACTTGTACCTATCGATATTTCGACCTTTTTAAACGCTAGCCAAAGCGCACTATAGAGCGATATAAACGAGGCACAATTAATTAGACTGCGAGATCAGCAAAACTGTCAATTCACTCGGTTTCGTATAAATAGACGAACCGTGTCGCGTGAATAACTGTTAGACAAAACTAATAAATAGGAAGTCATAAATAGAAATCTACAGTTAGATCTCCATTCAACAATAAAAAGTTATTATTTGTTTCTATTACAAAAATTAATGGAAAATATTGATCATGTATTTTTTGCCTTAAAACTGTGTTCAGCTAGGTATTCCGAGTTATAAAAAAGCCCTAGTCGTAAAACAAAATAATATTATAATTAAAACACTAAGATATTTAAAATTGAAGAAGAAAGGAAACGAAGCGTTACAAATCTCAATAGATAATTACTATTTAAAACATTTCACAATAAGTAAATAATAGACTTTCAAATCACAAGATCCCAAAAATGAATATAATTATCAATAGAAGGCCTGGTGTTTTTAATCTAGAGTTACTTACTCATCTTATCAGCGGAAGCTCTTGAGAATGGGGCGATGCAATTTTTGAATACTCTATTAGATTTTTGTGCAGGTTAAAAAAAGTAAGATTTAGATGAAGTAATAATTTTATCATTTTATCATTCGTATCATTGTGATTAAAGATTACAGTTCGGTAAAAAATTTTTACCTCTAAATTGGTACTAAAAGGGAGAAGGAGCATTATTTGCAAAATAGCGTAGACGCGGTACAATTCTTAATTCGCCAATGATTCTGCTTAATAGTTTTAAAACACCTGCCTCATAGAAACAATGGAAATATGTACAGATATTCGCTCAACGATTCAAGTAAATCTTAAATACAGTAAAGAACAAATATGCCATACAGGAGGAACACTCGAGAATAGTTAAACTGCATTTGAGAAGACTTCGAAAATCCGAAAGCTCTGTCTGCGGCCAGATGAATAGGTTTAATCCAGTGCATTTAAAAGAAATAGAATCTGCTTGCATAGAAACTTGTATATAGTAAGAACTCGGATATTAAATTCTGGTCTAATATCAAATTAGTAATAGTAGATGTACCTTGCTCAATCCTATTTTTTTATCGTTATTTTATCGATAACAACTTCCACCTTCAGAATCACATATGCTTTATTATTAATAGTTGTGACTGTTTAAACAATGAACATTATTTGTGTATAAACTGGTTGGGCGTAAGCATGATATTAGTAAAATGCTAAGAAATAAAAAATTTTCTATTTGATAAGAATTTATTGAATAAATATAGTAAAGGTTGGTCAAAGATTTTCGGTAGTATTGTTTTCAACAATTTATTATCAATACCTAATATCATTAGACATAAAAATCACGAATATCGTGACAAAAATGGGAAAATTTCTAAAAAATATTTTACAAAAAAATTGTAAGTCACTTTTAACTAAATATCTTTTGAATGTACTATTTTTGTGAAAAAAATTATATTAAGGTTGTACTGTGCTTTATTCAAAATAAATTACACAACTTTTGTTCACTGCATCTTATATAGTGTTGTACGAGAGCAGGACCATACGATAATTAATGAAATATTGCATTGGTCTTTAAAAGTTTTTCAAAATGATGTCTTGTCTTGTATCTTACCTTGAAAAATAAGATTTCACTCTTATCTGAAGGATAAGTTTTGAAATAAATAATACAGTATTCAATTACCCCGAATATTTTCCTTATTTAATATTTTTATTTTTTCATTTACAAAGACGTGGTTAAAGAATCTTCTTGAAACATATCATTTTTACTATAATAATATATGATTCCGAAGATATAGTCACAAGTGATGTTCATTTTTTATAACTTTCAAGACTTTTATAGTTCAATGTGGAAAACCTGAATCTTCATCCTTTTTACGGTTTTCTCCTTGATAATCTTCTTTCTGATATTTTCCAATATTATTTCCTATAACATTCTGCAATGCTGCAATTTGCACTATTTTCTCAAACTTTGTGGCATTTCTAAGCCATCACTTTACTTCTGGGTGTACAAAAATCAGAGTACGACGAATGATGCAAGTGCACAATTTTCTATTAGTTTCATTGAAGCACGTAGTGGAATATTGGGAAAAAATAAAATAAAAGCGGGAAAATACTTTGTTTCACTTTATTATACACGAGAAGGGAACGATCTAGATATGTTTGTCTACGAGGTCACCGGCTAAAACCTATCTATGGACAGCAAAATATAAAGGCTCTAAACACCGCGCATTTATCAAGAAAGTTCATAAAAGAAAGTATTCGGGTACGTAAGCCATTATAAATATTTGTCACGTAGGTGATAACAGAAACTGCATTGACACAGGCAAATAAGAACCATCTGTATTACAAGCCATCCGCTAATTACTATAACGAAGAGAGTGATAAAACTATCCGCACTCGGATGCAGTTTATAATAGAATGCAATAATACTGTACACCTTTTATTTATTTATGGAATAATAATAATAATAATAATAATAATAATAATAATAATAATAATCATCATAATAATTCGTTCCGAAAGGTTTTAATTTTATTTATTATAAAATAATTCAACTCACCATCTTAAAAAATTTTTCAGTTGACATAAAAGAAAATGAATAAATATAACATTTTTTATGAACATACATTTCTTGTATATGTATAAAGAAATCCAGTAAAACCTATTCAGACCGTCGCTTCTTTGTTCCATTTTTCACTGTCGTCTTTACCAGGTGTACCGGATGCATGGAGCGCCAAGCTACAAATGTCTCGATAGGAAACATTTGTTGTGAGCGAGCCTTAAATTTGATTTGAGAAATGAAGAAAGTGGAAGACGACCAATAAATACTTTTAGTCTAATGTAAATGGCAGAAATGTTAAATTTTGCACAACAAGTCATTTTTAACCGTTTGAAAGATAAGGCAAAGATTCAAAACTGTGGAAAATTGGTATCACATGAATTGAATGAAAGGCAGATGGAAAATCGAAAAAACACTTGTGAAATTTAGTTGTAAAGACACGAAAGAAATTCAATTTTGGATCGAATTCTTACAACGAAGAAAAATGAATCCGTTTCAAGAATCCTAAATGGAAAAAAACGTGGGTTAATCCATGACACCTTTAAAATCAACTACAAAATTTGATCGATTCGGTAAGTATACAATTCTGTATTTGTTAAAACTCGGTGAATTTAGTTAATACTGATCGCTACAGGCAACAAATGATCAATTTAAATCAAAATCATTAGAATGAGCCAAAAGACACAGCAAGGAAATTATGCTCTATGACAAAATACACCTGACAAAAACAAACATTTTTTTTCATCGATGGAACACGCATTAGCTGAGCAGCACTTCGATTCTTCCGAGGAAGTCGAAAACTGGATGTTTGATTGGTTTTGCTTCAAAGACAAGCAATTCTGTTGGCGTGGTATCCACAAATTGACATAAGGGCGATCAAAATGTGAAAAAAATAATCGCCAATACTTTGAAGAAATTATTTTTCACTTTCCCATTAATCTTAGTGTTCTATGTGGTTCTGCCACTCCTTTATATATTTGTTAATAATTCTTTGTCATTATATTTATCATTCTAAAACTCGAACTTCTTTCGACTATTTATTTTCTCTACATATTGAATAGATTTATCGACTTTTTTTTTATTTTCTATCTATTTCTCATTCTGATTCATCTGCTTTATTATTCTGAGTTCTTTTCTAAAATTTTTGTTGATCTCTGGGAATCAAATTTATGTGACTGTACTGATTTTTTATGAACATTAAATTCATCAGATTGATTGAAGTTTTCAATTAGAAATCTCTTAAGCCCATTTCTCTGATTTGCAAGCCAAGAAATTGATTTGATCTTTTGTAACCATTTAGTTAATAACTGACTAAAATACCTGTCCAAGATTGATCATTGAATTTAATTTTTTCTTATTTTATTATGTGTGTAAACTTGATTTCCAAAAACTATTTATTATTTTAATGTCGGCTCTCTGTTATGCATTAGTTTTATTTGGATTCAAAGCTTTTGTTAGAGTTCTATTTATTAAAAATGTTCCGGTTAGTAATGCCTCATATCAAAATACATTCTTAACTTTAGTTTTGCCGAATAATGTCAGTATTTTTTATGTCATGGTTTTAACCATTCTTTCTGGACGGCATTTACGGAACAATCAAGTGATAGCTGATCCCTTTTTCGTCATAATAATCTTTCATTTCATTAGATAATTATTCTCTACTGATTCTCACTTGTTGTACTCACCTGACTTATAAAATAATGTGTAAATTTATTTACAAACATGATGTAATATTTTCACTATCCATTGTAGGAGGAGTCATCAGATCACAAACATCTGTATGGATAATAAAAAGTAGTCTTTTGATATTATCCTTTTGTTTGCTCACATATATTATCATTTGAGATTACTTTTTTAATTAAATCAATATCAAGCTTATTTTTCAATTAAAAAGATTTTGATTTGCCCGAATATCCTAAGCTTTGATGCCACAAATTATCATCATTTTACTGCAGCGTGACTTTTTTATTTTCTAATTTGGTAACTTTAAATGCATCAGAAATGAAGTTATTTGTGGGCTTACCAGTAACTACTATGTTATCTTTTATATTAATTTCATGCTATTTGGTTTGAAATTAATACCCATCTGAGCTTGTTATATTTAGCGGACAGATAGAAGATTTTGCGGTACTTCAGAACAGTAGAAAACATATTTCAGAACATCTAATACTCTAAGTTACTAATGATATTCGTAACTTCTTTTTATAGCTATCCTATAGCTAACCGCACTTTGCTACGGATATTTTTATAGGTGAATTTAGAAGAATGTAGTTAGAGTACAATGTACCATAATTTATTATCTGATCAGAGGAACCTGAATCCAATAAAAACTATGTTTTTTGGTATTGTTCATATTTTCATAATCTACAGCCAGCGCGTATTTTAATTCATATGATAATCATTGTAAATAAATTAATAGAAATATTTGATTAGATATCTATTTAATTTCATCCTCAGGGTTTTAGATAAAATTTAAATATTGTCAATACAAATTTTCGAATTTCTAGCCAAGTATGCTATTTCTGAGCACAGATTGAGTAGCTCTATATTTTTCTATCCAGGTATTTATGGGTACTCATCTATTTAAGAAACTTGTACATTTTATTTCATTGTGAAGCTGCTACCTTTATTTGCCATTAGTGAAACAAAGTCGAACGTAATTGCGCCTAGTGCGTTTTCATCTTTATTTTTTAATCCATCTATTTTTTTCTATTTCGTCAATCAATGATTCAATTACAATATTGAATCGTAAGGGAGAGTGTGAATCTCCCTATTTTACCGGGTTGTTCTCCCCATTCTAATCAAATGTACACATTCTTTTCATACATTTTGATAAATGCGTCTCAGTTTCGATATATTCCAGCCATGTAATCTGTAAATACATTTGAGATTCCGATTCATTTGATTGCGTAAGTTTTCTTCAATTACTGCAAGCTGTAACTGGATTGAGTTGAGCATCGAGAAGTAATGGAAGTTAGCGAAAGGATCCTTCCGCACAACGTGGATAAGAATATCAGTTGAAAAGTGCTCCACTTTTCATCGATTAATCTAACATATAATCGTTGCTGAACCTAATAAAACCTTCAACAACAAGAACCTTCACATTGTTTCGTTAACTCGTTCTGTACTATGATGCGAATCAGTTTAAATTAATGAATCAATATTAAATATGAAGCAATTAATATTACCAAATATATTTTAATAATGTGTTAATAGTAGATAATACTAGTAGTAATAACAGTAAATTATACTTGTGCTGTAGAATGTTGATGACAAAATGACGTACATCAATTGCCCTGAGAGATTAAGCAAGAAATTAATATGCTAGTATGCGTTACTTATTTTGCTCAACTAAAACAAACTTGTTGTTATTACACTTTAATTACATGGAATTTTTTAATTTTTTGATACGTTCTCCCACACTATGAAAATGAAATATGATAATGACGACGACATTTCTTTTTGAGGAATATTTTAAAAATATTTCAAATTATTTGCAATATAACTGGTAATCTCAGTAACTTCAAGATTTTGTATCTTCAAATACACTGTAATAAAGCATTAAATATTGCACTTTTGCAATATTCTAATAACTCAGAAGCAAGTTATGTCGTAGAAGTGAGTAGACCCTTTTATTTATAATAAAATTTTGTATATAGAATGGTTCTTGGTAAGCTTTATAAGAGAAAAAGGAGAATCAAGAAATATAATAAATTGCATTTATTATTAATTTTTGTATATTGCAATACAATGCGTTATATGTATTAATTGAATCTTTAATGCATTTGAATTCATATAATAACCGAATTTAAATATCGAATTATTTTATTTATTTTAGGAGTTCGGTATAATAATAAATTTATTATAATAATAAAAATCATATATATCATATCATATCATACTTACTAATTTATAAAGACAAAGCATGTTTTTGTTTGTACACGATAAACAAAAAACTACTGAACTGATTGCTATGAAATTTGACATGTAGATTCTATATTATCTTGGGAAGGACATAGGACATAGGATAAATTTTATTTTCTCTTATGTGGCAAAATCTCCCTCTCTCTCTCTCTCTCTCTCTCTCTCTCTCTCTCTCTCTCTCTCTCTCTCTCTGTCTCATTCTATTCTCTGTCTTCTCTTATACAATGGTTGTGTATGCCAAATCATACTGAACATAATTTGTGACGACAAATTATGTTTTTGTTTTTTACGTTATATTAACTTCGGAAGTGACATAGGTTTGTTTTTTTTTAGTTTGAAAAAAAGAAATGATGGAAAAGTAGAGTTGTTCACCAATAACCTCGAAACTATGTATATTATATATTGTATATATATACATCTACATCGTCACTTCTGCATAAAAAGGCAATAATTGCTATTTGCAGACTATTTTTATATATAATTACTCGTCACTTCTGCATAAAAAGGCAGAAATAATTGTATTTGAGACTATTAGCGCTTGCCTACGATATTCCGATACTTCAGGACGATTTCTACTGGGAGTTTTGTGTTCGGATGATAGAATGCGAATGCCAGGTATATTTCCGAACGACTGCGACGGGAAGTATTGCGTTTAATCGTTAGGAAATGATGTCTAGCTTTTTCAGGACATGTTCTACGCATACTTTCATGATCAGACGGTATAATACGGTGTCCAGGTGTCTCTGGACGATTTCTACGGATAGTATCTTGTTTAGTTGGTAGGAAACGATGTCCAACTATATTAGGATGACTTCTGCGGAGAACTGTCTTTAGTTGGTGGGAACGAATGTCCAGGTATGTTGGAACGACTTCTACGGAGATTTTCGTCTTTGAACGGTAGAATACGACGTTCAGGTGCCTCGGGATAATTTCTACGGGGAGTTGCGCGTTCGGACGGTAGAAGACGATGCCCAGACATGACGGGATCACTTCTTTAAAGAGATTCGTATTCTATCGTCCAAGCGCCCAAACTCCTAGTAGAAGTCGTCCCTGGATAATTGGACATCGTATTCTACCTCCCCAACAAAAAATTCTCTATAGCAGTCGTCCCGACACATATTCTATCGTCCCAACACGATATTCTCCGTAAAATATTGTATGAAATGGTCGGCGAAATATCAGATTTCTGAAGTGGATGCTGCTTTGAAGCAGCTTTTTATACAGAAGCGACGATAAGTCAATTACGGTAGATTATTTATAGTAATATAAATTTTCATATATAAAGTACATTTTACTTAGATATTATTGAACTGTGTAAAAAATCGGTTAAATTATTATTTCGGGCAAAGCCGGGACGGGAGATGCTAGTTTTTGTATATTTTTAAATATTTTAATAAATGTATAATTATCTGCCATAACTTGTATCTTTTTATTAAAAAAAAAAAAAAAATTATTAATTCACAGTTGGCACCAAAAAGTATAGCGAAAAAACGATGACATTGCATAGTAATTATAATAATTATTATATTTTATAAGCATAGTTGCTATAAGCTGTTAAAAGTTATTTTATGAAATTGATGTTACAAGCAATCATAAAAAGTTCAACCAAGATAATAAAAATGCATGTATTATAATGATTCAGAGAAGTAAATCTATTTCACAAATTATTTTTACCTAATTTGTTTTATTATATTACGTTTAATTAAAATATGAAGAAAAAAAACAATTATATTTATTCTATTTTTTAATATGCTATGAGATTATAAAATATAGTGCAACATTTAAATATTTAAATATTTCATATAAAAACACTTAGTTTTTAATTAAAATAACAAGTTTACTAATGTCTGAACCCCCTGTATTATCTGAACCCCCATGGCTGCCATTTTTGTTTTGATGCACTGCTGCCCTCGTACACATGGCGGACATTTTTTGTCAATATATACTTGTTGAACTTTGCAATTTATTTTTATAACACATGGGACTCCCGATTACCTCCAGACGGTGCTCATGCGAAACTTTGCTAACCACGTCCGATTACATTCGCCCAGACTGGATTCACTGGAGTAAAATTCAGATTGTCAACGTACTATATTGCAACGTCAAGTAAATAGTACATCAAATTTCATCTATAATATTGTGGGGGCGATAAGAACGAGAGTCGAAGAGAACTGGAGAGAGCTAATGAAAACCAGAGAACGGCCAATCTCATTATATATTTTTAGGTAATTTTTAGATATTTGCGATATAATATCTAATTGTGCATTCTTGAGATAAATATTTTTTAATAAATTCTATTGCGCGCAAGTGAGGACCGCGGGAAGTTTGATTAAAATTTACTTTTTCATAAGAATTTAATTTTTTTTTATTTAAAATTTATATTATCTTGGAAAATAATCATCAGATTAAAGAATGAAAAGAGTAACTTTCAATTTATACTTGAATTTTTCATAAAAATGAAATATTTTCGAAACCAAAAAGTTGATACATGCTCTCACGGAGCCCTCGCTGGTTCTTTTTGGCTCTCACAGAGCTTTCCCCGGCTCTCTTCTATTTTCAAAGTGGTTCTCTTCTTCTCTTTAGAAATGAGTAGTACGTTGTTTATAGATGATAACAAGCGAATAACAATCACTTTTTTATTTTCTATTCCATTACCCATTTTCTAGTCATTTTTTATGCTATTTAAATGGACAGTTCAATTACAATCTATGCTTGACTATAAAAATTTCACATTTATGGCTTAAAAATAGATTTTTATGGTTACCTTATAAAATGCTGAAAAGCTGTTTGAAAAAGTTTTTCATCGCAGACTAAGAAATAGACAATAGTCATTGATACTTTCTACCACTTGCACAATAATAATCAATTCAAAAAAGACAATGTGATGCATTCCCACCAGGGACAATATTTATCTATTCATTTATATAATAATTTTGAAGACTATAACAATCTGGAAAATCTATGTTTCTACCTTTTGCGCGAACTTTAATTTGTACATCACGTAGCTTACTTGTAGTATGTAATTTCCACATGTTCATAGTCCTGAAAATTATTTAACATGAAAATACATATATTATAGAACTATTAACCACGATTTTCTACATCATTTTTCTAATTTTAATATTTTTATAATAACAATTTATAAAATATAAAAGAAATAAAGTAAGTCTATCGATTTAGGTTTATCATACTTTCATATGACATATTTTCTTCCCCGTTGCTTTTTTGTACTGTTTATATTTTATTGGTAATGAAAAATTCATAACAATTACGACAAGGTAATAGAAATAATTTTTTGAACTTTAGAACATGAATATCTTTGATTATAGTTTGAATTCGTGATGTAATATTGAATGTCATATTTATTTTATAATATAATATAATGTTCATTATAATAGCAGCTTGTAATAGTGAAAATAGTTTTAAATTTACTTTCAGTGCTTTTTGCTTATAAAAAAACACAATTATTATGATATTATTTACAAATTCATTTTTTTGAACCTCTATTAATAGTGTATAATATATATAGATATAATTGTATAATTTCATGATTTTGATTTCTTTGAAAAATACGCTGAAAACTATGTTTTACCTAACCGGTTCTCAAAGAGCTAATCCGAAGTTTATCTTCTGATTCGCAGTCTAAAACCTTAGCCATTAATGTACTATATATAATTCGTAATATAGCTAAACTTTCTTCTGATTCATTGGTAACAATAATTGTTAATCCTATATAAGCTTCAATGTTATGATGTCGTTTAACTTTCTCTATCAATTCGTTTCGAGCATTATAATTGTAGTTTAACGAATTTATAAACTTTGAAAATTTATAAATTTATAAATTTTTTAACGAATGTATAAACGAATGAATTTTTGAATAATATTATTGATTATTATTATATGAATAAAATTTTTTAAATAATACAGATAAATATACTCAGTCGTTCATTACAAACACCACACAAAAAACTTGCGGCACGAAAAATTTAATCACGAAAATCATGAAGGATTCGTATCTTTTGTTTTCAACAGAATATATCACAATAAATATTGTAGATTTTCCTAATGTTAATTGTAAAATTTTTCTACTTTTACTATTACACATACTTTATTTATTGCACCTTTTTTCTGGAAATTGTATTTCCCGATGCTAAATGATAAATAAGAAAAATGATTTTTTTTACTGCGATAAGATTACTGGTTTATATTAAAATTTTATAAGCTCAGGATAGATATTCTACATTCTATATATTCTTGTAGAATTTTTTAGAAATGGATATGCTTGCTTATAACACACACACATATATATATATATATATATATATATATATATTTATTAAAGAATAATTTTTAATTATTCTTTACTATATTAGTAATATGTATCGCCTTGAATATTAATATATGTTATCAAAAAAGTTATTAAAAACGATAAAAATGCATTACAACATTGCCATTTGACGCAAAATTTTTCTCTGAGGCGCAACGATCGATTCTTACTTCCGGCAATCGTGAGAAGCACTGACAGACTATGTACAGACACTGCCATCTGTTGCATAAAAACATCATTTTAGATTCCTAACCTAAAATTTTCACCAGCCAATCGCGCTGCCAGAGTAGGTCCAGATTGCAGACTCGGTTTGCCTGTCAAATCTTGTGGTTAATCTGAATTTATTCTGGTAGCACGATTTGCTGCTCCAAAACGTGATAAAATATAAAAGACAGGCAGTACCCACACGCGCAAAGCTGCACATACACACTGAAGCCAATTCGTGGTCATCATCACACCAGTCAGCACGCGCTGCTAACTGGGCTGGGATAGCAGTCAAGTTCTCCGTTCTTGCCCCACTCTTCATCTCTGATGGCCTTACCTTACCTCACTGCCTTTTTCACATCTGCGCAGGTTTTGTGTCTCGTTATAATATGCGCGTGATCAATATACAACACTAAGTACGGTAGTAGTCCAAAGGTAGTCCAGTTCAGAATCAGAAGCACGTACGCGTTAATTTTATAGGCTACAACTTATTTTATCTTTGAATTCTTTCCAGAATATTATGTTAGTGCGTGTCATCTATGTTAATGTTTATAACATGTTTACTATTCTTCAGTACTGAGGTGATTCATATACGTACAGGAGATAGAAAGAGAGAGAAAGGAGACACCTGCTTCTCTCTGACAGCCTGACGTTGCGTTAGAAATTACCCTCAAGGCCTCAAGGTTGAACGCTGAATTGAAGTACATTTTATTCGCTCCGCAGTCAAGAATTGTTTTTTATATAAACGGTGTTATTTCTGGCTACGTAGTGCTCGTCGTTGATCCTATATAACCGGCATTTCTTTTACCCTCCCGTGTGAGTAATATCATCGTGCTTCCGCGCAAATTGTATAAAGAAATAAGAGACCAGCTGACCACGTCTTAATAGCGCAAATCAACTATTATATATATATATATATATATATATATATATATATATATATACGAACGGGCAAAGTATTACCAATACTGAGCGGAGCCTGATCTCAGCATCTTTAAAGATCCCAAGATTGCAGGCATGTTGAATCAGCTCGATGAGATCCCTTCAATTTTGGAGCCTTGGATGTCGGATGAAGATTTCGAGGGCAAGCCCAAGGACAGGATTGTCAGCATTCTCGACCGTATCGGGATGCACGTTGAGCAGTTACGCAAATCCGCAATGAGAATTGAGGAAGAAAAGGATACTTTATTGACAACCCTTGAAACTATACGAAACAACGAGGTGGTAGTCGGTCTTGAAGACAGTGAGTTATTATATTATTCAAAGAATTTTTGTCTAGTAATGATTAGATATGCAATTTTTTATTTTCTCAAATCCAAGCATTGCAGTTTTTTTAACTTTTTGCGAATTTTGAAACCCTCGCTTTTAGTGGTTCAATGGAATATTATTTTGTAATGAATTACATAGTTATTTTATAATTTTGAACAGCATACTGTCTGTTAAAGAATTCGTGAAATTTTCTATAAATTATTCTGGTAAATTTTACTCATAGTAATAGAATACAATCATTTCAAAATAATTAAAATCTAATTGTAAATTAGTTGAGAATAATAAAATTTGATCTAAATTAAAGAAGAATATTTTTTACACTTTATTAATACAGTGTGTCCGTGCGTGTAACATCCAAGCATACGTAGCTAACATAACGGTTTAGAAAGTATCACTGTTTCTCTCCTTTTTTAATTATTTTTCTTGGGACTTGGCTTGATCAGATCAGGATATAAGTATCTCTTATATATGGACCGCCTACGCAAGAAAAAGTCTACTAACGTACACCTTCCGTACGTCAAGAAGTTGATCGTATTTTCCCGAAAGTTCTATTTAATGACCTTCATAAAATTTTCAGTTTAAGTCCTCAATTTTTAATATAGTTCTGTTTTGATTTTAAATAATGTTTATTTTTGTTATCTTTTTATTATTCTCTCTTATGATGAAGTATTGCAAACATAATAACAATCAGTAAACCACCGGTTCGTTTGGCGCTAATTGCTAAATATAATTCTAGAAGTTCAATGAAAAATTTTTAGAATTTTTTTTTTAGAAATTTCAAAACAAATATAATTCTTATTAATTGATTATTAAAACATACACAAATGAAATGCAAATTTTTTTATTGATACATAAAAATATTTTGAGAGGTTATGTAACCATGACTATTGACTATAATTTTCATCTCTAATAATGAAAATTATTATTTTAACTATATTTTTAATTTATTAAATTCTTAAAAATAATTAGAAATATTTATTTGGAATTTTTTATTTGTAAAATGAACTCAATTATATAAATCGAAGTAATTTATTACTAGTTCTTAGGCTTGTGAAACTTTTATTAGTTTATAGAACAAATATTTGAAATATGTTGTAAATTTTAACTTAATTATTTGTATATACAAATTCAATGTAGAACAAAATATATATTTTGTATTGCTACCTCTCTTATTATTTTACAACTATTAGTTCATTTTATACATACACATTTTAAAAAATTAAGACTTGTTAGAAATATTGCCATAATTATCATAATGTTTCAAAAACATTCAATATCTTTACTTTACTTGACTAATACCTACAATAGTACTTTTTTGTATAAATTACAGATTAACATTATTATTACTGAATATCGATTTTATATAAATGCTTAAGTGTTAGAAAACAATTTAATTACCAATAAATAATGTGGAATCGACCTATTGAAATTTGATAAAAAAAATCTGTGCAAATGTATCATAAATTGTTATTAAAAATAACAATATAATCTATACTTTGAATTTATAATTTTAGAGGATAAAGATGATATTTTACGGTATGCTGAGAGCCTTTCAGTCAGATGTTTAACTGTTGATGTTTTAGTAAAAGTTCAACGAGATAATATACAGCGAGATGCCTTACACCAGGTTTGTATTGTATTTGTTATTACATTTTAAAGAATAAATTTAAAATACTTTTCCGTGTATACATTTAAAAAAATGAATTATTTATCAGGAATTAATAAAAAAAAATTCAATTGTTTAAATAATTTTTTTAATCTGGCATTTGATTATATGTTCCTTGCATTGAATAGATTAACTATCAGCCTGTATAAAAATAAAATTGGTTTCATAAATAAAAATAAAAAAATAATTATAATTTAACTAATTTTGTATATATATTTAGTGGCCCATAAACATATAGTAATAATTAGTGTATTTTGTCACTATACTTATTACATATAATATATATATTTTATAGTTCTTTAAATGTAACTATATGAAATTTAGCTAATCAAAAAGAATTTAATAAATATTGTTTTTAAATTTAGGTGAACGATCTAATAGACAGTTTAGTTATTGGTCTCCGAAATGATCCCAGTGGAACAAGGCAGCGTTGTGCTTCGTTCATGAATGCATGTTCGTCCCAAAGTGTTGGACATTCTGATAAAATTTTTGAAACTGCTATTCTGGGATGTACTCTTGATGATCAAAAACGGATTAAGAAGAGATTGCAAGGCTTATTAGATTACATCGACAAAGTACACAATATTGCGTTGGAGTAGAAATTCAATAGTTTAAGATAAAGACTTAAAGTTATGTGTTTTTGGATAAACTTGTGTATTTGGTTCCAAGATGTAGAATCGGTGCCAAGAAAACGTTATTTTTAAATACGATGTCGATAGAACTTGGACAAAAGATATTTAAAAATATCAAATAATATCGATTTTTATTTTAACAGCACTTATATTTAATAAGTTTCTAATGATTAATAGGATTTAAATTATTACATGAAAGAATTTAAACTAGATTAACTATATTTTCATAAAACATCTTTCATAAATTCTTTTTCTAGAAAGTAGAATATTTACTTTCAAATACAACTTTGAAGGTGAATCTTTATAAATGAATTGTTTTAAATATAAGTGCTGATAAAATAAAAAATTTTATTGGGGATTGAAAGTATAAATCCTTACACAATTGCATTCATTCCCAATAAATTGCTAATTATCAACGATATCTTATTTTGAAAAAAAAAACATTACAACTTATAAAATATTCGTTAAAATACAAATTGAGAATTTGTTTATCATAGTAGGCTTTTTATTATAATAATCGTTAATATTAAATTTATTAATAAAATTATTAAGATTAAGTATTTTTGAAAATAATTGATTTAAATTTTTTTGATGCATCCACCAAATATATATAACAAATCTACTCCAATTGCTTTTATTTTAAAAATTGTTTTAATTTATAGAAACAGGGAAAAGGTATAATAGTAGATTTAATATTACCGCCATCTTTATAAAATTCAAAATTATATTTTTATTGAAATGATTTAATATTCAAATAAATTTAAATTAATTTGTAATAATTTCTTAATATTCACATTTCAATAATATACTGTTCTACTTCCAAAAGAATTTTTTGAATATTATAAATTTTTACAGTATAGTTTGTAAATCCTAGAAAATACTCATAATTTTGGTATTATGATTGCTAATAAGTTTTCAATTGAAATAATTCTAAGACTGCAGGTCGGTCATTTAATCAAAAAGAAATTGTATAATGCCTATTTACAGTCATGCAGCTTATATAAATACCGTGACTGACTTAAAATTTCTTGTTATTAGATTCCATATTAAATATAAATACTTTTAAAAAGAGTCCACTTCTAAGTAAAAAATTTAAATCTATTTTAGTATTTTCAAACAAGACGAGTCTTTTTTATGGTATTTGTATTAAATAAAAGTTCAATTCTCATACTTGAAACAATAACTTCTAAGTTTGACAACTTAGCTTACATGTACTTCACATAGAAAGTAATTTTTTATTGTTATGAAAAATTAAGAAACATTCCCTAATTACAAAGATTATTTATATAATTAATATATTTTGTAATTAAAATAAAATAAATTATGAAGGTATACAATTTGAATATTTAATTTTTAAACAAAAGAATAAAAAGTTTTCAATGCTTTTTTGAACAAATATACGGTTTAAATTCTGATACCATTTATTAAATAAATTATTTTAACAATAAAAAAATGATCCAATGGTGTATTTATTTCATATTATTTATTGGTATAGTAATAAATATATTTCATACAAGATATATTTAGGTTCTAAGAAGAAAAACAGTTGAAAAAAAATAAAATATATATTTTGAGAAAGTGCTTGAAAAATTAAATATAATATTCGTGAATATTACATATATGTACATTATTAATGGTCATTACATGATTAATAAATTTAAAATAGCTTTTATTCAATAATTTTAATATATATATACATATAGAATTTTCTAGAAATATATTGTTAGTAAGTAATAATTTAAAAAATTATGAAGTTGGTCTTTTGATAATAAAATAAATAAAAAAATATATATGAAAACAAATTCTATAATTAATTGTGACTTAAACGCTAATTGAAAGAATTATTTATTTAAGAATTGGAAATACTTTGTTGTTCTTCAATAAATCCATTTGATTTACAAATTGTTTCAAACAATAAAATTTGTGAATGCTAATCCTGAACAATTTATTACTTTAATTAACTATTTCATGCATTCTATTCATTAGTTTAATATTCCAGCTTAAAAATTTTCTAATATACTAAGCAAATATACTAAATGTGAAGTTAGAGATACTTATTTTTTCTACACATCAGAAAATATAAGATTTTTGACTTTTTAAAAAGTAATACAATTTTTTGTTAGCTAAAATTTGTCAGTCATCTATACTTATTGAGCCATTATTTAATCGCTTATCTAAAATATAATACTGACATAGCTAACCTACAGGATTTATATGTATACAAATCATAATTTTACATAATTGAAATTTGTCTTTACTTCAAAAACTAATTGGATCGCGTATTAGATATATAAATATTGGTATATAATTGAAGATTTCTAATAAAAATATTAATACACGAAAATTTTTATTATTTATTACTCACTTGAATTCCTTTAAATAATATGGAAGTCTATTGTTAATATTTTTTAATGTCCATACAACTCATTAGTAAGGAATGAATGAGAATAGTATAGTGTAGTAATAGAGAAATTTAGAAATCAAATTTAGTTACTGTAATTACCATAAAAATTTAAACGTTAATTATTATTATTATATGTTGAATTACAACTCTGAAATAAAAGTATGCACCGATTGAATTCATTAAAATCTATCATAATTATTTCAAAGTAAATATTTCAAATAGTACATTTGAGTGGAATATTTAATTTTATTTATTTATGTATTTATTTTTAGCAGACTGTAGACTTTATAATTATAAATATATAATTATTTATAAAATACTGCTTTAAAAGGTATAAAATAAAATTAGAAAATATATTTTTGAATTTTTAATAGTATTTTTATTATAATAAAAGTAACAAAAAGGCATAAATAAAAGTTATACATAAATAAAAATTCCTCGCTAAATTCACAAGTATACATAATTTTTTATATATTTATTGTTCGAAAAGATTTAATACAAAATGAAAATGTTAAAATGGTATTGTTGAATGTATTTGGTTAATAATTGCGTTTACATGTAATTGATGCATGTACATTATATAATATATTAATATACCTCATATAAACTTGTTTATACAAATATTAAGTATTAATATGCTTCCATTGATAAAAAATAATTTTATGATAATAAAAATTATCATTGTGTTTAAAAATCCTTATTAGAGGTCTTTTTTAATATTACTAACAGGATATTTACATATTTACACGCTTAAGAAACAATTGCATAATTTAAAAAACTTACACAATTAATAAAATTTTTATCTTCAAATGATTGATTGAAAAATGTTAAGTTTATTAGTCAACGTGTTTAATAAAGTTAACAGTAATTTTTTCGTCATGGTTAGGCATAATGAAGTATATAAAAAGATTTAAGAGTACTGCATTTTAAGCAGAAGATCAAAATAAAAAATGTCTTATGTTGTTTAAAGAAGATGTACTTTACTTTTTCATTTTACTATTATTTAGATATATAATATATTTCATGTTATATAGATATATAACATGACGTATCTAAAATTGAATTTTATGTCTTGCTAATGAAAAATATCATATGTATAGTTTAATAAACTAAATAAAGTTATTTATCTTTTTGCATCATATTACTATATATTTAAAACTCGTTGAAAGCATTCGAATTGATCATTTGAAAATATTAAATTAAAATTTTAAAAAATGGAGCGATCATTTGACAAAAATGGAAAAAATTGACAACACGATGTCTATAATTGTTGTTAATTTTGTTGTTGTTTTCTTTTTTCTTTTTTTTTTTACTGTGAAAATATGATCGTAATAATTGTGTCAAGATTTTCGGCTGTTTGAGCACTAGAGAAGCAGACAAGCATTCTTGAAATTTCTCTTCTTGTGGTGTCGCATCTTGCCGCTCGCCCGCAAAACAATTGTTCCGTTGCTCAGGTTGCGATTTCCGACCGACCCATTGGGACTGAAGGCACCTGATGAAGAAAAGAATATAGAAGCATTAGTTTGTTTTCTTCAATTTTCTAATAAAATGATATTTATAAAATTTCCCGCACGTATCACAGAAATATCGCTGCAATGTCAAAATAATTAATATTCCTGGTTGCAGTATCGGATCAAGTGGAGACGAAGGAGGGTTTGGTAGTGCCGAAACAGGGGTATTCGCTAATGCTAGAGAAGACCACGTAATTTAAAAAATGTAATGCTGTCAAAAAGATTCCACAGAACTAATTAATTTCTATAATATAATAACTTTGTACACGTACACGCGATGATACATACAATCTAGATTGCCGATTATAAGGAAAATTATTTTCACAATGAAAGCGTGTCCTATTTCTAATATTATCTCTAATAAATCTTTGCGCACTATATTTTAAATTCAGTACATTACTGAAACTGAGAAACACCATCGACTTAGTCTCAGTATTGGGTATGGCATCTTTCGTGGATCAAGCCAAATACGCATCGATCTCGGCGTGCTATTTTGTTTACGCTGGGAGGTAATGTTAATATTTACTGTCAAAAGTAAAAAAATTTCTGATTTCGTTATTTGAACTTATTTCTCAGAAGTATTGTATTGGTAGTATAATTTAGGTGACATAATAATTTTGAAACATTTTTGTATCAGGCTATATTGAGAAAAGTTATAACGTTGTATAGTTTTCATTTTTAACAATAAATATTTTTTTATTAACGTATATTAAATTTTTGACATTTTTTTTTGCATTTTAATATTTATCAATATTCGTACATATTTTCATGTTGAAAAATTTAATAAATATAACAATCAAAACTATAAATTGAAAGTAAGTTAAAAACTTAATTTTACTCTTCATTAGACAGTTTATATAAAATAAAATAGGTGAAAATAATGTGAAGAATTTGGTTGATTTTTTTTTCTTTAATTTAATTAAAATTGTACTTTTATGTTTACTATTTTAAACTAAAATCATTATAATTATAATGACAGTCAGACTGATCTTGTTTACATTAACGCCATAAGATCTGAAATATCAAAACGACTACTAAAACAATGAAAAAATAAAAAATAATTAATCTGGCTGATCGTCGTCCAACGATAGTTCAACGTTTCGAACCGTTTTGACTTATCATCACGGGCTGGACTAAAAACTATAATATGTATCCAACCCCCACCCCACTCTACTTTAATTTTACCAGAGTCTAACATGAAATTCACATTCTTGCGATTCTTTTAAATATAAATATTTTCAAGACGTTCTCCCTTATATTTAATTGTAACACCCTTAATTATTTATTATGTAAATTAATAATAGCAAAAAATAAATGTTATAGTAAATAAATGTATAATAGAAATTTAGAATATATATTGTCTTATTATTTGCAAAGGTTAATTGGATTTGGAGATATATACGATTCTGAATTAAAAAATCCTGTCTAACTTATGGGAAGAAGCGGGAGGGGGGGATCAAGGAGGGGAGCTTTTAATCATTGCACATTTTAACATTCAGGATGAGTTCTAGTCACTCAATACCGTTTTCTATATAAAAAAAAATAATAATAAAACAAAACTATAGATTATTATTGAATAAAGAAGAAGTCATATACGGGTTTGAACTTGTTTGTGCATTTAAACGAGATATTGGAGTAACATTATTTTGGTCATATAATACGAATAAAATTTTTCTAACGACTTCTCATTAATTAATATTAATTCTCAATTTTTAAAATCAAGCATTTCACGAGATTTTACCGAAGCGTGTATAGACTATACTATCTCTCTACAAGTTATAAGGAATTAAAGCGTTTTAAAATAACGCATGATAAATAATTCACTGTGGAATAGCTGTACCCATAGAAAATACAATACATGCATAGGTATACGCATACGTGTGCATACACGAAAGCTTTCTAGAATTTCTAAAATGAGACATGAAGGGGGAGGCTTGCGGGAAGGCTTGCGGAAAGGCATCCGGGTGGGTAAGTTTATATATATATATATATATACAATAATTTGTGTGGTCGGTCGCCTAGGCGCGCGTTTAGCCGCGATCGCGATGGCCCAGATTTTAAAAGCGGGAGAGAGAGAGAGAGAGAGAGAGAGAGAGAGATGAAGAGAAAAGATTTGGGTATTATATTATTTATAAGTAATACGAATACGCCTCGATCTTGATAATGAGTATAAGGTACACCAGGTGTACTCTGTGCCGAAAGACACAGTGGAGATGTACAACTGTATTGAAAAACCATTTTCACATTATATATTATCTATTATTATTATTAAATTCTTCTGAATTAGGGCTGATAGTTTCACAGTCATATCTAAAAGTTAATCTGTATTATACAATTTCTGAAAATTGATTTTAATTAGAAAATTCACAAATTAATTAACAATGTAAAATTAATTATTTTATACGGTTTATCAACATTTCAGAATAAATAAAGTTTCATTAAATCACGCACAAATACACACTCACACTGGCGCACAATTATACCAGATTATATTGTCGAACAGAATTACTATGTATAGGTAATTTCTGATTTAGCCATATTTTTTTGTCAAAAATATGTATACTCATACTTAAAAATATGTTGTACAAATACGTATAATAAATAAATAAATATTTTAAGAAAAAACCATTATATTTTTAATTGAAGCTCATTGGACTATAAAATAAAATTATCCATTTGGTATATTAATCAAAAATATTTCATACTTTTTTGGAAAGTTCACTGTTTATTTACTTCTCAAATTTCTAACAATGCATTTATGAAAAATAAAAGTTAAAAGAACGTTCTAAAAATATTCATGTAATATACAAATAAAAGCTTTATGATAAATTAGAATATTAGTACATATACAATTTCACAAGAAACTTTAACTGTTAAGAGCTATTCAATTATATTGGGCTGTATTTTAAAATACTATCATTACGTTTCTTTCTATTTAACACAATTTAAATGTTAATTGCCGAATCAATAAGAATTTTATAAATAATTATCAATTGAATTAAATAATTAGTTTATTCATTTTATAAATTTAATAATTTTTTAAACAAATTACAATAAACATTTTTTCTTTTTTTTATCGTTATCAATAATTTTCTCGTAAAACGTTAAAAATTAATAATTTAAAATATATTGTTTTAAACATATATATTTATGTATATATATATGTATATATAGTGCGATTATAGGTTTAATAAACTTAAATTATTCTTTTTTTTCTTGTTTACGATGCGTATAAATTAATTAAAGTAGGTCGAAGATTTATCTTAATATAAATGTATAAGAAATTTTCGTTCTATCATCTGTACATTGATCCTACCCAACACCCATTAGCTTTCGTATTGTTACTATATATATACGTGTATACGTATATCTACTTCCTTCATAAATTTTAAGCGAAACCCGATTTTATCGCTTATACCACCGCGCTCACGACCGCTTTTGCACAAGTGAAGCATATATATGTTATGTGCGGACAATTATTGTTATTTCAGATAGTATAACTATATATATATGTATATATATATGTATACATTAATCAAAGTTCAGTAAATATGTAGATCTATTATTCCTTTCATACAGAATTATACAAGTAGAACAAATTAGTATATACATTTAAAATATTAGGATAATATATAATCATAATATAAAATAGATAATAATATATACGGATCATTTTAACGTAACCTGATGGAAATTAATAAATAAAAAATTATTTAAATAGGACACTGATACACAGTAACAAATTGCATATAATAAAACATTCACAAATGAATCTTCAAATGACGCATTTGATAAGTATAATTCAAACCCAGACAATAAGAAAATGTATTATTTAGTTTAAGCTATACATACTACAGGATTAAGAACTATATGCTCAAAATCAAGAACGATATCCATTGTACAAGAAGGTCGAGTTTCATGGATAAAATACTTTGAAAAGAAATGATTGTAAAATATTATAAGATGCATTTACATCTTTAGAGAAAAATATTCAGGGTTTTTATATATAACATACATTTTCATTTTCCACTTGAAACATATTATTAAACTAGAACATTTCAACCCAATTAAAACTATATAACTAATAAATTAACTTGGAAGCATATAGATAAATCTTAAATTATATTGTATGTATTCGTACGAAAGAGCCTAATATTCCAAATGATCCTTATAAATTAAAAGTTGTCGTGGAATATATCTGGCTTTCGTCAAAATGTATTCAAGAGGATAAAATTTGGAGAGATGGAACGATCGCGTGTCGGATTCGGTTTTTCGTTTTACTCGGTGCTTTCGGCTAAAATAATATACAAAACAACGAATTAAAAAACTCTGAAAAATAAAAATATTGCAGGACAAAATTACGGCTTCTTCGAATACGTATTTTTCTAACGATGCATAATTTGCTAATACTTTTTTTGGAATGCAAATAAAAATCACCTATATCTGTATGAGAGTAATGCCAACACTTTTTTGTTGTTGAAAATTCTACGTCGAAGTTTTTTTTTCAATAAATCTTTTTTTAAATAAACTGTTCTTAATTAACTGTTATTACAGAAAGTATAGAGCTTAACGAGAAAGGAGTCTGTATTTACTTATGACAGAGGCGGATCGAGGACTGGACGGGTAGAGCCTGAACTCCTCCTCTTCCTCGTAGCGGCGCATTTCGTAAAGGCAGCGCGACGATAGGTGTCGAAAAACGCTCATAACGCCGACGTCCTCCTTGACCGATGTCCGCAGTAGCTTGCAGCCCAAAGCTCGGCTCAATCTCTCCGCTTCATCGCTGCAACGAATTAATTATAATTATATATAATTATAATTATGTATGTGTGTGTGTAATTCTACTAATATAGATATAGTTTTTTGGCTCTTTTATTGCTTGAATTTGATCGATTAAAAATTATGGGTGTACATAATACTAATAATTATCGCCTAGTAAAAATTATTTTACCTGTATATTCAGAATTATTAATGGAGTCTAAATCCACGCATATAGAATTCAAATGCCAACACTGTAAATTTCTTCAGCTTGTGTGCTGTTTTTATCGATCTATAATTCAAATTATATATTAAGACAATTGACCGATAGACCCGGGCTTCGTGTCAGTTTAGTCCGCCCCTGTTTGATACATATAGTTATTTATCATATAGTTATTTTCATCTATTTCTCACTTATTGACTATATCTCCTTTCAAGCAAATACAAATAGAGCGTCTAATTTCATCAATATAATTAATAGACATAATGATCCTGACAGTCAATTTTGTAAACTACGTTACTTTGATTTTTATTGTTTCCGAAGTATATTTGCTTCTTTTTTATTACATTCGAGAAATTAATATTTATTAGAGGGTAAGTTTTTATATTATGATGCCTTAAAAAGACATTTTTTAATGATATTAGAAACATATGATAGATTTAAAATTATGCTATTATTATTAACGTTATATAGATTATTATTGTTATTTTGTGTATCACTTCTTGCGTAGTTATTATTGTTAATCTGATATATGTTAAAAGGATAATTAATAGCCGTTAATATTTCTTTAAAAACTTTTGATACATAAATTTTAATTTAATTAAAGAAATATTAATGTTTTATAATATAATTATCCCTTTAATTTTACTTGATCTAATATATTTTCTTATTCTGTTTCAATTTTTAAAAATTGAGATGTCCAACTGAGGGTATTTTATTGTATATTGTATTGTAGCTTGATAGCAAATAACTCTCGAAACGTTGCTGTATACACTGTACAACAATTAAACAAACAATCAATAAATAACTTATATATAAATTAAATTTTTATCACAAAAAATATATTTATAATAATAATAGACAAATAACAATATAAACTGAATTTTATTTATTGAAATATCTAGAAATCTGGAAAAATGGTGTTGAATTGACTGATAATTTTTTACATATCTATACGATAGGTGAATAAAGTACAAGAGCTATAATAGGAAAAAGACAGAAAACTTTTTTAAACAAATTGAATTTAGTATCATGAATACTCACATAGTACTGAAAAACATTCTGAAAGAATTATAACAAATGATCGGAATCTTTATAAAACAGCATATAATGCAAGGATTTTGTCCGACTTTTTTCGTCAGAAAACATTCTTAATATTATAATTTTAGTTTTAGGGAATCTGTTTAACAAGGTTATTTGTAATGATTCTGAAAAAGTTTTTGAAATTTTGAATTTGGAACAACTGTGACGACGTTCATACAATAATCGTTTTGAAAAAGAACTATTGTGAAGAGTAGAATTGCAACGTTGTATAGGCTTTCCTTAAAAAATTATTTTTCAAAACATTCATATTTAAACATCAATAATCCTAACGTGTTGGAAATTTACGTTCAACTCAGAATTTCAACCCTTTCATATACTAAAAACCAGTAGAATTCGTATTGAAAGCTTTCAAAAATTTATTTAATTCAATATTCCATGTACATCAGCCCGCATCAATTATATTGTACCAGCGCGCAAGAAAGCAGAACGACCGGCACAGAGGAAACCATATTTACCGACGAAAAAATATTGCGAAGCGAGCCGCGCAGCCGGCGACATTGTTGGCCTAACTTTGCTCGCCAGTGTTACCTGCAGGTCAAATCGCCATTCGTCGCTCTCCTCAATAACCTCGCATTCGTTTTACGAAAAAGGAGAGGCTACCGAAGGCCCAGACCTCCTACCGCCGAACCAGAATACGTGGTGAAGCGGGACAGAGGACAAGCACCACCGAGGAGACTCAATGCCAGTATTCAGCCGGGCCAGCGTGCGACCAGCCTCCATCAGTACAGCTCGCTCGTTGACGGCATCGGCAGGTAGCCAGTTTCATTATTGCCTTCACACGTTCGAGAATCAGCTCGGGAAAGAGTCACGACCGTGCGTTATGAGGAGTTGAATTTCAATAAAAGATTGTCATTGTATATTCCCCCATTCGTTTATTGGGAATACTCGTAAATGTAAATAATAGTGAACTGTTAATACGCATACACACAGCACGCATATATATATATATACATATTAAAAGAGTATTGTTATACTTACGATGCAAGTATGTGATAAATGCAAATAGATCAAATTTTTTATACACATACATATATATGTGCATATATAGGTATATACTTATTAATATATAAGATTTTGTACTTGAATTATATAATAGTGTGAAAGCAAAAAAAAATTAGTAAATAATTAATTGTATCCAACGTTGTTATTTCAACTCATTAGTATTCATCATTTTAAAGAATTTACTCACGACTAGCTATTTATAAGTGTTATAATTGTGAACAAAAACCAAAAATTTTAGAAATTTAGCGAACATAAAATTATAACAAGGTATAAAAATTTCTTCAGTCTGGGAAGTTCATAATGTAAAGGAAGACTAAAAGAATGGAAGAAATCCGTCCCAAAGAAAATCTGTTAAAACTCAACATTTTCACAAAAATAATATGCAGTTGTAATCAAAAACTCGCATTTGCAAATATTAAGTGTAACGCAAAAATTAAGCACACAAAAAGCAAAAATTAAGTGCACGCTCCTACATCTAGTAAACCTCCATATAAAGTGGAATTTATAAAATAAAAAGAACAAACAGGGATCAACTGAGGGATCAATGATCCATTTAAAAGTTAAACTAGTCAACCATTTAAGCAGCTGAGGCACCATCGAGGACAAAAGAATCCTTCATTTGTGTTCAGCCCTAAAACATAAGGGTACCTCAAAATTTTTCAATTTAGTGAAGTGCACCATGTTAAGGAAGTCTTAAGCAGTAATAAAAATCAGATTCAAAAAGACTTCTTCAAAAACTGTTCATTTTGCTAAAATATCCTGAGGAATAATTTCTACCTCTCTTTCTCGGTGACACAGAAGAATATACCTTTCTATCAAGTATAACTGTAGTAATCAGTTACTCTTATTTCTATTCTTTGACCTCTTTACAAAAAAAGAACAAGAGAAGACGATATATCGTTGTTAACTCATTTAATATAATTGAAGCTTTCATAGTTCCCTAGCCAAACTAGACCTCCTTAGCCATATATAAAAAGCCCTTGAAATTAGGCAGACTATTTCATGGAAATATTTGAAAAGGAACATGGAACACTAAGAAAAGAAAATATTTAAAATTAGTGAATAATTAATAATAAGTGAATTTAATCACTAAAATAAAATACAATAAATATAAACAAGTAGCACAAGTAATTAACAATTTATATAATAAATTGTTATTATTAATAACTAACAATTTATTTAACAAAAAAATAGTTTTTTCTGAAAGAAGACAAGTGCCTGTTTGACAAACTAAAGTTTCTTAATAAACTCATAATAATCGATATTTAAAAATGTTTTTTTAATAAAATAAATTAATGAAATCTGAATTAATTTGCTTTTTCTCTCTCTCTCTCTCTCTTGCCGAAAATGAATAGCAAGAATAATTAAGTAGAATATTTTTAATCAATAATTAATAAATAAATTTTAAATTTCATTTATTTAGAATAATAGATAAATTAAAAATTTAATAAATGTTTTTTTCTCGTTTCTCCTTCGGCCTACCTTTTCCTTTGGAATAACGGGACGAAAAAAATACTTATAAATATCTTTTAAACAAATTAAACAAATAAATATTGATAGTAATTTTTTTATTTATCCAAAATGTTTTCAAGCCACTCCACACATATTAACCAGATCATTAATAAACAAAATTTATTAAAATCAAATAATAATTAACGAATACAAGATATTTAAAATACGAAAAGTCTACTTTGCCTCTGAATAAATAGTAAACACGTTTTCTTTTACTTAAAACTATTCTACTTAGCATATGCTATGATTGTAATGAATATTAATCGTAGCCATTAATAGTAACTTTTATTTTATAAGAAAACAATATATATATATATATATATATATATATATATATATATTATTAATAAAGAAGCCAACTGGATAAATATAAAAAGTAAAACATTAGAATCCATAATTATAACTAATAGTGTCATTAAACTGTATAAACTATAAATAAAAGCAGTGCTTGTGACCAAATAATTAATTAATTAAATACCACGCCATCAACTTTAAGAACATTCACTAGCAAAAAAACGTCATTCCTCAAAAGAAGATTTACCTTTTTTTTTCTACACGTAGCATATAGTATAGACCGTAATAAATGCGAAAGATGTCGTACTCATCGCACAAAAACTTTATGTTTACAAAAATGGAAAGACGCTTACACCGCATGTTCGCTGAAATGAGTCATGAAGACTTAATAAAAGAAGCCCGAAAACAAAACATAAAAGTAGACGAGAACATGAACATACTTCGAGACAGACTGCTGAGGTTTGAACTCCGACAACTTTTCGGAGAGGACGCAGCTGATCGGAGTCCATCCACTGACAATAGCTCCTTTATACCATCTCTGTTGGACATTAGTACTCCCCATTTCGAATATCCTGACGAACAAACCACGCCCCCTCAATTGAGTCCTTCCGACTACCAAGATGTATCCCCCATTAGCCTTATCGAGTCACATAACATCGTTTCTCAACAGCGAGTACAACGTCCCCGAGTGAGAAAAGTGAAAGAGACGGATTTGGTATATAACCCGTACAATGGACAATACGAAGACTTGGAGGATGCTATTGCAGACAACTACTCCTCTGACAGTGAGACCTCCGACCGATCACACACCTCCAGGCGGCAAATTCAATCCGTTAGCCCAGATTATTATCGCCCAGGACCAAGGTACCAGCAGAGACCCGGTAAGGAACGGATAGTCAGGAGAGCTGACTCGATCATGTACGCCGACAGTTGGGAGGATAGCAAAACATGCCTGTATCATGATAATAGATTTACGTTCACGCGGTCAGACACTATTCAGCAAATGGAGAGATGGAGAAACCGCTCAAAATCTCCAGAAAAATCGACAAGAAATGATAGAACACAAGAGAGGGTAATAATTCCCACTAAATACAAATCGGTCGCAAAAGTCACGGATAATAGTAGCATTCTGGATAAAACTCGAAATCTCATACAGTTCTCAACACAACCAAGAAAGCGTTTCTCGACAGACTCTACCGATTACCGGATGGAATACCCGCCAAGTTTCAACCGCTTTGAGTGTGCGCCAGAAGTCGTTCCCTCTCCATGCATCGACGATCCTGCCACAACGTTATCAATGGCGCCGGAAGCGAAAGCAGCTGAAGCTGTTCAGAACAGGAATGCTATCCCGGCACTTATGGAGATGTCGATAGAACCACCACCTAATTTTGTCCCCCCGTACCGACCACATCCCTCTGTACGCGCCAAGCCCTTACCGGGACAGAGAGAGAAGAAAGTGATGCAACCGGGCTGCTGGAACTGCGGACACGATGGTCATCACTATACTCAATGCCCTCATCCACGCAAATCTAAGTTCTGTTACCGGTGTGGCAGACCTACGAAAGACGTACATACATGCCCTTCTTGTCCGGAACATTCTGCCTCTGTTGTGTCGTCTTTTGAAAGGGAAAGTGACAACGGTACGTGGTCATCCCGAAAAAGAGTAAAGATAATGTGGCAGCAGGAGTCGATTGTAGAGCAAGAAGAGCAACAGACAAACGCGTTGCCTACAACCACGCATTCTTTACAGGAGGTGACAAGCGTACTGGGTAATGTGAAGCAACCGGTCATGATATTCATGCCGGGGGCATCCGTTTATTTCAATAAGTAAACTTTGCTCCTACTGCGTCGACATAAATTCCTTCCAGATCGAAAGGCTTCTTTACCGTGGTCACAGACACGCGTGGCCCTCTGCGTGCACAGTCTTAAAAAGAAAAAAGTATAAAGTCTACCCCGAATGAATTCACAAAGAAAAAGGAAAAAAATATGCCTTAGTTACAACAACCCCACCACGTCCATCTAGAATTATCCTTACTCGCCAATATAAACATAGACTCTTCTCTATTGCAATCATATTCATGATTTTCTTATGCAAGACTAGCCAGAATGTTAATATCGGACTTCACGCGAATGTCGAGTACTATACTACGAAGAAAAAATTGCTACGTGAAAAGGAAATTCGCCAAATACCAATTTCAAGGGAAACACTATTTGATAGAACAGCGCAGAATACATTGAAGCTCCAGTAAGAATCTGGAAATACAATATCCGAACCAAGGAATCGTCAGTCATGATAAGACCAAATACTGATAACATCGAAAATTCATCCGAAAATGGCTGCGTTTATCGGCGGAAAGATAACGTTAGCGCTAGTAGTATCGCCACGCATAAATATTTGTCTTAATTTCTTTTCTCTTTATTTTTCAAAAAGAACGTAATAATATATTTTATTTATTTTTATTCGCTGATCAGAAAAAATTACTATCAAAGGGAAAAGCTATACTTTACTATTATATTCATTGTTTATACTTTTTCCTAGATGGACTGATAAGTTTATTCCCAATTACCTCATTGTTAAACCATAAGAATAATAGGTAATAATTAATATTATTAATATATATATATATATATATATATATATATATATATACATTAGTAATAATAGGATATAACATGTATTTTAGTATGTAACTCAAAGCTAGTGACATTATATTCTCACTGTGTATATAAGATTGCATTATATAACATTATTCGCGTTATCTCCGACTCATGTTCAGTAGAATTAACAGCGATTTTACTTTGTTACACCTTGGTTTCACCAAATAAGGTAAAACAGATAGCTCCACAAACAATTTTTTTTATACCGAATACTGTATGAATTTGATAGTAATGTAAAACATGATATCTTTGTATCGAGCGGGTGCACGGCATTTAGCTCCCACTCTCCTCTTTGTCCCTTTACCTTTTTTTTCCCATTTCTTGTTAAACACGCTCTCACATATCGATTTTGGGAGAAAGTTTGTAATCACCGTAATGAGGGGGTGATCAAGACACAAGCCGCGACAAAGCGGAACTACCGGCACAGTAAAAAATATTTGCTGACGCAAAATATGAAATGATGCGGCGAAAGAGGCATTGCTGGCGCGCTAGCTTTGAAAGAAAGACACATCGTCGCGACGCTTTTCAACCTCGCACTCGTTTTACGAAAAAGGAGAGATCGCCGAAGCCCGTGATCCCTGCCACCGAATCAGTTTCGTGGTGAGCACGCCGGAG
This sequence comes from Sycobia sp. Sy_11, assembly GCA_018907035.1. Classification (NCBI taxonomy): domain Eukaryota; kingdom Metazoa; phylum Arthropoda; class Insecta; order Hymenoptera; family Epichrysomallidae; genus Sycobia; species Sycobia sp. Sy_11. The sequence continues at coordinate 1,777,329 of JACCIC010000094.1, forward strand.
AACGAGGGTCGCCGAGAGGAATCAGCGCCAGTGATCGGCCTGGTCAGCGTACACCACGCTTGGATATTCAGGCGCAACCGTGGTAGCGATGCCAGGAAGTCGCGGATCCCCCTCTCAGCACCTCTACCATCGGGGGTACGAACGAACCATCTACAGCGACGTTTAGCTTTAGCAGCCTGCTTATCGACGGCATTTAGCCAATTTCTTTATTGACTTTTTCCGCGAATACGCGCCGAAGCCGCCGCTGCTTTGCACCCGCATGAGACCCTCGCGGAAACGCTTCGCGAATCAATGCCCCTTCCTATGTTACGACCTTCACGTCAGGAATATGTCTTGACCGAACCCGCTTGTAATGAAATGAACTACAATAAAAAAACTGTAATTGTATATTCTTCATTCATTTATTTTCACTAGCTCCGGCCTTTCTTTCCATTCCATTTTCAGGTTCGTCAGGAAACCATTACGGTAAGTCGGGTAATTGTTAGGATATGGTTACAACATATAGTTAACATAATTTTCAAGATACAAGAAAAATAATTACTTACGGATCAATGACACATTGTTCTACTAGGTCCATCTTGTTCTGAACTAGCACAGTTGGAATTTCGCCACACTCATTTTCTACCTGCAAATGTAAAATGAAAAATTTAATTAATCATTTATTCAATTTTATATACGTAATCAATAAGGTAATAGAATTGTAATAAAAGAACCAATATAGAATTTGTAGAGAACCAACACGTGCAGAGTTAAAAAAAACTAAAAGGTTTTATTATTTTGAATAGTTTGATTAATCCAAGAAATTGTTCCTTATGTTTTATTAACAATTAAGAAAAATTGTCTCATTTTCATATTTTGTTACGCTCAAAATTTCGGTAAGTTTTTCATACTGAAATCCACATCAGAAATTAAAAAAATCTAATACTGGATTTCTAATTACACTTTTTTTTTACTTAAAATTCGAAATCAAATAATATTCATTTTTTTTCTTTGTTTAAAATATCTAACTTTTAAAATTTATATTTGTATGTTATTTAATTTTCACTTTAAAATGTAAAAATTTTGCAGGTCTGTTAATAATATGAGCTAAAATAATCGAAATACTGCACTCCTAAGTATAGATAATTTGTTTTTCATTTGTTGATATTTAAAGGATACTTTCATTATCATGGATCTGATAGTACAAAATATAATTTTTCTCGCAGTATTTTGTATCAGTAATTTGGTCAGGTATTAATTGTGATCATTGCTTTAGAAGTGGTCTGTGTGTTATCGTGATATTATGATACCAAAATGTTCAAAGTTAACGAATTCTAACCACTAATGGATTTCAAACCTTGCAGCTCATATACGTAAAGAACTTTTAGATAAGCTAACAATTGATAAAACAACAATTCGAAGACGTTTGAATACCAAAGGAAACATTCAAAATAAGGGAAACTGTCTTTCACATAAGTTAATTTGTCAAGTGATTTAAAACTTTTACAACACTGTACTTTCATTACTTGATAGGCAAATAAGAAAAATGTTCTATGGCATTTTGCGACTGGTGATTTAAAGTATAAACTGACCACGACAATCAAAAATATAAGAAGTCATGGATATGTTCATCAGAAGAACAATTGACATTATAGCCTCAACGAAATATCCATCAACGGTTTATTATATGAATTGATCCAATTGAAAAAAACCGAGATTTATACCAATGTCACTATAACAAATTTTAAATAAAGAACTGTTATTAATAAGACTATACTGGTACCACGTAACTAGACGAAAAATCATACTTATACGCGACAACGTTCGATCATACATTGCAAGATAATGGAAATATATTTTGATGTAGTTTAAATGAAAATATCTACTACATTTATTATAATTATTATTATTTTTTTTTGTTATTAACATCAAGTCAAATCTAGTCTTTGTATATAGCTTAAAGACATTGCAGCCATACAGCATACTTAAAAGAAATCACTCGTTTTGTTATTTTAATTATTTTAATTATTTAATTAAATACAATTATATAATAAGTATTGAATAGCATCTAACAAAGGAAACAAAATTATTTTATATATTTATAATCAATAAAAAAGTATCAGAATTGTTGCCTTGTAACTTTTCAAATATGCAATGTTCGATAATAAAATATTCAAAAATACGAATTGATAATATAAAATAGAAGATTCTTAAATGTCAAATAATGACAAACAATTTTAAATTTACTGAACATTTATTTCGCACATAAAATAAAACATTATTTTAATACAAAAATTATAGTTGTCGATAAATATAGTACATGTATAAGAAAAGTTCACTATAATGGCATTTTCGGGATGCACACGGTTCCCAGTAGACGATAACCATCGGGGCAGCTTGGTGGCTTCATTGGGGTTCCCGGTACGTACACATTTTTGGCACTCACTAGTGCAAGGAAAAATCCAATTATCAAAGTAATTATCCACTTGAGAGGCATCTTTCTTAAATTGATATTGTTAATGTGAAAAAATTGTTAAATAATATTTATATTAAAAATATTTAAACGATTATACCTTTTATATTTGAGGCTTTATGAACTTATTACGAAGTGGAAAGAAATAAGGAGGAAATGCACACGTGAAGAATACTTATAAGACAATGGAATTGAATTCCAAAGTAACTATATTTATAAGTATAGCCTAATGTACATGTTTTTTTTTTTTTTTTATAAAGAGGAAGCTAGTGCGCTATAATTGTTGATTTTTTTTCCGTTATGATAATTTACGAGTTATTTGTGCATTAAAAAACAAAGAGAGAATTAATGAAGCTACATGAAACAAATATTAAAAGGCAATATACAATAAATAAAGTACAAAATCATAATAAGTTTAAGCTGTATGATATATTTGCTGTATATTTTAATTTAAATATAGTTAATTCTTAAAATAATAACACTGTAAATTAGTGTTAGAAATCACTTATATCGCAGAAAAACGGAAGACAAATACAAAAAATTAACATAAAATAAGGAAAAAAGAAAAACAAGAGTCTGATACTATAATTCTACTGTAACTCATCTATTAGTCAATGATTTAATATTCATGTAAAAAGAAAGATCTAGACAGTTAGATAAATATTTATATTTATTTTTATTTATATTTTGGCATGTACAAAAGGAATACTTGAGAAGTTTTTATAAAATAATTATAGATATAAATTTAATGTCCCCAATATATACAGTAATAAAATTATAGTAAGTCCGACACTTTTATAATTTAATAACATAGCAAATTAATAATTCATTCAAACTAAATTGAAATGGTACATACGTATAGCAATGAAAGAAAATAAAGCGTGATACAATTTAAATAGAATATAAACCTATTACTCAATGATTAAATATTCATGGACAATATCAGTAAATTCTGAAGTTTAGACTAAATCGAATTAATATAGCTCAAAGAGGTATCTTTTTATTGCTGATTTTGAGAGAGATAAATATATAGATAGATAGACGCCTTATTTATTGTAGCTGGTTATAATTTTGGATAGAGAGAGGGAGGGGGCATGCAAATCGGTTATGCAGTCACTGGAGCTAAAGTTTGAGGATTGTATGATGACTATAATCAGTTCGAATTCAGAATTTTGTCGCTTCTATACGATATTTTGAATATATATCGCCTCCTTTCGCTTTTAGCGTGAATGCAAGAACACTAAAAAAAAAATGTTGATTAACTATAATTTTTAAACATAATAAATCGATCACTGTTCCATACATAAAGTTCTATCTCGCAGCTGGAGTCTTTAATATTTCGTTGTACAAAATTACGAAGAAGGATAGTGTAGCTGAAGATGGCGCGTGCAAGGTAATTCTAATTAAAAATTAAAAAATAAATATAACATAACATAACCTATTTTTTAAACACCACTGGCTAAGGCACACGGTAAAATCTAAAAATTACAAAGTTTTCTACGAATTTTGCTCTTTAAATTTGAGATATATGTTTTAAAAATTTTATAATGTACAGTGTACAGTGTACTCAAACTTCTTCATAGATACACACTAATTACCTGATTTTTTTTTCATGAAATCTATTAAATTATAGAATTACAAAAGTATTACCGTGTAGCCTAATTATTAATTTTCAATTTATTAATTATTCTGAAAAGCCTTATTTAATATATGTACATTTATTAAATTTGATATATTTCAATTAATTTTCAATATTGTACACAATTAATGATTATGATGAATATGCACATACATTTTTTATAGGTTCCTATGTGCAGTGTTTATTATAATTAAATTTTCCGTCAGACTAAAGATCAAAAAAATACTCAACAAAGGGAAAATTATACGTCACAGATAATTTCATAAAAAATAAGTTTCCTTTTGAAAAATAATTCTATTATCCTTATATATATATACGGAAATCCCGGCTATGCAAATATCGCACGCGAAACACTACTATCCCATCGCGCCGAGCACAGCGTCACAGGAGCAATTGATCACTTGAAAAACATATTGCGTATTATACAAATCAATCAGGCGTTTACTCATAAATTTTCGTTACTCACCGTGACTCCTATAGGCTATAGATTTTGCATTTTCATTAAAGCAGCGAAGTTACGTAAACGAATAATTATCCCTTGTTGATATATAATCGTGGATGTAATCATCTGCAGGTTTTATTCGATTGTTGTGCCGAAAAGAAAGAAAAAGAAAAAAACAATTATACAAATCTGAAATATACACTCGTAAATTGTTCCTTTCATGGTACACAATTAAGCTTAAAAGCTTTTATTATAGAAATTACATATAGCACGCTACTTAATGTTATCGCATTTATTAAATAAGTTTGATTTCATAATTTATAACATATTGCAGATACACTTTCCATAGATTATATGTAAGCTATAAAAAAATTATAAATTATAAATAATATCAACATTTGGTTTACTTTTATACAGATCAGTATAAATACTATTTTTTTAAGAAAAATTAAGAAAGACAATGCAGTGATTATGTAATATACATACGAAATTATTAATTTATGTATAAAAACTACGATAGAATTATTTTGTATTTGATATTCAATAACAACCTCCGTGATTCATTTGGCATTATTGAGATAATTATTCTTAATATAATATAATATACTTGCAAGATCTTAAGTATTCAATATCATTGTCTGTGATAGTCTTGACCTTCTCTCGAAAGTTTTTTGTATTTTTGTATTGAATTTGGAGACAATACGTCAGAATCTCGGTACTAGTTTTTGAATTTTGATTACGCTCTATAAATATGGCGCATGATTCTCAATTTTACAAAGAAGCATACGCAATTTGCATAGGAAACGAATGCTAAAAATATTGCAACGTCGAAAGTATCATAATTTATGCTCATTGTTTCAATTAAAACTTTTACATTCAAATAATAATTATTGTTCTTTTATACATTTAGGCAGTACAATCAACAATAAATTCAAAGATCGAAATCTTTAACATTCAAAAAAAATACTATTTCAAATTTATATCTTTACGATTTCAGTCTAGAATCAGCTAGAAGAAAAAATTTACTGAATATTAATTCTAATATTCAAATCCAGATTTTTAATAATTTATTATATTTTATTGCAATTGCAAATTATCAATATAAAAAATATTTGAAATTTTTCTACAAAAAAGCAATTTTAAATTAGTGTTATATATATATATATATATATATATATATATATATATATATAAATTTAGTTTAAATTGTATTTATGTTTTAAGTTTATCATTATATCGTTTTTATTTATATCAAACTAGCATTCCGCAGTCGCGGTTTCGCCTAAAAAAAGATCGTAACTGATTTATTAGTAATTAAATAATATGGATTTAAGGGAGACTTATTAAATTCTTGTGGATAATAAATAGTGTCCTACGTGCATACAACAGTATTAATAGATCGATATTCTTTGCTTTTTTATTGAACGTGATTTAAAATAATATTCTTGATAGATTTCCAAAGCAACGACGATTTAAGAGATACCTTGATTATATCAGATCTTGTTTCCTTAGTTATATCAGGTTAAGTTTTTCAAAAGTCTCCATCAAAAGCAAAAATTAAATTCTCGATCAACGTATTGTATAATCTAAGGTCTCTGAGAGTTCCATCAATTACTTCCACACGAGCTCGGCGAATCATAATACATTCATCCCATACGATTAGTATCTTGGAAAATTTTAGATAAAGGGTTTTAGGCATAGAACAAATTTATTCTTCTCCACATAATACATTTAAAGGTAATTTAAATGTCGAAGAGCACTTCTGACACGCAAATAGCCAATGTATCTGTCGAACGAATATAGGCAACGAGTGGGTTCATTAAAAAAGTTTTTTCCAGTGGTCCTGGTGTATCTATAAAAAATAATTTTTTCGTATCGACATGAACATTGGTCGTTTATGATACCGGTCTTATAGATAGCAAGATCTACAAGACGAGGATAATCGCATCAAATACTTCGCGTTGAATCTGTACTAATTTACAAAGGTTGACTGTTGATGTACAATTGAAGTTCTTCGATATTAATGCAGTTCAAAACAGTGAATGGTATGGATCTTCAAAGTTTTTTTCTTCATTGCGAGGTGGCATTGATAAACCAAAATCATGTGTAAATATTTTTAGCACAACTGAAAACTTGGTCTTCAATTTCAATAAGACGTTTATTGAAAAAATTATATATATACATATGTATATATATATATATATATATATATATATATATATATATATATATATATATATATAATGAAATATATTTTGCATGACGGGAGACGAAAAAGTATCTAATATTCATAATTTTGAGATTCGATTGATGTACACTTTATATTTTATATTGTCACTTTTCTTATATAATATTTATCACTTAATATTTTTAACTAGCTACTTTTTTATTTTTTTTTAATGGTAATTGCGTTTTTCATGCCCGCACCGACCAGCATAACTTCGGCTCCGCCTCGATTCGACAAATGCCGAGCCTGCATCAATTGGGCAAAAAGTCCTGCGAGCGATATCGATACTACTAAAAATATTTTTAGTCCAATAATTTGGATTAATTATTCATACAGTTGTACTTTCAGTCGTTTTTTTTTGTACTTCAGAATTGTATACGATGTAGGACCAGAAAGCTGAATGCTCAGAATGCGGAATTGAACATCCTAGGCTGCACCACGGATGTCAAATCGTGCAATCCAGAAAATTCAACTCTCTCGCCATGTGTCTTAATATACTAATTAATAATATTGTAATGAACAGCCTCAACTAGATCGTGCGTTTAGAAAAAAAAACACAATCCCTTGTATTTTGATACAGTGAATACGGATATGATACTTATAAGAACTATTCTTTTTTACATATATTATATTATCTGTGAAATACGTTGTACGTAGAAATGTAATTTTTGTTGATATTATTTGGACTTCGAAGAGTCATTCTGTTTTATAAATTTAAATGGCCTTTGAATATAAAAATACATTTGTTACCAATATTACACAGGCTTCAGTGTTTTAATATAAATATGCTCTGGATAAGCTTATAAGATTCTTGTGGTGCGTCATCTTAAAATATTTTATGCTTTATCTAAGATAATTGAATCTGTGGTTATATTGAATATCATAATCGTGATCACGATATCAAAATACCATTCATAAAAATGTGCTTTTTGTTAAATGTAAGAAATTATCGATTATTCTGGACAGATATCACTTTTAAATATAAAAGACATAGAATTACCAACGTATTTTAACGCGACTTACAAATTTTTTTATTTGAAAATTTTTTTGACATAAAAGCGCTAAGAGGTTTTTTATGGTGTTAATTGCCTATGGTAATAAACTTTTCGATTATATTTACAAGTATTATATTCTATTATAACTATCATAAAAAATCATATATATTAACAGCGAGATTAACGATAACATTTGATGAACGTATACAAAAGATTAATAAATCACATGGCGCATTAGTTTATTTACTAATTTAATACTGGCTGCATTTTTTCATGTACTTTTAGTACATTTTTTATTTAATCCATTGACACGATTCTAGTAGATCTTTTAAACTATAGGATAGAGGACAAATTCAAGTCTGTTCTCGTATAAAAATGAAATATACTAATAATTTTATTTTAATTTATTAATTTCAAATTATTGTAATAACAGAATATATTCATGAAAATAATACATCCAATATTTTATCGGCATATTAAATTAAACGTTTTGAATTTTCTTGCAGAAATATCCCAGCCAACGAAATCCATCAGGGCAACGCTTATCCGGCTCTATAACGTTTACCCTATTCCCTACTGTAATATTGACACTCATGGCTATTCGAACAAAAAATCCGAATATCAAAATGATAACCCACTTGAGAAGCATCTTGCTTAAACACATATAAAAAATGTCAAAAAGATAAGAAAATATATATCCTACATTTATAAACAATTATACCATTTTTATAGAACAATAATATTACGAGTTACCTTCTGAAAGATCGGAAGGGCGAAATGTGTTTTTGAAGATCCTTGAAAACAATGAAGTTGAATTTTATGCTAGCGATATTTATAAGAACACTCATTTACAGATTTCTTTTCTATTTTTTACGAGGAAGTTTGTAAACTATAATTGTTACTTTTTTTTCGTTATCCTTATCTACAATGTTTTTGTATTTGCAAAGCAAAGACAGCGTTAATTAAGCTGTACGAAAGAAACATTATCAGCATGCTGGCAATTTCGAAATTAAAAATCTACAATTATAAATTTCTTCCTCTTTGTATCATACTTTACTACAAACAGGATTAATTAATATTTATAGTTGTTATTTGAATATAAATAGTTTTTTTTTAATAAATTTAATATGGAAAAGAACCGAATCAATAAATTTTATATACTTTACTGTAACTGAATAACATAGAAAAAAGTCCCAGCATCTTAATTTGCTCTGAAAATACATGCACTGATTTTGCTGTTACTGCAGTGTTTTGCTGATAGACTACCTAATGAAACTTATTGCTGAAAGTCACAGTTTTTATATTACTTTGTTCTAACTGAGGTAGGTAAAGATGTCCCACTGTAACTTATGTATGTAAATGTGTAGTTGATTCGGATACGAAGATAAAAATTAGCCAAAGGTTACGTAAAGGGCAGCTGGTTAAGGCTAAGAAGCAAAAAAGGTTCTTACAAAAAAACAGAATCATTTTTTAAAGTTCATTATTTGGAATCTGTAGTGGAACGAATGAAAGAAGATGTTAAAATCAGTTCTCTTGATGCAGTTGAATAGCAATCAATAGATATTTCATCGACATTGATTAATAACGTACACGGCTAGTTAATTTCACCATTATAGCTTTTCTAGATGAATTCAAAACTTCATAAAACATATGACATTCCCATAACAGCATGAGATATATTCTGACACCCCGGTTGATGCGCTTCTGGCGCTTAATTCTTGATAATATAAGAATACAATACAAGGAACATAAGGTTTAAAAAATCACTTGAGATATATTTGTGAGCTCGTCTTCTAAAAGTTTATAATAATTTAAATGGACAAAATTTTTGAGAAATAGTAGTCTTGGCAGAAAAGTATACAAAATAGGGAAAAAGTACACTTTTCTTTAAAAATAAGTCGCACATTATACAGAAATTCAAAAATAACAAAACATTAAGGAGAAGAGGATTGAATATGTTAAGAAATTTTAAATCACCATCTAAAATCTACGGACAGTATTAAGTTTTAAAGGGCAATAAAAACCATCTGCCTTTATAGGGGGAGGGGTGGATCTCGAAAAATGAAAATGGGTTTAAAACACACTGAAACTCTGATCACTTATGGTTTGTGAATATTACCTGAATCATTCATTTACATGGCAATATTTTGGGGTGAAATCTTATGCTTTTGTTGAATTCAGCGCCAAAAGTATAGACATTTTCATTAAAAAAATTTAATATATCATTGTTTTTGATTCAAAATTTTTTAAGAACGAGTAAAATTTAAAGTGCTTTGAACAGTGTTATACAAAATATTACTGGAGATGCATCCGAGAATGTACTATCATTGCTGCTGCCAAAAAAAATAACTTTAAAATCACTGCCAACTATTTCGAGGAAAAAAAACTTCCGGGTTTATTTAAAGTACAAAGCAAGTAGATGTGTTTAACATTTAGGAAGTAATAAAATTGGAAATATACTACAACAAATTGCTTCGTATCTAAATTTATAAAATACAGAACTGTATACAGATCACAGATTTAGAAGAGTATCAGTTACAATATTAGAGGGTGCAGGAACCGATATAATTGTTTTAAAACGATACGAAGTATAGAAATCAATTACAGTTGCTGCAAGCTACATGCAAGATTCAGTTACAAATAAAAATGCAATAGCTTATCAATTTCCAATGTAATACCTCGTCAAAATTTTACATCCACATATAATTATAGAAGAAGATCAATCTAAGCGATAATTCTACAGGTTCATCCACAGTACCACATGAAAAGGTAGAAAGCTTTGATTTGTTATCACCAGACCCTTCCAATAGCTTATCGGAATTTAGAGATACGCACAAAACAGCATCAAGAACATCAAGACTAAATTCTACTAACATAGTAAATCCAATTTCTTCATCAACAATTAACGATGAAAGTCCTGAAGTGTCTGAAATGCCTTTTAATGACGATTGGTTAAAGAATCTACCATTCCAATTGGGAAATTGTCATTTTGCAGCTAATATTAATTTAAATAGCAAATAAAGATTAAGTTAGTATTAATTAAAATGCATGTAATTCAAATATTAGATGCATGTATGGTTACGATAATTATAAATTATCTGGAATAAAACGAAATTCACAATAAGTCTTAATAATACATTTTAATTTAAACCATCCTACTTTTGAAATCGCGACATGAATGTAGTTTTTCTGTTTTTTCTACACCTGTATATAGCAATTCATAATGCTTGTATGAAGCAGTCGAGCATTGCGCACTATTGTAGCAAAAATAGTATACTTTTGTCAGCCTCACTTCGCTATGACGATAAACTCCGCTCGTGCGGGTGTCGCCTACCTCGTGCACTTGTATCGTAATATACGAGTACTACTTCAGAATTCTAAGCTCAAAATCAAGAGTGTAACATACTTTTCCACCTTTTGAAGTGAACAACAACAATCGCAACAGATTACCTAGCTCGAAATCGACTCAACTCAATTTTAGCGTTTGAAGATTATTATGGAAAATATTACGGACGTGACCATTATCAACCTTTTCTATTTTAAATTTCATATTTTCAAGCAAATATCTTACTTTTGATCGAGTTACACTAAAAAAAAGTTCTATTTATAATGAATTTGAAATCTTTTTTCATGGTTTCTGTACATCTTTTAAATTGAAAATTTTAGAACAAAATATTGAAAAAGAAGATTTAAAAATACAGGGTAGAACATAAATTCAATGATGCTATCTCGTATGAAAGGGAAAATTATACTAAAAATTTTATTTTATTTTATAGATATCGAATTATTTTAAAACAGAATATAGAATTATAAAAATAGTATATCCAATTCTATGTATGCATATTAAGTTAAACATTTTTAATTTTCTTGCAGACTTCTTCCAACGGACCCAATCTATCAGGACATCATTTATAATATTATATTTGTATATAATGTTACGCACTTTAATATTGTTGTCACTCTTCACTTAGTGCAAAGAAAAATCCAACTATCAAAATTGTCACCCCGTTGAAGAGCATCTTGCTTAAACACAAATGTAAAAAAAATATTAGAATCTACTTCATTTACATTTATAAATGATTTGATCTTTTTAATTCGGACACTACTGCTGCTATTTCACTTTTGTATTATTAAGATCTAAAGGTGGAACTGTATTTTTTAAGAATCTTAAAAACAACGATGTTGACTTCTATGCTAGCGATATTTATAAGAACACTCACGCTCATTTCAGATTGTTTTTGTGCTTTTTTACAAATGAAGATTTACATACGATAGTTGTTAATTATTTGCTGTTATGCTTAGCTATGATGTATTTGTGCATTAAAATACAGTGTTAGCATGAATTAAGCTACATGAAATAAACATTAGAAGTAAGCTGCATAATATCAGAAAGTAAAAAAGTAAACAAGCAATGAACAGTGATGCAAAATACTTTGACCGTTGAACATTTTATAATAATTTACAATGAAAACTAAATTGCCGAGGAAAACTTTGTTGAATCCTTATTTTCTAGCAAATTCTATATTTTTCGGCCACATATGTGACTGTAAACAGAACTGATTTAATTCAAACTTGCTTACGAGACAACGTTTTAGTCTAAATAATTTTGGACTTTTAATAGTCCGGGTAGCCTTAATGTTCAATCCTTGGGACTTAAAAGGATGATCGACAAATCTAGACATACCAAGATCGCATCATTAAAAACAACTATTAAAGCGGTATTTCAAAACGTGGATTATGAGTGATCCAATACGCAAATGCTTCAGATCGAGAATTGATCAACAGGTAAATACATAGCTGTATATTGTTTTATATAAAGTATAAGACAAAAACAATTCCTATAATAAAATACCATTGAAAAACATAAATACAAAATCTTACTAAAAGAATTGCTCATATGTACCATAGATATCTATCATTGTTCTAAAAATTATTTTTCATTGGAAGGCACACCCTTCACTTTTCCACATACGGCTCCATAACTTTTCCCATTGGTTAAAGCAGTAGTAGTAGAATTCTTTTGTAAGAGCCCTTAAACGTTTCGTTGATCGTCACCTCTTCTTATGGATTCAAATCACGCTTCTTTTGTTCATATTTACTCGATCTGTAAAAACTAGAGGAAGTTAGAAGAGGGCAGAGGGTGATAAGCCTGGTGCCTCGAGCGGCTATTATGAACAGGTGCATTATGTTCTAGTGAAAATCCGCAATTCATTTTTGTATAACTCACTTTGCACCAACATTCTTCGTGTTCAATTTCTCGAGTAATATTGTTCTCATAGCTTCTTGATCGACGCTTATACACTTTCGGTAATTATGTAAATACTCGTACGACGATCTTTGCGCACAAATTCATTAATTTGGATTATCGTATGTGGAGTAAAAAGCAGAGGTCGATACCGATCTGAATATTGGTCATCTTTAGTACTATTCTCTGCCTGCACATGGCAATTTGAAAATATGCACAGGAGATAGAGCTCTCAACATTTAGGATTCTTTCATTAAGGACGTTGCTTTATCAAAGTAAAAGAAGAACAAAACTTACTAAATCTTGATGTATTGATAGTTTAGACTGTTCTGACTTCGCAACATATAACATTAGCAGCAAGTTAATCAATTAAAGTTTTTAACTCTTGCAATAGTGCGATGCTTTTTAATTGTAGTCCAACGTAATTTTCATTATCTTCAGTAGCTTTGCACAATACTCCACCGCCATCATGATGTTCAATAGCGTGATTAGAGATATTAGAGATAGATAGATTAGAGATATTTTCTAGGGTAACCTGTATTTCTTTCTAGATTTCCTACGTTTTTTTTTATTACTTGAACACTCCCTTCATTGCATATATACTCATTGTATCAATATTATAAAATAACTTATGTACAATACTTCAAACTAATGACTGTGTACGGAATAATTTACTATGAAAGCTAAGGAATAAATCGGGTAGAAGTACATGCACTTTGATTGCTGGTTTGAGTCGATTAAAAGATAAGAGACGACCATCCAAGCAAAAAGGTATTTTATCAAGTGTATCTATTTTATACGATATTACAGACTTATGTCTATACATGAGCAATTGCATTTACATGTAGTGTTAGTATATAATGAATTGAATAAAAATTGTATGCACGTATTAGCAAAAATAGAAATTGCTTATGACCATGAAAGTAGACTTTTCAAAGACAAGATTTAAATCACAAATAGTAAAACTATATTCTCTACAGTCATATAGAAATTTGTTTTTATATTCATAATTAGTATGAAAAGTATTGATATTGTACATTCTTTAAATCATAAAGTTATGGAGAAAATATTGTAAAATAAACAGAAAATATAGATGGTAGAAGATAATATAATTATTTCATCTTGTAAACATTATAATTGGATACAACGATAGTTTAAAATTAGTTTACGCATATTATTGTATTCAAACAAACATCAATTACGTAAAAATAATATATTTATTCATTTCCAGAAAATTAAATTATATATTTTCAATTTTCTTGCATTCTTTCCCCAATCGTCGATAACCATCAGGACATCGCTTATCAGGTTCTACAATGTTTCCATCACGTTCTGGTTTAGAATGATGGATATTCGAACTCATGGATAATCGAAGAAAAAGTCCGAATAGCAAAATAATTACCCACTTGAGAAGCATCTTGCTTAAACACATATAAAAAATGTTAAAAAGATAAGAAAATATATATCCTACATATATAAATAATTATACCTTTTTTTATAGAACAATAATATTATGAGTTACCTTTTGAAAGATCGGAAGGTCGCAATGTGTTTTTGAAGATCCTTGAAAAGAATGAAGTTGAATTTTATGCTGGCGATATTTATAAGAACACTCATTTACAGATTGCTTTTGTATTTTTTACGAGGAAGTTTGTAAACTATAATTTTACTTTTTTTTCGTTATCCTTATCTACAATGTTTTTGCATTTACATAGCAAAGGCAGCATTAATTAAACTAAACGAGAAAAAATTATAAGCAAGTTAGCTATTTCTAAATTAAAAATTTACAATTATAAGTTTCTTCCTCTTGGTATAATATTTTAGAACAATCAAGATTAATTAATATTTAAAGTTTATATTTGAATGTAAATATATTTTCTGTAGAAATTTAATACGGAAAAGAATAAAATCATTAAATTTCTTATACTTATCATCGTAACTGAATAATATAGACAAAAGTTTTTTAAAAAATTGCTATAGAGAATCATTTCTCGTATAATATGCTAGTGCGTGCTTCTTTTATTCATATAGTTTCAGCATCTCAGTTTTCCATGATAAAACATGCTGATTTTGGATAGTTGTTACCGCAGTGTGCAACTGACAAACTGAATTAAGATGTATATTTATATGTACGTATGTGTACTTAACGTATAAAGCTTCCAATGTAATGAAGTTTATTGCTGAGAGTCGCCGTTTTTGCATTCGTTTGTTCTAGCTGAGATAAACAAGAAAACCCTAATACAATTGAATGTATACAAATGTGTAGTTCATTCGGATGTGAACATAAAAATCTACTTAGGGACTACGTAAAGGGCGGCTGGTTAAAGCTAAAAGACATTCATTTTTTATCATTTATATTATCAATGATATTGTATTTTAGACATTTGGCAAATCTAAGATCTATTATTTGAAATCTCTAATAGAATGAATTAAACAAGATATTAACATGAATTCACCAGCTTATGCTTAAAAGATCACGAAACATTTTTATTTATAACTTTGAAAAGTGTAAAAACCAAAATTGTAAGAACATTTGATTCGTTATCACCAGACCCTTCCAATAGCCTATCGGGATTTAGAGATACGCACAAAACAGCATCAAGAACATCAAGAATAAATTCTACTAACATAGTAAATCCAATGTCTTCATCAATAATTCCCGATGAAAGTCCTGCAGTGTCTGAAATGCCTTTTAATGATGATTTTTAAAGAATCTACCATTCCAATTTGTAAATTGAATAAAACGAAATTCATTCTTAATAGTACATTTTAATTTAAACGATCCGAATTCCGAAATTACAACATGAACGTGATTTTTCTGCTTTTCCTATATTTCCACATAGTAATTCCTAATATCTATAGAAAATAATCAAACTTTAGGCACTATTTTGTGGTAAATAGTATTCGATACACCTACGCTCATAGATACGGCACTACTCGATCTTTTATAACCAACTCAGCTCGTGCGTCCAAACCAACTCCGCTAATGCGGGAATTGTCAACTTTGCGAACTTATATCTTAACATAGAACTCTTAATATACAGTTCACCACTCTAAGCTGTTATAGTGAAAAACTATGATCTAAATATATTGTGTAAGAACTAAGATTATGAAGATTCTAAGAATCCTCGAATAGAAGTACATGCACTTTGATTGCTGGTTTCAGTCGATTAAAAGGGTCAATAGACACGACCATCCAAGTAAAAAGGGATTTTCTCAAGTGAATATATTTTATACGATACATGCGGAATTGCATTGACATGTAGTGTTAGAAATGAAGGAATTGAATAACAACTTTATGCATGTATTAACAAAAATGAAAATTGCTTAAGACCATGAAAATAGCGTTTTCAACGATATGATTTAAGAAAAAATAGTAAAACTATATTCTATACAGTCGTAGAAATTTGTTTTTATATTTATAACTAATATCAAAAGTATTGATATTGTATAATACATTCTTTAAATCATAAAGTTCTAGAGAAAAATATTATAAAATAAACAGTTAAAGTAAATGGTATAAGATACTGTAATTATTTCATTTTGTATACATTATAATTGAATACAACGATAATTTAATTTTAGTTTCGACAGATTATTGTTTTCAAACACATTTGTTACATAAAAATAATATATTCCTTCATTTTCTACAAAATTCAACTATATATTTTCAATTTTCTTGCATTCTTTTCCCAATCGTCGATGCTGATCAGGACATCGCGGGTATGTCTCTATAATATTTTCAGTTTTCACCCGATTCTGACTTGTGGCTATTCCAACGAAAAATCCGATTAACAAAATAATTATCCACTTGCGGGACATCTTGCTTAAACACATATCAAAAAGGTAAAAAAAGGTAAAAAAAATATCAAAAAATATATTTACTATATTTATAAATTATTATACCTTTTGATAGAACACTACTACTGTATTTTTCACTTTTCTATTAAGATCTAATGGTGGAACTGCGCTTTTGAAGATTCTTGACAGCAATGAAGTTGACTTCTATGCTAGCGATATTTATACGTTCATTTACCATTCATTGCTTTTGTATTTTTTTACGAGGAAGTTAGTATACTATAATTGTTGGTTTTTACCATTATGCTTATCTATGATGTATTTTTGCATTTGCAAAGCAAAGACAGCGTTAATGAAGCTGCACGAATGAAACATTATCAGCAAGATATCTACGTATTTCAAATTTAAAAATCTATAATTATAAATTTTCTCTTCTTTGGATCATACTTAACTAAGAATATTTATTAAATTTATTAATTAATATTTATAGTTCTTATTTTAATATTAATAGTTTTTTTTAAATAAATTTAATATGTAAAAAAACGAAATCATTAAATTTCACATACTTTATTGTAACTGAATAACACAGAAAAAAGTTTAAAAAAATGTATTATAAAGAATTATTTCATGTATAATATAATACTGCTTATATATTTTATTTATACATTTTCAGCATCTAAGTTTTCCATGAAAAACCATACATTGATTTTGGATAATTGTTAACACAGTATGTATCTGACAAGCTGAATTAAGATCTAATAGGTGGGTTGAAAAGTTCGTAGGCTAACATAGTAAAACACTTTTTTTTATTTTATTTTTCAATATAGTTGCCTTCGAAGATGATACAATGATTATAACAATCATATATTGTCCGATACAATTTTTATAGTAGGATTTCTCTTCAGCCTTAAATATGCTTAACTTTGAGCGACTACCTCTTTAGCAGTGCTGAATTTGTTTTTACGAGCATTTTTTTGAGATTTGCAAAACAAGAGAAATCGTTATAGCCAGATCTAGAAATACCGTGGATGAAAAATCCATTCACAGCCTCATTCATGAAAGTTTACCATCGTTTTCATTGATATGTGGCACGATGCATTGTCTGTTGATGAAACAACATTTTTCTTCCACAAATGAAGCCATTTTTTCGTGAAATCGTCCTTCAAATGCTTTAACAAAGATACTTAATAATGACTATTGATGATATTTCCCTTCTTAAGGTAGTCGATGAATATTATACCATGCGCATCTTTAAATACCGATGTCATAACTTTGCCAGCTGACTATTGCCTCTTTCCAAGCTTTGGATCCGATTTATTACATTGAGTCTACTCGTCAGACTGTCGATTAGACTCTGGAGTCTAGTAATGAAGTGATGTTTCATCCACTATAATATATTAACGGAAAAAAAGTCTTTATTACGATTAAATATTACTTAACATTGCTGCGAATCATCAACACGTTCTTGTCTTTGATCCATTGAGTGAACGCGCGGCACGTACTTTGTACATAACTTTCTGTCTATTTTTTCCACAATCACAAAAGCTGCTTTACTCACAATCTTATATCTCTTGAAGGAATTCTTCGACATCTGTCAAATTGATACACGAATCTTTTGAAGGCTCGTACTAACTACTACTGTGATTAAAGAGAAAGGTGAATCTTCTTATCTTTTCAAAATCTTTATTGATTTTTCCAAATTAATTTCATCCCCGAGGTCTACGATGGCTCGATCACTATAGCGAAGGACTAATAATTTGGTAATCCAAATTCGAGTTCAACTCACGGTTTCAGCAGATTGAGACAAGCACTGGTGTAAAAAATTTACATATGTTTTGTTTAAAAACACATCATAGACCTCTATGCCTGATTAGCGCCAGACTTTGTGAGCATAAACAGAGCGACGTTAAATAAAATAAAAAAAAAATCATCCACTTTAAAGTAATCGCCTTGCGCTACAATATACTTATGTCAACAATTTTTCAGTCATCCTAATACTTGAAAAACTTCTCCTTTCGAATAGCCTCAAAAGTGTGCAGTTATTCCGCTTTTATCTCCTCAATCAGTGACTCCGAAGCGACTTCTTGAGTTTATTGAATAGCCAAAAGTCATACAGAGCCAAATCAGATGTATAAGAAGGTTTCGGAACGATATACATTAAATTTTTGGCGAAATGCTCGTGAACGACCAGTGTCATTTGAGATGGAGCATTATCGTGATCCGAAAACCAAGAGTTTTTGCGCTAGCTTTGGCCGTTTTGGCGAATAAATTCACGAAAACAACGCAAAACAACGAGATAATATTCTTTGTTAACAATTTGGCTCGTTAGAAGGAATTCAAACTGCACCACATCACGATAATTGACGAAAACTATTAACATAAGCTTGATTTTTGAGTGATAACCGGTTAATAGTTCGAAATCATCTCTTCACAGATGTTAACGCAACGCTCTTTTAAAAAAAAAATTTGTGTGTTTTTGGCACTTATAAGGACTTGACTCATCTCAAATCCAAAATATCAGTCATAATGGTTTCAGCTGATCCAAATGAAATTCCCAAAAAATCAGCAAAGTATCTAATTGTTAGTCGACGATTTTATAGTACCATTTCTCATCCGCAATATTTCCTCAGCCGAAATACTATTCCGGAAATCCAATTAAATGCAACTTCTTTTTTCATTAAATCCACACATAGTAAAAATAGCTGTATTCGCTTTTAGCACCTTTAAACACGAAGCGTCTCTCAAACACTAATATTTTATCGTGCAATTTGGTATATATGTTAGCAACAGTATTACCAAGTTCTTACCAACTGGAACAAACCCGGGTAATTGAAATTGAAAATTCGTTTTTCAATTTGATCACAGTAGTAAAAATCCTGTGGATTTAATTGTAATAACGCCATCTATGCGTCAGTCTATGAAATTGTCAATCCACCTGCTGTATTTACATGCAGGTATACTTACCTAATTTATGCAGCTTCCAATTAAAAGAAACTTATCACTGAAAGTCACCGTTTTATAATACTTTGTTTTAGCTGAGGTAAGCAAGAAAACCCTAATACAATTGACTGTATACAAATGTGTAGATGATTCGGGTATGAAGAAACTTCTTAGAAGCTACGTAAAAGACTGGTTAAAGCTAAGAAGCATTCTTTTTTATGAATTAGATTGTCAATGATATTTTCTTTTAGATATTTAGAAACAAGGTTTTTGCAAAAACAAAGAAAACAGAATCACATTCTAAAGTACATTATTTGGAATCTGTAGTAGAATAATTTCAAGAAGATGTAAAAATGAATTATCTTGATGTAGTTGAGTATCAAACAAAACAGCATTACTCGATATCGATTAATAATTTACACGACTAAGTATTTTGACTATTATACCGCGTCTAGATGGATTCAAAACTTTATAAAGTATATGGCATTTCTATAACAGTGTTAGGTGTATTCTGACACTCCGGTTACTGCACCCTTGATGATCACTTCTTCATCATATGCGAATATAGTTCACGAAAAATAAGATTTTCAAAAAACATGAGATTTACTTGCGGGCGCATCTTCGGAAACTTTATGCTGACTTAAAACCAATCAGTTCACAAGGAATAAATAAATAAATAATACACATGGCTTAAATCATAAAGTTCTGGAGAAAATATTGTAAAATAAACAGGCAAAATAGATGGTAAAAGATAGTGTATTTATTTCATTGTGCAAAAATTATAATAGAATACGACGATAATTTAATTTTAGTTTGGACATATTATTGTTTTTAAACAAACATCAATTACGTAAAAATAATGTATTCAATAATTTTTCTGAAAATTAATTTATATATTTTCAATTTTCTTGCATTCTTTTCCGACTCTTCGATAACCATCAGGACAACGCGGGTCGGTCTTTATTATATCTTGTGGTATCATAATTTCCTCGCTTGTAACTAGTGCAAATAAAAATCCTGCTATCAAAATTATCACCCAGTTGAGGAACATCTTGCTTTAACACACATTAAACATGTAAAAAAATCAGAATATATTTATCTTACATTTATAAATATTTTGAACCTTTTTTGTATGACACTAATACTGCGATTTCAATTTTGTATTATAAAAATCTAAAGGTGGAATTGTGCTTTCGAAGATCTTTGACAACAATGAAGTTGAATTTTAAGTTAGCGTTATTTATAATAACACTCAGTTATAAACTGCTTTTATATTTTGTTAACGAGGAAGTTTATATACTGCAATTATTAGTTTTTTCCGTTACGCTTATCTACGATGTTTTTTTCCCATTTGCAAAACAAAGACAGCCTTAATGAAACTGCACGAAAAAAAATTTTAAGCATGTTAACTATTTCGAAAGTAAAAATTGAGATTTATAAGCTTCTTCATCATTGTATCATACTTCAATACAATCAGAATTAATTAATATCTAATGTTTTTATTTGAATATAAATAGATTTTTTTATAAATTCCGTGATGAAATGGACAAAATCGTTAGATTTTGTATACTTTATTGCAATTGAAGAACATAGAAAAAATTTTTTGAAAAATTTACTATAAAGAATTATTTCATGTAAAATATAATACTGCTTATATATTTTATTCATACATTTTCAGCATCTAAGTTTTCCATGAAAGAACATTCATTGAGTTTGGATAGTTGTTACTACAGTGTGCAACTGACAAACTGAATTAAGATTTAGATTTATATGTACGTATGTGTACATAACCTATACAGCTTTCTATGTAATAAAGTTTACTGCTGAGAGTCGCCGTTTTTGTATTCGTTTGTTATAACTGAGTTAGGCAAGAACATTCTAATACAATTCAATGTATACAAATGTGTAATTCATTCGGATGTGAAGGTAAAAATCTACGTAGGGACTACGGAATGGGCGTCTGGTTCAAGCTTTTTATGAATTATATTATCAATGTTGCACATTATACTTAAATTTAAAAATAAATAAGAAAACATTAAAACGAAGAGTCTTGAATGTGTTAAGAAATGATAAATCACCGTCTAAAATCTAAAGACAAGATTAATTTTTAAATGGCGTTAAAAACCATCTACCTTTATAGGGGGAGGGATTGGATCTGGTAAAACAAAAATGGGTATAAAATACACTGAAATTCTGACCATGTGTGGTATGTGTACGTTACCTGAATTATTATCGCACTAAATTGATACGCATGACTATAAAACTACAGCTTTGAACAGAGTCGTCATTGAATAAGAGCCCATCAGGTCCGTGCCAAGATATTTAAAAATTTCTTATATGTGATAACTATGTACGGATATGTTGGAAGATTTAAAAAAAACTTATTAACTTCCACAGAATCTCTGAAAATTCGAAATTTTTCATGAAATTGCAGCGGTGGTAATGGAAGTCGGTCCATTAAAAAAAACGAGGACAATATAAAAGTTAAAAAGTATATTTTTTGCCAGTCTAGCCTTATAAACACAACTTCGGCATGATTTTCTTGTTTTTGCCGTGAAAAAAACTATAGTTCAATACTATAATGTGCAAGTTGATTTTTGCCTCGTTCGACGTACGTAAACCGTCGTGCGAGGCAAATAATCAACTTCCGGACTCGTATTAAAGTATACCATTAAATAATAATTATAACCTTGTACTGTCGCCCTAATCCACCCGCTGGCCTAAGCGGCCAGACGACAAGAGTGCAATCGATCCTACATCTGAAAATTGAAAATAAGCCTACAATTGTAAAATTAAAATGACGAATTATCCGACTGAAACGATCAAACGATAAGCTTTAATATAAAGGCCTTAATTATGAAGTTACAGTCATTGTTTTACAAAACTTTTAACTCTTCTTAATGCTCATTGTAACGGATACTTAATCATATTCTGCGCTAAGACGACGATTAGCGCGCAATCGGCCGATTACTCATCAGGCAATGATTGCTTTTATCCACTCGCTGCGACGAACAAACGATTGTTGATGGAAGTCGACGAAGCCGCGTAATTACCGGGAAAGACAGACACGGGCTCCGTTGGCCGAAGTGATCGCTGGCACTGGCTGAATGCATGACAAAAAAAAAAGAAGAAAGAAAGACAGAAAAAATTGACTCCGATCCGGAAGACGTGGAGGATCTCTTTCAATGCAACCGAAAGACATTAAAGGCGCGCCCACGTTATCGAGCACTGCCTAATCTCAACACGATTGTCGCATCATGGAAGGGGATCATCGGGGGAGAAGAACTCTCAAATAATACAAAAAAAACCGACGTAATATTTAGAGGTATCCCAAAGAATCAATTGCATGCACAGTCCGTATATGTTTAGAGTGGCATTTTTAAAAAGCAACCCTAGACAGTTATCGACGCGTAAATCTCGTTCAAGTATATTACATATTTTAATAAATCTATATATATATATATATTAAACTACATTATATTTTGAATGGGTTATTAATTCAAGTTCATTCTTCACATTTTATGGATGTGATATTTGTTCTTTAGCACCCTAAAAATTAAAAATGTTCCTTTATATCTAAAAACTGTATTATTAATCAAAAGATTAAATTGATTCTAGCTTGAAGTTGAAAATGATTTCGCATTACATTAACGCATCTATCGAAGTTGAACTGCCCTTACGTTTTTTCTGTGTAGTCCACAAAATTTATTACTTTTTTTTTAAAAAAAAAATTGATTTATCAAATTGAATTAATTATGTATACATATTCTATGGTCAATAAAAGGGCAATTTAGATATTTAGGTAAGTGTCATATTCCATTATTCTTACAATTAACGGAGTATTATTTATTTTTTAAGATTGCTATTTGCAGAATTCTTTCAAGAGTTTTATTGTAAATATTAATGCGTTGTTTTGTGTATATTATTATATTTTGTTATGAAATATGCTACAGTTACCAAAATAACTTTATTGTATAAAATTAATTTATATATATATATATATATATATATATATATATATATATATATATATATATATATATATATGAATGATAAAAAATCAAATGATTGGAAATTATATACTTCATATTTATTGCAGAATAATTAAACATTATAAATTTGTTTGAAAATTTTTAATACATTTTTAAAATAAAGAAAATCAAGTTTAGAATAGAAAATGATAAATTACGAAAAGGCGATAATATTAAAATGCAGAAATGCGCAGTGCAGTATCAAACGGAAGAGAAGTTTCCTCTTTTTTGTAATAAGTATATATATTGCACTTGCCTTCCAGAAAAAAAATCTTTAAAATGTCATGATTTATCGAAGTTACTAGATTATATATCGTAAAATTTATCTTCGTATGCCGAAGCATAGGCATAAAATGGTTTGGATGATTTCGGAAATCGTGCATTTTTGTGCCCGGTAACCACGAAACTTTAATTGAGCCCATCGTGAAACATAAAATAACTTCAAAGTTAGCAGGGGGGATGTTGAATTCGATACATAGTACAATTGACGGACTCGATGGTGACATTTTAACAGCTAATGTGTAAAACGCGCCTCAAAAACAAAATGTACAATGCTGTACTTTTAAAAATAATATTGGTAAAGAACGAAAGAAACTTTATAGAGATTTATAGAGTTTAAAGTGAAATTTTCGGAATAAAATGTCATAAACAAAGATACTGAACAGTACCCGGTTACATTAAAATAAATTCATGCTTAATTTATCGAATTAAATATTTGATGGTAGATTCAACAAAATAGAAACAAACATTATGTTTAATGCATATTTCATTGTCAATTCTCAATGAAAAGTCAATACGTTGTACAGAACTCAAATTAATGCACAATGTACAAACATACATTAAATTTAACGAATGTTCCGTAAAATCTAATAATTTGTCTATAAAATCAAAGTAAGTATAAATTAATACAATTTCATGTACATTACATTAAATTTCATGCACATTTCATAAATTGTACGAAAGGTTTCGTTATCCACCGATAGAGGGATGCTTGTTAATCCATGTTGTTCCACGAGTGGCTAAAAATCACATAATTTATAAGGCTATAAATGTAAGAATACAAGGCCGATAAAATTATTACTCCTTGCGGTGATTATATGTGCGATAGGTTACACACATGTTTATAGATGCATAGAATATAATGTATAATAATGTATTAAAAATATGTAAGTTAGCTTATAAGTATATCTAAGCGTTTAAAAGAGTTGTAGAATCGAAAATATATAATTCCTTAAATTTAAAAGTAATAATTTGCGTAATAATAACATATGTATATATAGTAAAACTTATAACAGTATAGTAAATAGTTCATAGTTTCAAAATGAAAAAGTTTCTTAACTCATATTGAAAAAGTGAATGAAATTGAACGTATATGTACTGGACGATACTTTAAAAAATGTAAAGAAAGTAAAAACTGAAAATTCATGCGCATGTGCATGAAAAAATCTACAATATACATTTCGTATTAAATTTAATGTCAAGTGCAGGATCATTCATCAGTTGTTAATGAATTTCGATTCCTATACGTTTCTGAAAGTAGTTTCCGGAACATGTACATTAAATTCGATGTGCTTTTCTTTTAACAGCGTAAGCTTATTATATATATATATATATATATATATATATATATATATATATATATATATATACATACATACACGACATAACAAATGTCAAACAGCGATGACTAACGGGAGAGGAAACCGGAAAGCTCTAAAGTATCAAAAAGTAGATTATTATTTTTTCGGAATTTCCGAACTGTCAAATGAGTCAAATCTCACTGCGTCTTCTTATAAATACCGCAAATACAAAAATTTATTGCAGTATTTTGTAGACTTCGGTGCTAATATCCAGATTATTTGCAAGCTGGAATAATTTGTCTCGTTTCAGTAACACTAATATCTATATATATAAATTAGGTATATATAACGTAATTATATATATACATTAGAACTGCTATTCATATCATTTATTTCGATTTATCCTCTAAATCATCATTAATTTTTCACAGAATGGAATTTAAACGAATTTTATTCGTCGTCGTCGGACTTCTACTTTCATTTGCGTTCGCAAATGAACGGATTACGAATTCCATATCTTCGTTCAGCAAGCCAAAGCCTTGCCCGCCCGGGACGCGGCGCTTGATAAAGACCTGTCGAAAAGTATTTTAAGGATTTGACTGTGTCGTGTGTATTAACATACATTGATGGATTAATTTTTATTATAAAAAATTAAATAAATTTATAATTTTATTTATTCTCCTGAAGTATTTTAATTTATAGGGCCGCTTATTACTTCTTATGTATATATCAATTTATATGACAGGAATTACAATTGATGAAGATTAGTGACAATTGCCAAAGAATATAATACTACTCTAATAATAGAAAACCGCTGTATAGAATTACAATTAAAAATTATATTAAGGTTATAGATCGTCTTTAAATGAAACATTAAAAATCAATTATCTAACTCTGTCTTCAATATTGCTGGAATTCGAACTAAATTTTTTGACAAGGTAGAATAAAATTTAAAGAAGGTATTGACCCAAGTATTTCGTGCTATTCGTGAAATATGATGTAATATCTTGTTAAGCACCTTCGATTTTGCATAAACAATCAAGAAAATTCTAATATGCGTTTCTAATATAGATTATCAGGTATTATAAAAAGATATCCAATGTTTAATAACTTTTCACTTGAGCAGCTACATACGTACGGTATAACGCGTTATATACGTAAAACAAAAGCATTTATATACGCTCGGACGCCATCAGATAAATTTTTAAAGTTTATAAAACTAATTGAAAACAATTGCGAATGATTCCGAAAGAACCGTTCAAATTATTATAATTTGAGTCGCGTGTACGAACGAACTTTTAGGAGCTACGGACTCGACGTAAGATTAAATATAAGCGTTCAAGAGTTTATTTTTAATACATTCAATTTAAGATGTTTTATAAATTTTTTGATTGTCAGATCTATAAACTATCTTTAATGTTAAGTTTTAATAAATGCAGCATAGTTTTTTTATTAGAAAAGCAACCTTTTTTTTTAATTATATAAATTTTAATTAAGAAAATAAGAATTTTTGTTAGTCATCATTAACAAGAATTGAACATAGTTATAATAAAAATATATAGAATATTCTAAATTTAATGTCACTAATATACTGCTAATATATGGTATTTTTGTAAACTCAGTTTACAGGCAGTTTACATGCTAATGCTATGACATCAATTCTAATTGACAAAAAGCATAATTATTTTTTTATATCGTCTTAATAAAATTAAAATCATATATTTTATGTATAACAGTTATTATTACTTTATTTACATAAAGTTTCATCTTAAGTTACTCATAAAATATTATAAATTATAGATCATCTGATTCAACATCAATTATTATATATCGAAATAAAGTTATTATTTATTTCTAACTGGATTTCGAAAAATACCAAAGAGAACTTAAAAATATATAATAGAAAACATTTTTAGCATACATACTTTTAATTTATGAAAAAATATAAGTTGATAATATTTATCATATTATCAACTTACATATTTTCATTATAAGTTTTTAATTAGACAGAATGTATACCAATAATATTGGAGTATTTGATAAAAACATATTACAATAGACATTTTTATATTTTAGAATACTCACGAACTAGTTCGTGAATATTTCAATAAATATTTTCAAAGAAATATTTATTTTCATTGTAGGGAATTTCACTATTTATAAAACTATAAATATAACTAAATCTATTCCAAAGCTGTAGGTATATATAAATGAAAATTAGTTTGTATAACTTAAATCAAATTTTCATAAAATAGTTTATTAAAATTAAAATTAAACTAAATTTCATATTTAGAATTAGCATAATAAAAGAAAAACAAAACAATTTTTTGATAAATAATATATTGTTTAATGTTGGTTTAAACAGATATAATGATTAAATTGAATAACTCAATTAATTGCTTTGTTCAATAAAAATCATTATTTATTATTGATAAAATGCGGACATGTAAAAGCCCGCTCATAATTCTACCAGAGACTGCTGAAAAATTTCAGCTTTATGCACCAGAACTCACGTCTAAAAGCCACAAACGTAGAGTAATACTTAAATGAAAAAACGAACCTCGCACCGAGATTATTAGCTGCTTGTAATAATCACAGCTTTAGATTTAGATCCGCCGTGCTATAGATTTTGCGAATCTATCATACAATGAGAAATAAATATCTGTTATCAAGTAAATATTTTCTTGTTTTGTACCAAGTAAATTATTTTCTTAAGTAGAAAAAGCATTTTCTTAAATCAAGGAAGTATTTACTTAACGCAAAAAGAATTCATTTGAATTAAACCACGTACTCTTAAATCTAGTCAATATTTTCTTAACTTAAGAAAATTATTTACTTGGTACAAAACAAGTAAATATTTACTTGATATCGGAAAATATTTTTTTCAGTGTATATATATATATATAATTACCAACAATTTAAAAATTAAAATCCAATCGGATCAGATCGTATAATTTTTTTTCTCAATGCGATTTAGGCCCGAATGCTTATCCAGCGTAAAAAAATTCCATTTTGAACTCTCGTTTTGAAATTTTAATTAAAGACATATATCTGTCGCGCACACATACGCACGTATCCACTCGTTAGTGGGAAGTATATCAAAGAAGCAAAATTTGAAACCTACAAAATCGTATTAAAATTATACATTAATGGAAATTTTTTGGAGAGTTTTGATCAAATGTCGCGGAATTGCCGATGTATTTAAATTTGTGAAAGTTGTATTTATAAGTGGCACACGCATGCACGCGCGTACGCGCGCGCGCGCGCACACACACACATACAAGAATGGTTATAAATTAAATCATCATTATAGAAAAAAAAGGAAAGAATCGCGCACCTTTAGCTTCCAGGAAGGAATGGCATCGAAGGAGTCCCGGTCGGTCGCGGAGAACGCCAGTACGCAGGCGTGAGCGCCCCGATAGTAGGCCGCGGTGATGGCGTCGAACTCCTCCTGACCGGCGGTGTCCCAGAGCATCAGTCGCACGTCCTCGCCGTCGATTCTGGAATTGTGACAAGAGATTCGTTGAGTTTTAAAGTCAATTATGCATACAAGTATATATATATATATATATTGTGTATTTGAAAATACCGATACGTCATTTATTATAAGAACATTTAATAAAAAAAACTTCAGACCGAAGATTTGTTTTCAAATCATTACATTAACTACGAGATAATCTCAGTCGTAGTTTGGGTAGGTTTTTGATTATGCAACCTTTTTAAAGACTATAGAGATCAATACCTGTAAGTATTGCAAAATAAATTATTACAGAAATAGCTTAAGTAGAATGACAATTAACTTAAAACTTTGATAATATTCTGTTAATTTGATTATGTACAGCTTTACGTATGAATTATTTGAATATCGAATGTTATGCGTATTGTGACGGACTGTTTGCAACCGCATCTCGTTTCATATATAAAAAAAAATCGGGAAGGCACGAACGAGATTAGGCAACGCAGTGATCGTAAAATAAAAAAATAAAAACATATACATATGTATATATATAAGGCTCCGCTACCTTGTAACGTTCTATACTTTAGTAAACGCGGAAATATAAAATTACGATTAAGCGAAACGTAATGAACCAATTACACATAAAACCACCCCCTCCCACAATCTAAATATATATTATATATACATACTTTTTATTTTATATTATTTTAAATAAGTTAATACATTAAGAATAATATGGACCAAGGAAAATATAAAACAACTATCAACCTTTTCATACTGTAATCAATCATTTTCAAGATAAGTTAAAGTTTATTTGATTTAAAGATATAGGAAATAAATATAAATGGATAAGTTATTATAAATTGACTAATACAATCGTATATTATATATTAAATCAACCTAACTAGATAATTTATTAATTATTAATGGTAAAATCATACATTATATATCAAATAAATCTTACTGGATAAGATATTATAAAGCAAATAATATAATTCTTAAAGATAAAACCCGATATTATATATTAAATAAATCTTACTGGAAAGATTATTATAAATGGATAAATGTAATTTTATTGAAGAAAAATCCTATATAAATCTAATTACCAACTACGTTAGATGAAATTATGAAATTATTGTCGAAACTTATTTAGTACATAACTATATAAATATATCTAATTATTTTCTATAACTATTGTGATTTTTAACTTAGAATTATGATTAAAAAACGTATGCTCGTAAAATCTTATAACAAACGAAACAATCTTGATTAATTATATACACGTCTAATAGAACAGCGCTAAACAGGAACTTCATAACAAATGTAATAGTTTTTATATAAAAGAGCGTCTCTCGCTTGCCGCTGCGTATATGCCCAATTTCTCGAATTAGGAACCATTTAGATGGATCGTAAAAATCATACGCGCTCATACTCTTGTGACCTCTCCTACACAGATTTATAGAGTAAATTTATGCAGAAAACAACACGGCGAAACGCGTTAATTAAGGCCCCACCAGTTCGAATGGCGTTTTTCCATAAGCATCAATGCGCGACTTTTTTTATAAAAGAGGATAATTTCTCAGGGAGCACAAGTGGGATCACCTGCGACCATCTATCCTCGCTTCCCATCCGAGTACGCCCGAGGATTCGCCACGCCCGGTAACTCAGTCCTTACCGTAGCCCCGCTAAAGTCGCCACATACTTCAGACGCTACCGGCCATTACGCTCTCGGTTCAACATACCTTGGCTGCATTACCAATATGCCGATTTCTCCCAGCTAACGAAGGCTCGCTCTAGCCCCCGAGCCGGGGACCCTTTATTTCCCAGTTTCTTCATACCTTCCTCCGAGCACATCGCCCAAAACAGCGAGTACTACTTTCGATCCTGCTCCTTTCTTACTCGGGCGTGAAGCGACTCGCGCATTTAGTATTAATATACGAATTCGGCGCCATGCACCGACGCTCGGTGACACAACTCTACATGTATCAAGATATGACATGTTTAAAGCATAGTTTATATTTGTGTTTAGGTATGTAATACTAAAAAAAACGACTAGATCAAAATTTAATAAATTATATCTAACGAACTTTTTGAAAGGGGCCTTGAAAAGGTGGGTATAATAAAAAAACCCCACCGAAATGTCAACTAATAAGATTATTCGCTATAAAGTCCTTGAAATACATCTTCAATTAGAAATTTTTATTCATTGCTTGTGACATTCGCCCCCTCCCCCCACACACATAAGGTTAAAGCAAAATACTTTTTGCCCGACCCAGAAAAATTCATTTGGATAGCCCAGCCCCTTTAATCCTGCATTCCCATAGTGCTGATATTGCATCGAACTATAATACTAAACTAGTGTAAGCTTAAGAAAAATTGTAGTAATAGTACACGTAATTTGAGAGAAAAAAAAATTAATTATTATATAAATACAGAATATAAGAAATGTTGTAGAAACAGCATTAGCAGACAACACGATTAAAGATAGGAACAGATATTATTTATGTAGCACGATCTATGAACGCATTGATAAAGACATTGAAGAGAAGTAAGATTAAATTTTAAGAGTTAATCGTTATTATTTAGTAGTATAAGGGACGTATAGGCATCGCAAAAGATTAACCGAAGCACTCGGTTCTTTATCTTTTGGCAAGTTGTCGTTTTATTAATATTTAATTAATACCAGTCACACAATTATATATATTCTAATTTTGTTATTTTATTGTATTTTCTCTCTCTCTCTCTCTCTCTCTCTCTCTCTCTCTCTCTCTCTCTCTCTCTCTCTCTCTCTCTCTGATCTATTTCAATAAGATCTGAAGAGGATGCTATAACCAGAAATCGAAACGTTGCGACAGATAAAACTATAAGTTTTATTTATTCTATAAACCCTGCTCTCAATCAGGATCCTCAAACTATATTGTATTTTTTTTAATAATTTTAAACTTAATGTAAAGTTGAATAAACAAACAAACAGGGAAAAAAACAACGAAATCGTATTATAACGTTGATTAGAGAAACCAGAACGGATATAGAGAATTTGTAAAATCATCGACGTCGTGCAAACTGCTAAGAAAACAATTTGTACTTCAAAAGATGTCAGTAAAAGTCAAAATTCCGTTCTAAAGGCACGTGGAGCGTTACACACTGTTATAAATATGCATTTACGATAGAAAGTGACCCATACACACGTGTGAAAATTATGCGTAAAAAAAAGAAGCGAATGAATTATGGCTTCAATCCTTATATTCCTATAGGCGAAATTTAGCATTTGCCTAAAAAAATTTTTTTAGCGATAACAAGTTTTACTTAATTAAAAGCTTTAGGTTGTTTTCGTTAATATTCCTCGAGAGTATATATACTATATCGATTATACGAGACGTTATTTATCATTACATTATACTAGATGTTTAACCTCTCAATTTTTTTGCGGTAACATCATAATGATATATATATATATATATATATATATATATATATATATATATATATATATGCGTATATGTATAGAAACTATGCAATTATCTAAATATATTAATTGGCGAAAACAGCGATTTGAAACTGGAATTCGTGCCATGCGACATTTTCAATTCATCATCGTTCTCTATATATAATGTCGGAGAGCGGGCGAATCGAACGAGCAATCCGTTACATGCACCGGGCACCTGACACTAGTTAGGTTGAAAAAAAAAGAAGAAGAAAAAGAAAAAAGAAAATGAAGAAGACGAAGTATAGTATAGCATATGAATAAATAAGCATACAGAAGCAATATAAGGTATATATATAAGCTGTCGCTTTATAAAGGAGATTATAACGCGCATACCTTGGTATGCAGCTCTGAACGCCAGTGCTCTTACACGCCAGGACGAACTCAATAACCCCACGAGCGCGCGCGCGCGCGCGTCCTTTTTCCTCGTGTAATCTAACGGTGCGTGCGTCGTGTAGACGTCTTTTCAGGCGCTCTCATCCTTTTCTTATTCTTATACCGCGTGTGAAAAGCACATGTGAGCATGCATGTGTAATATATATATATATATATATATATATATATATATATATATATATATATATATATATATATAAATTGTGCATAAGCAACGAGGGACTCTGCGGTGAACTCTGACGCTTTGCTCTCTTCCTCGTTCTGCGAACGGCGCTGCCGTGAGAGTGTGTGAGAAATGCGCGCGCAACTGTGCATGTTTGTTTTCCTTTTTGTTTTTTTTTAATTTATAGTACTACTTTATGAGGACAGCTATAGGTATATTATATATCTATGTATATGTATATGTATGTGTAAAGATCAATTCAACTGGATTGCCTATGAAGTTCTTCAACATCATCGGTCATTATAGCATTTTAATAGTTGTATTTTCTGCAAATGTAAATAAATATAGGTGTATTTCTCTGACAGAAAATGTATGAGTTAAATCTTTAACCTTTTCCACTAACAACACAAAAATATTTTCCTACAACATTTCTGCAATCATTTCAGCTATATTTTTATAATATTTTATAATAACAGCCAATAGAATATTTGAAAATATTTTATATTACTCCAAAGTTATTTATTAAGAACATTTTATGTGATATATATATATATATATATATATATATATAGTATGTAGTATGTATGTATGTATGTATGTATGTATGTATGTATGTATGTATGTATATACATATATATCCTTAAAGAGCATTTTCATATATTTTCAAAATTTTTCTAAAATGTACTTGAAATATGTGCAGAAATTTTTCAAGCGTGAAAATAAACATTTCAGAAATATTAAAAGATAATTTAGAAATCTATCTTTTAAATGGTTTCAATTATTTTTATAAAATGAAATTGTTGAAATTTTCTGTAAAAGTCATCTTTGGATTGTATTCCAATCTCACAGCACGCGATCTATTTCGATTTTTATATAACTTTCTCATTTTTTACATATTATATTTTATATATTGGTAGAGTATTTCAGGGGACATATATACTCAGTCAAAAATAAGATGTTGCATCATTTACTATATATATATATATATATATATATATATATATATATATATATATACACACTAAATGTGTGTATGTAATTCTCTTGACACTACATTGAAGGCTACCGTTTTCGACTGTATCGAAAATTATATCTATAGTAAATTTTCAATATTTCAATCAAATGATTTTTATAAAGTCACGCTTGCGAGATGAGTTTGC
This sequence comes from Sycobia sp. Sy_11, assembly GCA_018907035.1. NCBI lineage: Eukaryota > Metazoa > Arthropoda > Insecta > Hymenoptera > Epichrysomallidae > Sycobia > Sycobia sp. Sy_11. The sequence continues at coordinate 1,811,338 of JACCIC010000094.1, forward strand.
AATATATGCAATTTATATCGATTTTATGTTTATTTTGTTCGGTAATAATATTTATATACGGTGTTTCTCTTTTCGCGCTTATTTAACTTTCACTTGAGCGCGCATGTTTGTTCCTATATTGTGAAAAGTATCGTTTTGTTTTTATAAATACCTTTGCCTTCGAGAAATAATTTGACTTGTCTTTATAGTGATTTACAAGTAAAGTGTCATAAGTACACACGGTATTAACATAGACCGGATGATGTCCTATTAAATATATAATTATAAGCCTCACTTTGAGTTATGGATCATTAACAATAAAAGTATTAGCGTTAAGAGTTTCTATAATCATAACGGCACAGCCAGTCGTTCTCAAAAAAAAAAATTAATTAATAATAATGCATGGAGTAATAAGAATGTAAGCGAAAGACGAACTCATTAATGACGCGTTAATATCCCCCCCTCCCCGCTGTATTTTAAACCGCTTTAATTTTTGGAAAGGTAGATATATAATTTTCATATTTTATCAAATACATCTCTACATCATACACTAAATGCTATAAATGTAAACCTGAATTGTCTCGTTAAACTATCGATAATGCCCGCAGTGGAGTCACATACATTTTCAAACCCATAAACTTTATGACATGCACATCGGGTCGAAGGAGTCCGCGAAATCCTCGCTGAGAAATCACGCGATCGTGATGGCGGCATTTATAAAAATAAAGTGTAACAGGCAGCGCAGTGCGCGTTTTCTGAAGAATGTAGGTGACGCGCTCGGGAAGTGCGTGAATCGCTTTACAATTTAACTGGGACGTCGAGTGCACGTTGATCGGTACATGTGGGCTGCTATACATTGCTGCTATATATGTATAACTATATGCACCACTAACTGCTTGCCGATAATACGCCGTAATTATGAGAACGACTCTGTTAATGCTAAATATTGTGACACGTTGGGTTTAGCTTTTTAGCTTTCTCCGCGAGACGTGTAGAGCAAAATAGTCAATTGGCATTTCAGATATAATATGCATGTGTGTGTGTGGGGGGGGGGGTGTACAGTATAGAACTGGGTAGCATACATTTTACCGAAACGAAATTTTGCCGGAAAAACTAATTCCATTTCAGAAATGTATTTGCTTCTCTTTCGCGTAAAAATAAGCAGATAATTAAAAGTTCTGATAGAGTCAAATGAACGTCCAAAAGATTAAAAAAGATAATCCGAAAAATAGTATCTGCTTCCACTAACGATGATAAAATCATCAATGAATTTCCTTGTGCTTATCAAAACGAAAAACAAAACAACAAAAAAAAAACAAACCATAAACTAAACAATGCTGTATTTAAGAAAAATTGTCAAAAAAATGAATTCATTTTTAGACCAAAAAAGCTAATCTAGTTACTGTACACGTGGAAAAAGAAAACCATAACTATATAACGAGTCAATGGAGCAACTATGCCGCATTATATTACCCGCGGCAGGATGCAGTCACGGATGTATTCACTTATATATATATATAAAACGTGAAGCCGCGAGTCATTGCCAATATAAATGTGAAATTCCCCGAGAGGTACTTGCTGTATGTATGCGACACGGAACGTTGCCGACGATCGATATATATATATGTATGTATATAAATCTGCAACTGATTTCCGGCTTTAGCATTCCCCCTATTACCTTATGTATCTCGATCCGATATTACTAGGATATTTACCATTATAGAATTAATAGAATTTAATTTTAAATGTAGCCACGGAAAATATATCAACATTCATCGGCACTGTGTACAAAAAGATCTATAAAAACAGAAAAAGAAACTGAAATTTTCTTTGGCTGATCGATAAATGGATCGGCTGTTTTCTTGTCTCTTAGGTATGCTGTATAATATTATAAGATTCTGTTAATTTAATTAAAGTAGATTTTATTAGTCTCGTTTTTTCTCTAATGGATTTATTTACTTAAGTGATTTAGATAATTTGAATTTTGAATTAAAATAACATTTTAAATTCTCATTAAACTATATAGATATACTTTTTTTATAAAAATATATTGATTTTATATTTATATGAAGTTGGTAGAAATTTCCAGCAGTTTAATATAGACAGTGTTTTTACTATTTTTATACAGATTTAAATTTATTAGATTTAAATAAATTTTTGAATAAGGATTAATAATAATTGTATAATTGATAAAATTTCTAAATATTTCAATTTGATACTGATATATATATATATCTGTTAATGGTCTGGCGCGCTAAATCTATTTGATCAACATTCTCAAAAATCATTATTCGTATTATATATGATTAAAGTGATTTGAAAATACTTTTCCATATATATTATTAATTTTGTAATTTTTTTGTAGTCGTGAGAAAATCCATGTGATCCATTTTAAATTTCTTTATTATGATTCGAAATCCGAACGAATAATATCAAAGTGTTTTTGGATATACATAGTTGAAAAAATAAAAATTAGAATAATAGTTGTAAAAATGAGCTTAAGATAAATTTGCAGCTAATTATTTTAGAACTTGGATGATATTGTGTATTACAAAAAACTTTACACAAATTTAGAAAATAAATGTCCCTTAAGGTGTTACTTCAATAATAGATTGTAAACATTTTGTAAAAACTATTTCGTTTCTGTTACAAATAATTTAATTTTATAAGCATTAATGTTTTTGAATATTAAATTATTATTATGATATGAGCAGTTTACGTTAATTTTTGTAAGTAATTTTCTGCATTTGCGGGCCCCCCTCCTTCCATCAAATTTTCAGGGAGCTCGTCCTCTGCTCTCCTACCCCGATGCTTACTACTTAAATTATCCAATAATTTATCAAAAATAATTTGAATGTTACTGATTAAAAAATAGTTGCGATGAAAAAGTAATTACTTATAAAAATATTTTAAACAGTAATTAATTTCAGCAAAAGTTGTATTGTTTTTTGGGATCAACCTATGGTGATATTGGTTTTAACCCTCACCTTTATTTATAAGATCACCTAAAGGCCAACATAATTTATTAAATTAAATTTTTATATAATAAAACCCGATTTTTGTTATGGGAATAAAAAAAAAACATTAAATTCTATGTTTAGAACACAATAATATGTTGACCTTAAAAAGATCATTCCAAGAACGAACAGATCCACTTGCGAAGTTTGGATGTAAAATGGTCTATTCTTTCAAAATACTGTATTAAAAATAGGGCGTTCTATTGAAAAAAATCACACTGACTCATAACTAGCCTTGAAGAATTGGTTCAAGATCAAATCGAACATCGAAACAAATTCGGTCGTCATTCACGTCGTTTTCAAGAAAATATTTGTTTTTTAGAACAAAAGTTCATTTAACCCTCCGTTTGACCTTGAAATGGCCTTCGAATTTCTTACATAGTATATGACGGTTAAAGTCAAAACCATGATTACGACAAGGTGACACTCGAAAATTCTTTTGTTAAGATCATATATTTCACGAAACTACTTCGTTCTCCGAAATAATTTACGAAATAGATTAAAATAACCCATCCTGTGTATTAGCTTAAAATCAAAATTAAATCGATTAAGATTTCGCATTAATTGAGAACTGTCGTTAGATTTCACATTTAAATATTATTCTCCCAACATCCGATGAAGAAACTCCTCATATATTTCAAACCCAACGAATGACTTTTTTGATCGAACAATTAATGTACGTTTGAACAAGCGGATGTGATAAAAAAAAAGGATGTCGAGTCTGCGAGGTCTAATAGATACACATACAGCAAGAAACGATCCTCTTTTACATTGCACATTCAACAGTTCCTTTCCTGTAGAAAATTCGACACTCTAGAATAAACGAGTATTCCCACAATATCTCTGGAAGAAAAATTATCCTCGTCTGAAAACGCTATTCTGCTCCTTTCTGTTACAATGGTCTATTTTCAATTTTCAGGTGATATCTGGCATAATATTAAAATACTGTAATTTAAAAGAAATTCAGACAAGTAAAAGGAAAGTCGAGAAATCGTAAGAAACGAGAAAATGATACACGAGAAATACAGCTCGAGCAAAGATGTGGAAGGCGCCCGGATCAATTAATCGTTTTTCATCTTTTGTGAGCGATTTTAATTTTTCCGCAACGCAGAGTTTATTCGACTGCCTATGAACATAAATTGAGTTTTCTCCAAAATATTAGCTCTGGTTTATATTGTCTTTAAAACTTCTATATGAAATTTGAAAATTTGATGTTCTCTACTACAAATAACTTTGAATGCCTAATAACTAATTTTAAGATCCAAACATTTTTTATTGATAAATTATATATTTGTCTTGGTCACGGTTTTGAAAAAATTAATTATATCGATGCTCTTTGATCAGCGTTTATTAATATGTAACTTTCAATTCACAGTAGGTTAAAACTAACAATAAATTATATTTCTCATCGAAATTACTGATTTTAATCTAAAATAATACAACTCAAGATTGGCATATTTAATTAAAGTTTTGTATTTTGTAATAGAATAATAATAAAACTTTTTCTATATATCGGCTTTAGTTTAAGTCTTGACTAACCGGAATAAAATAAGTATAAGCATCCAGAAATTGTTTAAACTTTTTTCTTATTATCGATAAATATTAGCAATAAATAAAAGAAAAGAATATTTATATAGTTTTTGAGAGTTTTTAAAGTAAATTCTGCAGCTTAACATATCGAATTATCTAGATGGTTAAATGAAAAATAAAATTTTTAGTAATTATTAAGACTTTAAGTTCACAATTTTAGAGCGACCTCTGTCATTAATTTTCCTTGTATAAAAATCTATGAAATAAGCAGAGAGTTAATGAGAAAAATTGGGTTTCCAAATTTTTTACAGACCGCGTCAGAATAAACCTAATAAATTTGTAATACTGTTTATATCTAATGTACGTATTATAGTAATGCATAGAATTGCACTTACTCGATTTCCCGCTCGAGAAAGTCGACTCCAATGGTCTTCTTGTAATCGCGAGTGTAGGTGCCCTTGCAGAACCTTTGTATCATGGAGGATTTGCCCACCGCGCCATTACCGACTATCACCACCTGAAAGAAGAAGAAGCATCGGTATCATTAGGATAAAAATCTCCTCCGCGCCGTATGCACTTAATTGACAAATATGTGGACCGGATTTTCTACCCTCCGTCCCCCCTCAACCTGACTGTCCTTCACTGTTCATCCGCGCGCATCCGAGACAATTACATGCACGTATAGAGAACCGGTTCCATATATGAGCGCGGTGTCTTCCCTGGTATCCTTCTTAATATGTATACTGTATGGATAGAACCTAGTAGAACATTATATAGCTATGCGCTGGGATATGTGAAAAAGTTGCGCGGCTTGAATATTTCTTGCCTTCCGATCAGAGTATATATAGCCGAGAGTTTGTAATACAATGAACTTACTGCCATATGTTCGCCATTTCGCGGTCCCGGTTATTCTCCCGTGTCTTCCTCGCAGGCCAAAGCCATATCGCTATACTTCGTTAGCTTATCTCGACAGGCGAAATATCATAGATTTTGCAATATACGGGGGTGGCGCGCCCCGGGAATTAATGATTACACTTGGTAGTTTTCTGAAACGATTGGCTTTTGTTATTGGCGTACAGCGGTGCTCGTTATTTCATGGCCCTAAGCTAACTATGTAACTCCCAAGGATTTTATATATTCAGTTTTCAAGGAATAGATGTACGAGCGAAGCCATTGATTCCATAAGATTTTACCCGAGGTAGAGGAAAAATATTGTTTGATATATATTTCTATATAAATTATTTAACTAAAGGCGATTACTTTCTAAATATTCATAATTGTGCATATACCGTACGTCTTATTAATGCTATATAAATGATTTGAACTTGAATTTTGTTTAATTATTACAATGGTTCTTTGATAATTTTTATATTTAAAAAATGGTTAAACTATAAATAAATAAATAAATCTTTGTTGATAATAAAACAGTGACACAATATAAAAAAATTAAAACATTTAATCACAATCCATATGGAATCCCAAAAGAATCCAATGGAAATTATATATATTTTATGAATGTCCACTGAATTTTTTTACTTGAAATTCTAATAAAGGACTTATAGATATTACCAAATCCAGTGGAAATCCATAAAGATCCATCTAAGTTCTACTGGATTCTGAATGGATTACAAGTGGATTCCAGATAGATTTATGAAATCGGAAATCTAGATTAAATTTTTTATAGGGTATAATAAATTTTATTCACATAATCTTTTAAATCCATACATTTACGATTTGAAACTGAGCATAAGTAAAAATTTGCAACGCTTCATGTCAGACATCACTTTTGAAATCTTTCCAAATACCTACGTCTTATTATACAAAATTATTTTTTAATGTTTTAAGATGGAAGCTTAAGTCCTTCTGAAAATATTGTAATGTTGTACTTTCTTATATACTTTAAATAAAAAAATTCTACTTTTTCAGCAGAATTTAAACAAGAAATTACATTTTCAATCCATTATGTTCTATATGATATGAATATGACAAATATGAACCTATATGATTATAATGTATAGATTTTAAGTTATTATCAAATTGAATTTCAGTCTATTGTAAACATATTATTTAGAAATAACATCGCGCAGTGATATCTACAAATTTGGTCAAATTTCAATTGATATATAAGTAAGAACCATTTAGATAGATATATTTCATCAGAACTTTTGTGCTTGAAATGTTATTCTTTTTTCAAATTTGGTATTCAACTTACGAGTTTGGGAAAAAAAATCCTTAGTCTAATTTCAATAGAGAAAAATACTAGTTATACATAAGAAAGTTTTATGTCTTGGCAATGAAAGACTATTAAACCCTGACATTATTACAGAATTCATTGTGAAGGTAATCATAGGTACCTTGTTGGATCTAGATCAAATCCGTCATCCATATCTCATATGGTTTTTTGCAATTTCTATATCAATAGCTAAAAAATGAAAAATAAATACTATTACCTAATAACCTGATGATTAACAATCGTTTCAGTCTGATAAATGAACAATTGATACTTAACCATTTGAGAATGGAAGTTATCAATATTTTTCTCGTACAGAGTTCTTAAACATACTTCCCCATTCCACATCTAAAATATTTGGAAAATTATACACACGCGGATAAATACATAATGCATACTTGTATCGAACCTTTCGAGGATTCTTTAATGGACTCGATAATCTCTCCGGATCTTTTGACCGACTTACTATACACACCTGCACAATCGTCCCTTCCTGTCGTGCCGTGCTTGGCTTATACATCCAGGATATAAATGTGTGCACCGCGCCTCTACAAGGTATAATTGCGAGTGTATATGTATGTAAATCGTTGACTCGCTGAACGACATACGTAAGCGGACGAGGCTGTTCAGCGGTTCTCTTTAGCGATCGCTACGGATTTGTTCTTTTTGTATAGAATAGCATGCGATCTAATACACACGTATTGCTCTGGCAAGGGGAACCAAGATGTAAATTGACTGAGCATTTTATAGGGGGAATTTATATGCTGCGGCAATAAAGTTAATTTATAAACAAAGATATAAAAAAGTGATAATAATAATACCAGCGTAAGTTATTATTTCGTTGCATTAGCATTTACGAACAATATTTGAATAGGAAATGGGAATAATAGCTGTAGATATAATTTTTATTTTAATATTTCGGATAAAGTTGTGATAAAGTTACCGTTAACATTCTCAAAGAATGCCAAGTAAATTGAATGCAATGAACGCAGAGTAAAAATTTTTTGCATTTATATACTGAGAAATAAGTGGATTTAATGAATAATATGAATATATACTATGCAATAAACTACCATAAGGGAGAGAAAAATCACCCCATCAAGTTTCAAATATGTTGTTTTACTTTGCTTACAAAACAACTGGAAACATAAATATATAGAAATAATTAGAACAAGATATTTTCATAGTTTCATATAGAAAGGTATATTATGCAAGTTTCTTAGATTAAAATAATTAAAAGGTTGCGTTATTTTATTTTATTTTTTTAATAGTAATAAATAATAATAGAAGGTATAAATGGAATAATAAGATTCATAATGTAGTCTTATGACCAAAATATGAAAATTTCTTGTTAGTAAATGAAATGACAAATTTGTAATTATCAATTTTGTAATATGTTCAAAAAAATTGAATAATAGTATTTACATTCAATGCAATTGCTAAACTTGTGCTTAACTGGCTAAAAAAATGTTATATTCCAAACGTATATTTGTCCTAGTGATGGTTTGATTTTCTTTTATAAGCGGTATGGTTGAACAACCTAGAAAGCTCAAAAAAGAGTTTCTTGCAAAAAAAGAATTTCCTGTTGAGCTTTCATCAAGAGAGCTTCTACATGTTACGGGATGTCTGATCACGTAAATACATGTGTAAGAAGATTCTCTAGCAAATGAGATTATTAGAAGATTTCTCATGCAGACCAATGACTAGCCCTAGTCATAGATACCGAAGAGAACGGCAACAATAGAAAGAATTTAAATTATTATTGTGTATTATGGCCTTAGAATCAATTTTCAGATCAAGCTCTGCTATAAAGTGCCTAGGCTATAAGTAAGCCTGTCGCAACTCGTAGGCCCGATTTAAAGCTTGTTTGCTTCGACTCGAAAGAGCAGACACACAAGGCAGTCTCTACATCGGCTCCTTCATTTGGTCAGCAAATCGTACCCGAAGGAATCGGTAGAAACATTTGATTCTGATGAATTCAAAACTGCGGTGATCTGGATCTCCAATCCGTCTGGCTTTCGTCCATGGATACAGCTGCGATATTTTTTGGGTAAAGTGAAAATGATAATTATCCAGCTCACACCTTCTGCTGTTGAAGAGATCAATTGCTTTCGAATATGACTGAAGCAATTCTTCGAGGAGGGATCAAGAGAAATAGAGAACAAAATCATAATCTTTAGCTACAAAGCACTTGAGTGGAGTAATCCGCGCTGGACTCACATGAAAATGAGCCATGGAGTCATAGAAATCCGGGTCTAGACTAGAGATGGTCGTTGTAGATATTAGGACACGTTCACCTTTAGGAGATTAAGCTATAGAGACATCGTCCTTGGTGCGTCTTTCGCCTCAGAACGTATGACTGTATACATGTGAGACTATCAGGTGATTAAAAAGTTTGATACGATTCGCGATTATGAGTAAATTACATTTCACGTACATGATCTCATCTCGACCATAATGGTGGCTGAGCACCGCCCAGTGAAATGAGTTAGTTTGAGGATGAATCCTGATTAGTTCGCCCAGATTCTAGGACAAGATCAGCAAACCTGCATTGACTTACGAAAGAATGCCCTCCGAACAAGCAGAATCAGTAATGGAAGTTACTATGTGTCTCATTCAACAATTCTTCAAGAAAATTTACTATAAAAATTTGCGAAAAGTACTCGTTATTTTACCTATACTTGTAAATAAGTGGAAGTATAGAGTTGCGAGACAAATGTCAAAATATTCACGGAAGAAGGAGACCACCAGATTCAAGTCCAAACATTTAGTTCCATGGATCAAAGTGTACCATAAATTGTTAATTTATTATATTACATAAATGTTGATTATAGACACGAGTACTTCAACGTATGTTTGCTAAAAGTGTATTGACAAATCGCTGATCCTGAGTCCTTTCATAATTATATAATCTTCACACTGTCTTTAAATATAAACCATGCGAGAAAGTGTATATGCGCAATGCAACGAGTGTGATAGAGTGGTGACTAGGGAAGACATGATCTCATTTTACGCTTTACAGCTGAGTATTCACCGCAAAATATGTGGTAAGTTCAGTGTCGCCGAGACAACACTCACGACGAATGAAGGCCTATCGCCCCTAAGCACATGACTCCAGCATGATCTTTTTACAATTGCTAGTATATGAAATACCAGTAAAAATGACGAGAAAAAAAAAACGAGAAAAGTTATGAATACGTAGTGATAGCTAAGATTAATCAAATTAATAAATATTTCTATTGGTCTTACAATTCAATTAAATAAATTCAAATTAGTACATAACAATATCAATATATATATTTATATCAATAATAATACATATCAATATATAATTAATTGAACATTATAATGACAGTCAAGACTGTCCTTGTTTAAAACCACCCCCGTAGACTAATCTGAAATAAAAATATATTAGTTGAAAAAATTCTTAATTAGTGAAGTGCAATGTATTGATATGTATTAATATTGATATAAATATATATTAATATTGTTATGTATTAATTTTAATTTATTTAATTGGAATGTAAGACCAATAGAAATATTTATTAATTTATCTATGTAAAGTCGACATAAGCACAATTAAAGTATTTAAGATAAACAAATTTTTTAAAAAGCGTCTAAAATATAAGTTACTATTCCTACTTATCTAATACTTTTTTTAATTCATATAAATTTTTAGTTGAGTTCATATCAATTCTTGTTTATCAATGATTTACACGGTTTTATTTCAGAAAGTTTAGCTTAGAGAAACTGCACATACACTACATGTCTGGTAACTGGCCACTCTCTCGAATGACAAAAAATTACCTTGTTTAGTATGTAAGCCCGATTAAGACTTCATCAATATAACATTACATACGAATGTAGAAACTATCTCTGGTGCCTTTGATATATATTACAATCAGCGTCCGCGTACGTATATAAGTTAATTAACAATTATGAACTCGATAAAAAGTTACTATTTGTATGAGAATTCTTAACAGATAATAAAAGATTTTAATGAATTTTTATTAGATTTCAGTACGGATTATGACATTTCAATGCCTCAATGAAATAAATTTCAAAGACAACAATAAGAAAAGCTTTGGTGTATGTGCTATGAAATTTCAGTCAATCATATAACAGTGTAGGTACGATTTCAATGGGTATGTCAATATATCGCAGAGAACTGTACATGTCTGCAAAAGATTTCTCTCTATTCCATAAAAAAAAAATTGTTAATCACATAAAATTTTAAAACAACGTTGAAATTGTTCCATTATTATGAATATACTGCACTCGTAATTACGTTTTTTCTTTTTTTTTGTTAAATTTTGCACTTCCGTTTTGGTAAGAACTCATGTCAAAAATAAATAAAAACACGCATATTATGTTTATAAATTAATATTCTTAAATTAATCGTTTTCAAATTTCGTCTTATTCGATCGCGGATTAGTTTTCAAAATCATTAAACGATCGTATCTTAATGGCAACTTCTGCCTCGTATATCTAAATCGTAAAAACTAAACGCGCGCGCGAACTAAAGCGCATCGCCAAGTCAAGCAGAACGGATTTATAAAAGAAATAGTACATATAGGGAAATCTCCACCATCAATTACGGCTCTTCGTATCCCCTCGGGCATAATGCTGGAAGAGGAAGCTAAAAAAAGGAAAAGTAGGCCACGTATATAAAAAATAACCTTTTTAAAAAAAAACACACATATACACATAAGGAATCCTCATAAAAGCTAAAAATCCAAAAAGATTCGAAACAAGTCCCAATCTCGGAACCGATGCGCGTAACGGTTGTTGTCCATGACGAGCATTATATTATACATATGTACATATATATCTGCGTATACATATATAGACATATATAGACATATATATATATATATATATATATATATATATATATATATACATACAGATACACTTGTGCGACGCATCTCGGGACTTTTTTAACTGGGTCAGGCGTGCGCCACCGTTCGCGTGTGCGTTGTAATATGCAACAGAAGGTGCCGATCTGCCGAGGCGAGAAACCGGTCGCTCCGCGCGCATACTCGTCTTCCGGTATATATATATATATATATATATATATATATATATATATATAATATTCCTCGGACGCGCGACGTCCTTGCGTCCCGTAGGAGTTTTTAGTCGCGGAATCGAATCGAAATCACGGCGTAACGCATCGCGCGCACGTCGGATCGTTTCGGGGTTATTTGGAAGAATTTTTTTTGTTTTTTTTTTTTTTTTTTTTTTCGTTGGTTTGCGGCGAGAAAGAAGATCGGGATAATCGACTATGCCCGCGGGGTCGTTGGCTCTTTTTTTATGATACATTATAAGAATAAGGTCGGGCGCGCTATTTAGATTATATACGAGGCGGCTGATATATACGGGTAAGTAATTTGGAACCGAGTCGGAATCGATCCTGCGCTAAACCGACTTTGGAATGCGCGAACTCTTAAGCGGTATTTGTTTTTCGTTGTTTTTTGTTTTTTGTTTTTTTTTTTAATTGAATTTAAATAAAAAATGCGAATTGAAAGATTAAATTTATTTGTAATATATACGCTATAGTGGAATTATCATCCATTCTTCGAATTGGAAGATTAAGATATTTTGCTACGAAATAACGTGAATCGTGTATAAGATGACAAAGACGATCGAAAGAATCACTTTTTATTTAAATTTATTAATTTATATTTATATACATTAAATATGTTTTAAAAAAAGGCTATGACGGTGCGACCGTTAAGGTGTGACCGATGTCGCCATTTAACAAAGAAGACTTTCATCTATTTTTTATAAATTATAACATTTTTAATATAGATATACGTAATACATTTATCTCTAGACTGAGGTATAAAAATAAGTATAATGATATACTAATTAATAAATAAGTGTAATTATCACTATGTGTATCCAATATATATATATTGGACCCTGCAATTTTGGTTAGTATACATAGTTTTGCTAAATACCTACTATTTTAGAAAAATAAAAAAAAAATTGTTTCAAATGTTCAAATGCTTTATAGCGTGAAAATTTTTTTAGTTTAAAAATCTGCAGACTTCCACCTCATATAAATATTATAATACATTTTATTAACTAAACAGTGTTTTTTTATTTTATTTATAACAGTTTAACCTTTTAAATTATACTAGAAAGACATTGTATGGAATTTTTGTAATACACGTTCATCTTGTTATAATATCTATATTTTTTATAATATGTAATAAACAAAAATATGCAATAATTAAAATACTTAATATTATCCGACTGTTAAAGTAAATAAAATAGATCGATGAAACTGTATAATATTCTTTAAAGAAATATCTATTAATAATGTCTAATTCTCTAATAATAGAGGCAATTTCAACGACAAAAAAGGGCAAATGTTGTTTTTTTTTCTGGGAACAGCTATATTTCCGCCACGTATATCCCGAGGTTAAACCACTTCTAATTTACTATAATACACTTTGACAAATTATATGGAAAATTAGATGCGTCGAAGGAAAAGAAAATCAATTTTTCACGCTTTGCATCCAACGGCAGGTGGAAGCTTTACTTTTATCACGATGGTAGCGGAGGAAGATCCTCTATCGCTGTATGCAATTTGGAAACTCGGAGTCAGCTATATATTAATGTAAGAAATCGCGATATAAATTTCTTATGGTATAGTAAAAAAAAGAAAACAGCCTGTCCATTCTCACAGATTGATACAAATACCAAAAGAATACAGTTAGATAATAAACAATGCAGCTACTTTTGTTTTCATATTCTATAGAGCATAATATTACAGATATTAAAAATAGGTGCTCTAAGGGATATTTTTAAATACTGGGAATCCGATCGACTGCGATTTAATATTTTCAATAAAATTTCTATTTTTTAACTACATTCGTCTGTATAAATAATAAAATGCAATAATATTTTGTTAAAGATATATATTTTGAAATCGTTTTCATAAAATTTCATAAAATTCATAAAATTTCTTAGCTACATATTTAATAACGACAGTCCTCTCTTTTAATGAAACAAATGTATGAAATTTTTTTTTGAATATCTCAATCACCATGCACTATTCTATTTGTATTTTTATTATAGTATAGATAATCTTAGCAAAAAAAGATTTATAATAGACACTTTTTATTTCGGTAATTGTTCTAGGTGTTCTACAAAATTAGAAGAAAAAAAATCAGTTGATAATAAAATTATTCAAAGATGCATTGCGTACATGTAGGAATAGCTCCTCGAGTGAAAAGTGTACCGGAGATAAGTAAAACTACTTAAAACTTTTCCTTTCGTTTATGACGATTTTTAAATATCTGAAACGGTATAAGACACTACAGTATTATATAAGAATTCCAGATCATGCAACTTATGTATAAATATACGAAGAAGATCGGACAAACGGACGTTTTACCTGAGTAACCTTTCCTCTATCACGCGAGTGAGCGCGCCGTTTGATCTGGAACGCAAACGCACGCACGCGCACGTATATATAAAATTACACTTTATATATATATATATATATATATATATATATATATATATATATATATGCACGGCTCGCGTGCGCATAATCGAACGAACCGCACGACTTGGCTTGCGGTCCGCTTTGGGGAGGGAAATCGATATCCTCGATTTGCGCCCGGCGTTGTACATGCACGTAAGTAGATATTCTTAGCCCATACGAAGGAATTATTGTCGTAGGTCGTTGTACTCGCGGCGCGGCAGTGGCAGAGGCGCAAGTACCGGAAGGGACATTTATAATTTGAAACTATAGATATATTTTATGCACTGTAATTACTATCCGATCGTTTGTTCACGGCGTTCAAATATCGAAGGTTATTTGTGTATCGGTACATAAATTGTTACTGGCTGGTATGCGACCTGCTATATATATGAAAGCTTTTATAAAGTGGTTAGACGAATACATAGAAACTAGACCAAGGTAAAGAAAAATTCACTCCATTTAGTCACGCCGTTTTTGATTTGAAATTTGTGCAAATTTTCCAAAAATATGCACGAAAGACGAATAGCATCATCACGCAATGTCGCATGCGAGTAAAGTATATTTTGCTTGTCTTCATTCTGTTATTTCCGTTTGATAAATCTTACACACGTGTGTGTGTGTGTGTGTGTGTGTGTGTGTGTGTGTGTGTATGCGCGCGCACATTCAGTAAATATTTTCTTGAATTGTACCGAGAAAACTGAGAGAAAACTGTTGTGGGTTTCAATATGAATAAATTTTCCTATATTACATCCATGATATTGTACTTTACTGAGTCAAAAGCGAAGTAAATTTTATCGCGGATTAAAAAACGAAGTTAACAGTTTGAAAATTGAAAGTAATATCGCAGAGAACAAGTAAATCTTGTAACAATTAATGCCGTCGTGCGGCGTTGCGTGATGGTTTTATTTATCCTATACATGCTCTCTATTTATTCTATACTATATCTTCTGGAAAATTTGCACAAATTAAAAGAAAAATTAAACTGCGTAACTAATGAATGCGTGTATATATATATATATATATATATATATATATATATATATACACCTTATAAATGTAATATGATTCTTGATTTTATGATACAAGTTATAGATTTTTGCGAGAGATTTATCATTTACAAAGTTACTTTTCGGTATTTATTCAGGATAATATTTTATTTGTAGTTTTTCACAGCGTTCTTTATTTTACGGTAAATAATTGTTGTATATTTCCGTAATGAATACTTTCGAATAAGACTAAAATTTCATAATAAAAATTCCATTCAATACTTCATAAATCCCTGTATGGTCTTAAGTATGGTATTACTTGTGTTTTATGAATATAATAACTAAACACGCAGTTTAACTCTTGAAGATTTTTCTTCGTCAATAACGTACTTTGACCGTATCAAAAAAGTTAATCTTAATATGGTATGTATACAGCCAGATACAGCTGTTAGAAATATTTCAAAATATATACACACGAAGTCTGCAAGAATCATATTATCTGCTGCTATTTAATATAATCATTTGCTGTTCTTTATATAGAGTTGCACACACGCTACCGTAAAAATCACGGGAAGACTTGCGTCAAAATCGAGGCGAATCGTAAAGTGACTCGAGAATTTTAATTATAATTTATCGATTGCACGCAAAATGAAAATAAAAGTTTCACAGGCTATTCAGATCAGTAGATACGGCTGAAGTAACGATATCTACAAAAAGAGTCAGGTCATTTTTGCCGGTTGTGAGAAAAATACGAATATAATTATAGTATTTTTATACAAGAATTTTGGAATAATGAATACCAAAGAATATGGCAGCATATTTATTATTTTCTAGCACGAAAAGAAGTTAATTAAAAGAATCTGTATATGTATGGGAGTAAAAAAATTATAATTACAAAAATAATTAATTAGCATGAGTCGGATAAAACTATATAGCCCAAAATGATAAGAATGCTTAGAAATGGGCCGGCACTTATAAAAAGATATATGCCGAGTACACAGGTGCTTTACTTTCGGCTCCTCGTCATGCACCACTTAGAGGTTCGTTTTCGAATGGCGATCGATGTTTTTATACACGATGCTGAGTTTGACGGTACAAATCCGATTTATGTTCTTCAATATTATGTCTTTTTGCCTATTTGATCTGCACTGGCGAAATGTCATAAAACTATATATATGTTGCATGGCTGTGAAATATATATTTTACCAGATTTTACCCCCTCTCCTCAACTATACGTCTGCACGCCTAGACACATACACAGACATGCTGGCGTAAATACACAAGAGGATTCGACGCGTAATACGGGGAAGATTGGTTGGTTTGAATTTTTATTTTTCACCTATTCTCGTCGATATAATTTCATACATAAAGAAGTTGCTCAGATAATTTTCTCATAATTTTCGGAAAGAATATATCTAAAGGTCAGGGGAAAAAATACAATAGCTTCGTACTTTCACTTCGATGGGCAAAATACGCCCTTCAGTGATTTTCCACTGATTTAAATTTATAATGTACAGCTTTTTCTCTTTCTTAAAAAATTTTCGAACTACGCGGTTTACCTTCAAAAGGCAAAATTTATTGAGTTTCATCTACAGTAACATTTTTTCTTCTTCTAATAGTATAGTGTCATCTTCCAAATTTTATATTGTAATTACAGAAGCTTATTAATTTCCGTAGCTTGGAGCTAAATTCACGAGTTTCACATGCATTAGATAGTGCGCGCTCATCGTTCTCTCTTCTCGCCATTCGGCGCAGTTCTTTAAATTTCTATATAGTCCTCATAATATACAATAAAACTCATTTTTAAATCTAATAAGGCGCGATAATTAATAGTGCTCTCGTCCTTATATATATATATTACTAACTTTCGTCGAGTTACGTCCGACTTCTCTCTCTCTCTCTCTTCCTGTCTGATTTTGTTCCCATTATGCATATATATATATATATATATATATATATATATATATATATATATATATATATATAACTTAGCACAGTTCGCATCGAGCACGATGTGCGTCGAGGCAAAAAAAAAGGAAAAGATTCCCTCGACGCGCGTAAAAAGCTGCGCGCGCATGATGCACATTTCTGTCGCGTCGACCGATTCCTTTTCGCGGAAGAAATCGCTGCGAATACAAGCGCGCGTTTCACATACATAATCAGCAGCAAGTGTGTGCCACGCGGAAAAAAAACAACAAACAGAACAGTAGACTTTATGCGTGCTGCGTCTGCATATACGAAATTTCTCTCTGGCGAGACGACAGCTGTCACCGGGTCCTCTCTTGCGCGCGATTCAATTCTAATTATCCTTATATATTTATATATAAATGCTTTCCAAGTGCACGCGTGTATGTACACGACTGACGCACAATGGTAACGAGCACGCGCTTGTGTGTGAGTATATGCATATATATGTCTATATATATATATATATATATATATATATATATATATATATATATATATATAAAAGAAGAGCAGTTTTTCTGTCTGACGGGTAATTATCGTCGCGCGATCCGGGGCCCAGATTATCGAAAACGAGCTGCGTTCGCGCGGCCAATGTTTGACTTTAATTATGCGCACTCGTCGAGGATGCCTCCCTCTCTCTCTCTCTCTCTCATTTGCAGACTCCTTTTTTAATCGTGTGAATATACGCGCGGAAGAAAGCAGAATATATTATTATGACGCTCTGTTGTGCATAGGTTAATAACGTTTTTGAGCAAAGGGATTATAAGATATATATATAAGAGGCGAGGGAGAAATTGACTTTTTACCGATGTGAGCTTGGATATTGATGTACAACGTGTACAACGGAGGCCTAATTTAATATAACTATAAACGTACATATAGCAAAAGCCGATCTGTGCTTTAGTTCGATGATGAAGGTGTTCTGCGTGTTATATATATATATATATATATATATATATATATATATATATATATATATCCATTATCTTGAGAAAATAATATAAATAATTTTCTTGAGATAATCGATCGTAACTTTTTATCACTGTATTGTATAATCTGCAATTTTGTAAGAAATCTCTTTTACGTACTCCAGGTCATGATATTCGTACCAGCTATATGTGTATACGTCGACGCTATGCGATGAAAATTATGATAGTACCTTTCAAGCAGTCATATAACGGAAGAGTAGAGCGCATTCGAAATTTTGCAACATTAATCCGTTTCATTAGGAAACATTAGTCCGTTTCATATTATTGCGCATAAGGCTATTTGATGCGTTGAAAACTATATATAGAAGTTGACAGTTGTATTACTTTTCCTCGCGAAAGGAATTATGCTAGTCTTAATTAGAAGGCTTCGATATATTCTAAACATTATAATATGGATGTCATTGTTTTTTATGTCGTTTTTTTATTATAATTAGAATAAACAAATAACGAAACTTAATGTTTATAATAGATTGTTTCATCGACTAATTAAATATCCATATATTATTTTCATATGTAAGATTGTTGTGATATTACGTATTTTATATATATACATACATAGATAAGTATGTCAGCTGATGGTTATAAAATATCCTTTAGGAACTGATTTCCATAATGGTTAATCATTGCGAAAACATCGATGCTCTATATATAAATATATCTGTTGGAACATAATGGTATAAGTCTCTTATATAATTTATGCAAACGGTTATACATGTATTATAGTCGCTTAGTACGTATACAACAATAATTTTTTGATTGATGAAACTTTTCACAGTTCGAGATATAGAAATGTATATGTAAATTATAATATGATGCAATCATTTCTAAATGGTAAATTTTTCTAGTCAAAATTTTTCAGAAAAAAAATCCATACGTATAAATTCGATAGACAACCATTATATTTTTTAAAATCAAATAATAATTTGTAAACATTCTGTTATCTGTATATACGTATATGTAATAAATAAGAAACAGTATATGAAAATACCATGATTTGTCTGTGAGCGTATATATTGCTAACACGATTAAAAAATAAATCTACTACTGTGTACAAATAAGAGTAAGTACTTTTCAATTCAAATTTCCTAGCTTTACGGATTCAGACAAAAGTTTTTATTTTTAAGTTGGTAGTACTGTCAGAGTTATCTGTGCCAAATTTCACGCAATTATCTTTATTTTTCATATAGTGACGCTTGTGTTTTGTGAACAAAGAAAAGTTGTTTCTTCGGTTTTTATAATGTCTGAAATTAATCAAGAAAGAAGTAGCATTAAATTTTGTGCAGGAAATGAAATATCGGCCACCGAAACGTTCAGAATGTTTCATAAGACAATTCTTGGTTTTTGCATCACGATAATGCACCAGCTTACATTGCATTGATTTTACGTGAACATTTCGCGAATAATTCAACCAATATCGTTCCGCAACCATCGTCTCGCCTGATTTAGCACCGCGTGAGTTCTAAATATTCAGCAAACGCAAAAGATCACTTTGGGGATACGATAATGATTGGATTGAAGAACTAAATGCCGAATCGAAGAAGGAATTGATGGCCATTCCGGAATACGAGTATAAAAAATGTTTTGAAAATTGGAATAAGCGTTGGTATAGTTGCATTGCACCCGGGGAGTGGGGGTTATTTTGAGGGGGATGAATTAGATTTAGAAGAATCAATAAAGATTTCAAAAGTTATAAATTTGTCTTATTCGTATTTGTACATAGCAGTATATAGTAGACACCTCACGATAACTGTTGTCGTATTCATGTTATTCTATATATTCCATTATATTAGGAATTTAATACAATAACTCCCTCCTCCCGTCAAGATATTTCAAGAGTCCAAATTTTATATGGTATCAGTAGTACGGTTTAGAAATGTAAAATTTGTAGATTGAGTATAATATTATTATTGCAGGCTACTTCTATTAAACTTTT
This sequence comes from Sycobia sp. Sy_11, assembly GCA_018907035.1. Lineage (NCBI taxonomy): Eukaryota > Metazoa > Arthropoda > Insecta > Hymenoptera > Epichrysomallidae > Sycobia > Sycobia sp. Sy_11. The sequence goes on from JACCIC010000094.1 coordinate 1,831,474, forward strand.
ATTTTAAATGATTTTATTGACTTTAATAGAAAACTAAAATAATAAAAATGGAGCCACTAATCAAAACCAATTTTGTTTAATTATAATTTGGGTTTTGTGGGTTTGAGTATTGCAAATTCAAGGAAGTGATATTTAGTTTTTTTTTAGTAATTCAAAACACCAATATGCTCGAGCCAAATGCTGAACAGATTTAAATTTATAGTATCCTAAAAGACATACAGGAGATTTTTAGATATACTTCCGCGAGTTATTTTTTGGATTTATAGCCTTATTATAAGAAAGCTTATTATATATTTCTCATAATTTATAGAGAGAATTTATAACCGATGAAAATAAACAGTAAGCTAAAATGATTATTTTGAATTTAAAAAAAAAGTATTATAGGTTATAATATATTGCTGAGTCGGAGGTCGAAACACTATAATTAGCCTTTCGATAACTATACAACACAACACAACAAGAAAAACAACAAGAAAAGACTGGATTGGACAGCATAAAATCCGCCGAATGAAACATATTCAAATATTATGTGTGGTAGTGGCCTTGTCATTAATCGTGCATATATATTATATAATATGTACATGGCGTCACTCGCGATGATTCGCCTCGGTCGATTATACAATACAAGAATACAAGAATAAAATACAAGAATCCACGGCACGTTCTTCTGAACGTATGAAAGTCATACAAAGAAATTTTCATTTAAATGACTTAGTGACGGGCGCTTTTTTAAATAGGACTATCTTAAACTCAAAAATTTCCGGCTAACGGTATGATGTATATATCTCATCGACAATAAGGGAGCAAAGGTATAATAATAATAATGCGAGGAATTCTTGACTTCGACTGTCCATCAGCTTGCTCTATTCGTAAAGATTTTTAGCGTGAATTAACAAAATAACAGCAAAAGGTATTAATATTACATTATAACAACATTTGGTGTCCCATTGCACTTTTTATTAATAAGACATCAAAAACTAATATTTTTTCTATTAAAAAATACTATTTTCGAGTGTTTTTGTATGTTCATATCTGATATAAAAACCATAACTTAGTACTCATTATATCGATTATATATATAAAATCATTTCAGTGTTCTAATACATTAATATATTCATCATTAAATCGTGAGAAAAAATGGACATGTATACGGGAAGCATTAACAATAAAATCTTTGAATGTAGAGGAAGTACAATATAATAATTTAAATATATATATATAGCATGTTTAATAGCTTCGAGGATTTCGTTGCCTTTTATTTTTAATAGACGTTGTTCCCAGGAGCGGCCCAGTCCACGGATATATTATATATACCTCGTCAGAAAAGTGTTAAAGAAAAATACCGGCATATTGGGCATCGGTTCATTATAACGTATAATTCCGCGCTCGAATAATGAATGTGCCCGCGGTGAAAAAAAAAAACAAGCTTTACTGTAAGAACACACGTTGCGTTTCACAAAAGAAGAATAAAACAAGACAAACGAAAAAAGCGAAAAAAAGTAAGTAATAAATTAATTTAAATTAATAATTATAGCGCAATGTCAAGTTTGTTGAATATATATTTTATGAATTCCTTAAAGTGTTTTAGTAATAATTATATATATAGAGTTTTACGTAAAAAATGATTGAAAATTAAATTATTTAAATGTAATAAAAAAAATATATAATTTAATGAATTATTTAATATTTCATTTTGAAAAAGATACATTATATAATAATAGTCTTTAAATTATTATTTCTCTAAAGTTGTTGAATCAATATCTTTATATAGAGTAATGAAAGTATATTTAACAGTATTAACTTTCGCCAATTGAAAGAAATCGGCTTTGAAAACTACATACGACTTGAATCGTGAGAATTTCAGTTAAGCTCGATAATGCCCAAAGGCCTTTTGAACGCAGACCGCCTTATTACACATATTATGAAGCATCGCTGAAAAATCCAAGCAGAAAAATCACATAACAAAAGAAAACGAGACGAATCCAACTGTCAAGGGAAAAAGAAAAATCGAGGCGTCACGTCGCGCTGTTGTGTAGGTGGTTATGCTGGCACATGTAACGCATAATAAATATAGTAACTGAGGGTTACTGCAACCTGTAGAACGTCTATATGTATAAGCTGTATAGCAGCAGAAGCAATGGGACGAGAAGAAAGAATGAGCATAAACTCCAAGCTATGCAACTGAACTACGAGAAGTTCCTGAATAACTTTTCGGCGCCGCATTATTTAAAAAAAAAAATAATAAAATGGTTCGTTCAAAAATTGAATCAGAACTAATCTGTGAAAGTATTTATCAATGTTGCCAATTTGGATGAGTGACTCAATGTAAAATAAAATAATTATAATTATCAGGATAATGAGACTGTCCTTGTTTATGATCGCTGCAGAATCTGAAGTATAAATACTGCTACTAAAAAAATTAAAATAATACTAATAGGAATAATAAATATATTTTGCTAGCAAAGGATACTATCTGACTCTGCCAACCAAAAAATTACGTAATCAATTTTTATCTGTTTCATCCAGCACTTCGAACCGTTTTGGTTCCTTATAAGGAATCCATTGAATTACATTCACAAATGACCTTGGGATCGAAATAAAGGTCATAAGTCAATGCTTTTGGTGAAATGTTACAAATTTTGTACGAATAATATGCAGTTACTTTTGTTGCAAAATGTCAATACAGGATGTGTACGTCATTTTCACTTGTACGACCTGAAATATCTTGAAAACTAAGCGGCTCAAGAAAAAATTTAAGTGACCTAATTTCAGAAATTAAAGAAACTTTCTTAATAACTGAACTAACTTAATCTATGCGCCTTAGTAAAATCCCCCTGATGATGAGGTCTATTTTTTACTAAGGATCCCAACATTTTGTTAAATATTAAAAATCTAGACAATTCAAAATACGTCCTAGCTGGGTTAATTTTCATTTGTGAGTCAATGATGCATCCTCTAGAATATTATTTAAACGAAAAAAGTAAATAGCTGAAGGGAAAATAATTAAAACAAAACTATTTCAGGAATTGAAATGGGCTACTAAATATAGCTACAGAGTAGTATTAAAAAAAGATTAGACACGTTTCTGGACTTCTTTTTCAAAATATCGACCCCTTAGCCATAGCGGTCCAAAAATATGCGCCAATTGTTCCGAATGATTTCTGAAAGATTGTATCCCCCTTGAATTTGTTTTCTCCAACCGATTAACTTCCGGATGAATTCCAGCAGCGTGTCAATGAAAATGGGACAACCAGCATGGATTAATGTGCGGTCATGAGACTCTTTCCCCTAAACAGGGGCCCACAAGAGAAACTCGTAATATTGCTTTTATATATTACATATAATAAATATATAGGTGTACCAGCAGCCGTGCCGTACCTGCGTAGCCGCGAGGATCGATCGGAAAACCAGAGTGAAATGCGAAATTAACGCGTTCGTTATCTTAGATGCATACCATTCGATGCGCTAATATATATACAAGATGCCTATATATATAGGCACCTGCATTTTGGGTTACATTTCGCTTTTATTCACGAATTACATGGTCTCCATATCAGCATTGTCAGCTGTATGTTATATAAATTGACTTGTTGAAGAAATTAAAGTAAACAATTAGATATAAATAAAAGTGGGTGCTAATTTCATTTGGTGCAATTACGTGCAATTCTATACGTGTAAATGAAATTGTCTAAATTTCCGAGGACAATAGCACGGCATTGCAGGTGAGAATAGATTGCTTATCGAATGCTTGATAAATTATATGCTGCAGAAAATTGCACTTTTACACCACCATGAGCGCATCCTCTAATTTTCATATCCCCTCCAATCGGACGCACGAAGCGAATAGTGTCTATATATATTGCATGCCAGGCACATTTAATTAGTAGGACGCGCTGCGTAATAAGAGAGATATATTATACTTTTTTTATAAAGTCCACCTAAGACGATAAAAATCAGTCTTTTTTATTTCTGTTTCTTAATTTCAAAAAATCTTACAAAATAATTTAAAACTATAATGAAAATACTTTTATGCCTTACGGATATTTTGTACTCGTCCAATACGACTCTAATCAATATTCATAAGCTTGAACAGACTCTCCATTCATTACATTAATCGCATCAACAGCTATATTTCATTTAAATATCCCATTTTGTCTTTAGTCTATTTTGCCATTACGCGTATGTATATATAAACCGCATAGTGCGATCGGTATAAAGTGAAAGAATTTTAATCCGATGCAAACTCGAAGTCGAATCCTGGTTTCTGACGATTAATATAAATAAGAAATTTAACATTTTCACTCGTGTATAAAAAACAAAATGGCCAATCCATTAAATCTTAGATTGGATGAAGAAGCTGCGTTAAGAAGATTAACCTCAATTTTTATACCTAATTAAAGGAGAACAAATATATATATAAATAAAAAGTCGCAGTATTAATAATTCTTAGAACAAATAATAAAATGTTATTTTATCACTGTTTGAACTGCTTTGAAATTACGATCGATGATGATCTCTATTGATATATTTATTCTTAAGATCGTTCGGTAATTTAAATACTATATACGGAGAGAAATTTGATTTAATTATTCTATCCCATTATCAAACGCTTGTAAAAATTGTTTACTTTTAAATATTGATAATTCGAAATAGTGTTCGATAGTTTCCTTTCTTATTAATACTATATTTTCAAGTAACTGCTATACATTCTAATGTATTTCAGAAACTCGTATAATAAAACATTATTTTTAAAAAATATGACACACAATATTATCCGAGAAGATATTGACTATAAAAAATAATGGAACGGTTACCTATCAATAAATAATCAAATATATATATATATATATATATATATATATATATATATATAAAATAAAAAAACGAAGAGTAAATAGGAAACCAAATACATGAAATTCTTATACTTGTTTAAAAAATATATATGTAATAATATTCCAAAGATATGTAAAACATTACACTCATTTTTAAAAGAACGTAACTTGATTATCTAACGTAAAATATTGTATCAAAATGATGTATATAATTTTGATAATTATATACATGTATATAATTATTGTATCAGCAAAATAACTTCTTTCAAAGAAGTTAAACAATGCTTAAATATAATATAAAAAAAAATTCCAAATTACTGAAAATCATTTGAAAACATTTCAAATTAATTAAATTTGAAATTATATAAAATCGTTTGAAAGGATTTGCACGTTATTCTGTCGAAATTATCACAGAAAGACTGAAATGGCCTTAAGCCGTACAAAAGCGACATGAAAACATCAATTAAATAAATTCGTAATCTGAAATAATTTTGACCTGTGTATATGTTCTTCGAGCGAATAATTCCTCGATATTATAAATAATACGAAGAAAACAACTAGGATATATGAAGATGATGCACGATACTAATGGCAGAATCCAAACTTCCTTCTGAATATAAAAATATCCGTCTAATTTTCAAAAATCTTATTTTGCGCTCTTTAAAAAAAAAAAAAAGCAACCATGCTTCGAATCTAAAAAGTTTTCTGGCAAAGTTCAAAAATATGAAACGTTGTTGTGCTTTAAAACAAGAACAAAATAATGACTTTTTATGATAGCGGGAAAAAAATTGTCCTCTATTTATAACCAAATAGTAATGTGCTTAAAATATATGTTTGTATTTTTAATAATAATAATATAATATACGACAAATTGTTGGCCCTTTCAGGATCAGGAACGCGAAGGATTATCAATGCGATATAGACTTGATTAATAATAATTAATAAGTTTATTTATAGTTCGCGACGTATAAATGTCGGTCAACTCTTTATAACGGCTCTTCAGCCTCGCCATCCAACCTAGAAGCCCAGCTAAGAATTTAGAATCTCGTCGCTATATTTTACGTTTTTTAAAAAAATTCAGTACTGTTTTTAATGACGCAAAACGCTATATATTTCAGAAAACATGGTGATTCACAATTTGAAACAAACTAATTTGCATGAAGAATATATTGTTATTGTTCAGCTACGTTATTAAATTGTATATAAAAAGTATGCCTAACAGAAAAAAAACTGTTGTATTTTAATATACGACTAATGTAAAAATTAACTCAATTATTTATTGTTCATAAGATCTCATTACATGTTTTAGGTCTTGGTTTCATAATGTTGATTAATATATTTTGAAATAATTTTTTATATATTTTGCGTAGGATACATATTTTGATTTATAGCTACTAAAATTTATGAAATGCAAAAAATATCTTCAACTTTGATTATGATGGAAAAGGTTAAACTATGATTTTATGCATATTCTTAAATTCTTAAACTAAAACTCATTTTGAAGAAGAAAAAAGAGAAATTTATTTGTATTACATTCTACCTATAAAATACCATATATAATATATATATATATATATATATATATATATATATATATATATATATATATTAAAAATATCCCCACCCTTCTCCTCTCAGAGTCCTAGATGTACTTACAACTATATCTATGTGCGACTGTAAGCAAAACAATTTTCTATATATATGTACGTATGTATGTATGTATGCATGTATGTATGAATGTATATGTATACCTTCAGGACAATAATTTCCCGCAAAGTGGCGCAAGTGCAGCTTGGAAGCACCCATCATCATCCGCGGCGCGGCTCTGCACCGGTGTGCGCGCGAGGGCCCGTGCACAGGTGTACAAATATATAGATATATAGTAGCGTTACACTTATATATATATATACATACCAGTATAAAATACCGCGCACGTCCTACACGCTATATATATATATTTCACCGAGTATAATCGAGACTAGTTTTCCGCGTCGCGCGTGTGCTCCGTATATATATATATATATATATATATATATATATATATATGTATCTATGTATATATGTTCTTGCGATGTTTGCGCGCGCCGGCAGCCGGTTAGAATCTCTGGTGCAAGGACGCGCGCGGACACAGTGAAGGTCCTCCGCGCGCAAACTTCTTCGCGGTCCCGGCTTGATGCCGCGGCGGCGCCGCTCACGGAATCGGATACAAACAAACCATGTACCATGTATATATATATATATATATATATATATATATATATATATATATATATATACATACACACACGCTCCCGATGATGCCCATCGCGCCGTATCGCAGGATTCGCAGGCATAGTTCCGCGCGCGGATCGCTTGCTTTCCCTCTTCCGCGCACATAGCTGTCTCTCTCTCTCTCTCTCTCTCTCTCTCTCTCTCTCTTCTCTCTCTCTTTCTCCCCCCTCCCCACCACTTCTTCTATGTATTCCTCTTTCCGCAGTTCGGTGTGCCGGGGCAAAGACTCGCGCGCTGCCTCGTTCGTTCCTTCCTTTTGCTGTATCTTACGCGTACCGGCTTACACACACACACACATATATATATATAGGTGTATCTATATATGTATCTATACAGGTATGCCGTATTTGCCGTGTAACCGCGCCGTCATCGTAGTATTCGCGCGTGTTATACATATGCGTGCAGAGACGTGCGTTTATATATATATATATATATATATATATATATATATATATATATATATATATATATATAGATTGGATCGCGGGCGCTCGATGAGCCGTGCGTGCGCATAGCGCTCGCCTATACACCGAGGAATCTTACGTATATTATTATGAAGGGTCGGAGAATCGGCGAACCGGAGACTTTTCAGTGGGTAAAATTTTCGCACGGGCTCGGAAACTGCGTTATACTCCTATATAGCATGAACATTATCGATTTCGTATTATTAAAAAGAGCGGATATTGCTCGGATCGATTTTGTTTATATAGAAGAGATCCGGTGATTTGTTTTTTTTTTTTATAACGCGATCCGATAACATTGAACATCGTTCGATCTCGACTATAAAATCGGAACGGTGCTAAATATATTATATGTCCATTGTATAGATTGAAAAAAATGGAGAGATTTCGAAAGTTTTGCAGGTTTTTTCGTTATTATTTTAGGATTATTATAATAGATATACTTATCCTTGTATTTAAAAAAATACCGATTTTTTAGCAATTTCTTCGTAATTTCAATTTTCTTTAACGAATAACGATTCTTTATTCGAAACGTTAAAATCAACCGATCTAAACAGTCAGTCCTTTAAATATATAATATATATATATATATATATATATATATATATATCCAGATTAAAAAAAATTTTTTTTGGTTATCTGTAAATGCTAAATGACTCGCAATATGATATATATTAAATATACGCGGCATCACGTTTCCCGATCGCTGTCATATGTCTGTGTACAAGTTAACATTGCGATCGGTGGCAGATTGAACGATTGCACGACCTACTAATATCTATCGGGGCCAATTTTCGAATGAAAAATAAACTTTAATAATTATATTTATAAATTTTTATGATCAATTTACTGTGTTTATCGATGCCCGTATACAAATTTTTAATTATTTAGGGCCAAGACAAAATTTTCATTCGTTCAAAAGAAAACATTGTAAACTCTTTTCTACATTCATTTTTCTGTTGATGTGAATATATTATAAATATATAATGAGTGGTTAAAAGCTTAAAAAGCTTATGGTCAAAATTAAAATATACCGATTCATATATATAGTTATTACCTTAAGAAAATGAGTCGGTTTTTTCCATTTTCAACATACCGATCTACTTAAATAATCGTTCTTAGCATCAATTTGAACGTGAGTAGGCAGTTTCCACTGACTCTCCGACTACCGAAGGGGAGGAATGTCGCATCGGGTTTGTTTTTTTCTCTCCTCGTTCCCGTCATAGAAATTCTTTTCCATTCTATATATATACAGCTAATTTCTTCCGTGTATGTGTATATATTATCAAAAATAAGAATTAGCCGAGAAGTTCTTGAAGATTAGCCGGATTAATTTTTAGTTTTCTAATATTTTTAAGAGAAATTTTGCTTTACCAAGCAGCTGTGCCACTTAAACTCCTGTAGAAAAGATAGATTAACTCGTGTATATACTATAGAGGCCTGAGAGTTTTCTATTTGCAAAAACATTAGGTCTCATACTGATTGAAATGACCCAAATTGCGTTTATGAGTTCCTTGTATAGTACAATAAAACTTTCCGAGCCGGTCGGATTTTCTTCTCAAAGTTCAAAACTAATAAAAGAAAAAACCAATTTTTTTTGCTTTAATGTTAAAAGCGAACGGTGGAAAATACCGACCGCGTTCGAATGTCAATTTTATTTGACAAGGAGAATTTGCAAACGTATTCGACGCTAAGAATATAATTTAAAAAAAAATAATAATTTAATAATGACAAATTTTTAAATCATATGTAGATGTCTTTCATTTCTCAACTATTATACACTTTAAAAAACAAAAGAGAAAAACCGTTTTATAATAAAATACTACCAATTTTATAAAGTTAAATATATATATATATATATATATATATATATATATATATATATATATATAGGAATTAAAAAAAAAAAAGAATACGCGGCACAAGTTCCGCTATGGATGAGTCCCGATATGTACGCGCACAAGTATATCTGCGTCTTTTCAGGTTTTTGAAATTCTTTTATATATATGTATATAAAGAATGCAGTAAAACTCGAGTATCCAAACTCGTTTAAGAATCTGTGCATAAATTTGTGTAAACGGTTTGCTTGATATAATTATATTCTTGCTTATATATATATATAGTCTATAATATAAATGGAATATTTAAAAAAAATTTGCACCATTATAAGATTTGATGGGATTTAGATTTGGCTATGATTCGCTTCTTTAAAATTTTTACATGTATCTATATATATTTATGCTTTGATAATGATTTAATTGATGAAACATGAGACTCGTTTTTGTTGGGGAGGCCTTTTTATAATATATTAACGGTGTATTTAACGTTCAATAAAATTGTCAGCGAAGAAATTTGAGCCTATAATTAGTTATAATTATTTAGCCTGTATAATTAATAACAAGTTTATTATTCCTTGAATTATAAATCACATATATATTTTTTAAACTTCTGTTACTACTATATTTATCTACTGAACAAGCTTAACTTGTATTAAAAATATAATAAAAATGTATTGGGTTTCAAAAATAATTCATTCTCGACAATTCAAATATAAATATTTATTTGATTTTATGAAATTGAATTATTGTAAATTTTAAATAAATTATTGGTGAAAATTTTCATTTTTCTTTAACGTACATTATATTTAAGAATAAAATTTTCAAATCATAAATATACTGTAAACATCTAAGCGATGTATGACTAAACTATATACTTTTTTAAATAAAATATTTCGCTTGTTTGCCGTTATGAATTATGAATATATACTTTCGTCGTTGCACGAGTGAATAATTTAACGATCATATATAGCTTCATACGGCAATACGGCTTATTATGTATATGCACGTTTACCGCTTAAAATTATAAAAATTTGGCGTGAAAAAGAACCGCACGAATTTGATTTACGAGGAATATATATGTTCATGCTGGAATTAATATAATCACCATATTCATAGGCTGAAATTTCAATTTTGTATATATAATACGAGCTATATATATATATATATATATATATATATATATATATATATATATATACATATATGCCTCGCTCAGTTTTTCTTAATAAAACTCCTCTCTTGAGTTTGTTTATTATATAAATCGTTGGATCGGACGGTAAGTGCTAGGAATAAATCTCAGACGTTCTGATAGAAAAATCTAATTGAAGTTTTTATGGGTAATTCGGCGCAGTTTGCGAAGTTAAACTTGATTTTTATTTAGCGAACCTCCTATATGTATGTATGTTTATCGGAATCTCGACAATGTAGATCATATCCTATAATACTGCACTCAAATTGATAAATTTTTATTGATTTTTTTTTCCACGAAGTAAACAATTCGCCTTGCAGTTTCGCGTTAGAAATGTGCAACATATGCCCATATACGTCGAATGAATTACATGGTTGTAGTTAATAAACTCGAGTCGTACGAACGTTAATAGGGGGTAAAGTATATGTGTGTGGTATCTAGAATTGTCAACAACAGCAAAAAATCGATTTTTTTTTTTATATTTTAACTCGATCAATTCTGCGCCAAAGTTGAAAAATCGAAGGCTGATTTGTTTCATAAACATTGTGTGCACTTTATAAATAAGCCGATGAGTCGAGTGGCGAAATCAACGAATTATATAATTCATTCGGAAAAAGGTGTGGAATTTTTGCATCTATAATTCGCGACTCCGATAGCAACAGCTTAAATATCATTACAGATTCTTTATGAAACTGGGAAATCATTTTTCGAATGCCAGCTATGTTTTGCTTTCCTATAAAAATCTTATAAAAAGATTCAAGTTTTTGCAGAAATTCGGTTTTTCAGTAAAAAAAAAGGAGAGATAGAGAAAAAAATTACATATACCATTGTTATAAAAATTGAATGAAAAAAAAATTAATCCATATGTATATAAAAATAATAATGTAATCGGATTAAAAATAATATCCTTGATTCTGTGATTCCATAGGTCTCAGAATTTACAAGAAATCTATTTGAAGGATATAGAGATGAAGAAGCGATCATAAGTGAAAAATTCTTATTTTTCATAAGCTCGCCAAAAACACACATACACACGCACAGGTATTCGCATAAGATTATCGGTAAAATTTCGGCCTTTTTCGGTCGACACGTTAATATCCCTCAAGGATGATATTTCCGAGTATATCATAAACAAAAGCCAAATTTTTTTCCCTCCCTCAAAATTAGCTTCCCCCGCGAGAATCTCGTTTCCATCGGCGTTGCAATTTTGTGAACAAACGTCGCCTTTGGCCCAAATAAGCGATAGGGGGGGGGGGCTACTGGAGAGTGGCGGACGACGACGACGACTACGACGTGTTCTATACATACAAGAGAAGATTGTGCATATAAGTAAGAAATAAGCCCACCTTGAGTGATATCTCGAGCTCTTCCTCCCGCATTCTGAGCGCCTTATTCTGATTAGCATAATACCCAGCTGTATACGATTTCCGGCGTCCTCGCGCGCCTCCTCGCCGTGTTTTTTTTTTTTTTTTTTTTTGCTTTTTTTCTGCCTATATATAATATACGAGAGCGGCGCTCCGATGATGTATATACGTATAGTTATATATACAGCACGGCCCGCGCACAACCCTCGATGCCGCGAAACTGCGGCGTGCAATCACCAAACGAACTTTATTTGCAACGACGTTTATACATATGTATATGTAGGTAACCAGAGTAGGTCCGGAACAAATTACGAAAGTTCGTGTGTATAAATAACAAAAAAAAAAAAAAAAAAAACAACTAGGACGCGACGTGTAAAAGAGGGAAGCCTCTCCTCGCTCCTGTACGCCCTGCTCGGTCAACGTCCTCGGGCTGAGCTCCTAGTGTCGTCGAACCCCATCCTCGACGTCTAACTATTCTCTATATATTTCGTATATATGCGTAGTTATATATACAGGCGCACACACACACGCACGCACGCACGCACGTATATATATGCATGCAGGTTCACGCACGCACCCGAAGACTTCTTGCAAAATGCGTCCTTTCGCGGAACGGAAAATGTAAACGCGCCCTCGTGGGGGTAAAAAGACAAAAGCAGAAACGGAAAAAAGAAAGTAAGAAAAATATATAAAAAACAAACACCAGCCCTGCTCTTTGTGTGTGTGGGTGTATCTCTCTGTGTGTGTGTGTGTATGTGTGTGTATGCAACCGGGCTTCGATCAAACTTTTCGCGCTCCCGCGCGACACCGCTACTATACGTATATATGTATATATAATTTATTTGAAACGAGTTATAATGCCCCGCGTGAATTTAAAGGCATCGGCGGCGGCAGCAGCAGTTAATAGCAAACCGCGCGGGGAGGAAGGGGTCAATGATGTGCGTATACACACACGCGCACATGTATATGTACGGGAGTCACCGGTGCGAAAAAGTATATGTGTGAAATATGTGTGTGTGCGCGCGTGTTTATATACAGCAAACGACCAAAAAAACCGCGCCGCGAGCTGAGCCGCGATCGTACGTACGCGGGCGCCCGGCCGACACTGATGTGCCGCTGATGGTGATGGTCGTGCGAGGTTCGGGGCCCCGCGCAAGCCGCGTCGCGCACGCGAGCCAAGGCATAAAGGTGTATATATATATATATATATATATATATATATATATACATCCAGACGACGATGGCGGGCGGCGCGGCGACCGAACACCTGTGCCCTCTCTCTCTCTCTCTCTCTCTCTCTCTCTCTCTCTCTCTCTCTCCCTTTCCCATGCTTCTCCTGCAGATTCTTGCTATGTATAAATATATATATATATATATATATATATATGTGTGTGTGTGTGTGTATATATATATGATGCGTGCGTGCATAGGTAGGATGATGTGCCTATATATATACGTGCTCCCAGCCCTATATCAGCCTATATACTCGGACGTATGCTCTGCTATCTATGCGATTTTATATATATATATATATATATATATATATATATATATATATATATATATCCGGCCCTGACGTACAGAGGAAGGTATATACATATACGCATGTACACCTGTAATGTATATATATATGCTCTGTACGTCAGGGCCGGATCGGATTGTCGCGTGGCCCTGGGGACTTTCAAAGTCCAAGTTCGCGGATGTCCATTTTTCAGTTGTATATGAACACCGGAGCAAAAGCTTCAAGATTTTTCTTTATCTGATATTGTTATCCTCCCCTCCTCCCGTTCATCCGCACCGCGGATTTCCCAATTCAAATTCAGAAGCATCAATAACAAAACACATGCAAATGTATTTGAGAGAAGCTAAATTTAGTCGCTGTAAAGGAAATATTCCCAAGCATAAATTACATTTTATTACATAAATTCATTTAATAAATAATTAGCATCCAAATAACGGCTAATGTTTCTTTATGCCCGGGATTACTGTTAAATTATTTAATCGTTGCTTATGCATATTGAAAGATCCTAAATGCGATTTTAATCGTCGAAGATTGAAATATGAGAGCGTCTAACTAAAATAAAAATTTTAGCCATCCAATCAGATTCTGCTCGAATTTGTTGTAAATATCCACCGTGCGATCTTTTATTTCAATAAGGAGATATTCAGGACAATGGACATGCATGTACAGAAAATGACATACAGTCGGATAGCTCAGTCGCTCTTTCCTTACACTCGGTCGAGCTATGTCTGGTGTTATCACAACTACCAGATCTACCTTTCGACGTCCTTGCAACTGGTGTAAGTCGAAAATGATATAAGCTGTTTAAGAAAAAATAAAACAAACTGAAGAGATAATGGCTGTAAAAAGTCAAAGGAGTAAAATTACCTACATCAAAAATATGCAAATACGATTTTAAAAATTCTAAAAAATATATTGATATGTTCCAGGTTATGGGAAATAATAAAAAACTAGTTAACAGTCAGTTTTCATAAAAAAAAACTTTGATTTTTAAACAACATTAAATAAACAGAAAATATTACTCATCCTTAGTTTTCGCAACGAATAATATTCTAATATTCGAAATACCATTAATACGTACATATTCATGTACTGTATGTCTTTTCTTACGTGTGAGCTGTAAATAAACGGACGATTCGTTCAGATCTGTGTCTTTCATTTTCCAAACCCGCCATTCGGCTCATATAGAAAGAACTCGTATCATTTCCCATAAAATTTTGATCTTTATCTGCTACAGTCGTTACCAAGATGGGTCATCCGTTCAAAAAGGAAATTTAGTCTAAGAGCGAATATTGCTAAAAGTTAAAGAAATATCTGGAGGTATATTTTGAAAGTTTGAGCGATTTAACATTAAAATATGTACAGAAAACAGAAGATTTTAGAACCAACGATAACGTTAATCGCACGTAGATTACTAGAACCCCGGACCCAAAGTCAGTTATTCGAATAGCATCTTCGATTTGCTAAAAGACCGATCTTGTGTTGCTTCAAACGCCGGTCCATTTTTTTAATATTTTAGCATATAAATAAAGATGGAGCACCCAGTGTAATATTTATAAAAGTGGAAAATATTGACAAAAACATTTGTAAACATTAATGTATTAAAAAAACGAAAGAATTTATTTAATAATGAATTTTATAACTAGTTTTTTGGATATTCTTAAAATTATAGCCATATCAAAAATATAAATAAATTATTTCGTTCTAGATTTTATTGCAAGTATTCATTTATTTAATTAACACAGTGAAATCTAATGATCTTAATAAATTTTTTCCATATAATATACACGGATGGTAAAGAAAATAAACGTCGGCTATCCAGCATAAAATCGATCGGTAGTTATTCTATTTTCTCCTCGGGACAAAAAACGAACATTCCGATTTACAATCTACAATTACAATTATTATAATCGTTAAAAATAATCGATACGACTATGAAATAGATGCGAGAATCAACGATTCAGTTTTATATAAGCTGTTAGAAGACTGAAGGTGTTATACTTTATATTGCTTGAATCAGTTGGTTTTAGTTTATTATTGATTGTGTATTTCAAAACTTTCTCCAGATTGCGACTTTAGTAGTGGATTAGATTATTCGTATTCATCAGCCAATCGAGGTAATCTAAACCCTGGAAACCTATATCCGTATATAAGTTTTTAAATACTATATATAGACGACCAAGCTAGTTTTTTTTTATTCTCTTTAAATTGAGAGACATTGATCTGCCAAGTTTTTTTAAACGTATTTTGACCCGTTGCATATAAACTTTGAAAAATATGGAGGAAGTCATTAATAAATATGTTTGTTAACAATTTAATCGTTTAAAACATCATGGAAATAATTCATCAGAACGAAAATACGAAGTCTTATACAAAGATTATTTACATTTTTTTCATCAATAAATGAGATTCATTTTGCTTCAATTCACAAATATATTACAAATTGAATTTGATATTACATGGTTCATGTTCACTGCTTACTTTATAGAACCTTCGCTTTATTTCAAATTCGGTTCACTAACACTGAATGGCGATACGACGGTTTTTTCTTCTTTTCTTCTTTTTCTCCCTGATTCATAATGAAGAATCCACGTACAATAAAAGTCATTTATCACTATTTAGTTTGATAAGAATACGAACTAAAAGCTTTACTTAACTTGATATGCCAAATCTTCGCGTGCACTATTATCTTATCTATATAGGACGGGCAGGGGTTTCGCCCTCTTTTCAAACGACGTAGATCCTTTGAAAGGACGCGAAGATTTTTTATACAAATTTATTTACTTTCGATTTTTTTAATATGTAAATTGTGAGGATGGAGCACCAGAAAAAGGTTAAATATAAATTTAAATAATTAAATTGTTAATAACAATTTCTATCTTATTTTATCTTTCTATATAATTTCTACCTTATCTCCAAGATGAGCTCCCTCAAGTTTTTATATAGAAAATTAGACTTGACTCTGTTCAGATTGGAAAGGCCTTGGTTCCGATTATGTTTTTCTGTAATGAAAACTCCTATTTTTGACACCCGATTCAAAGAAAAAAAAAATTTCAAACAAAAAAAAATTTCTTATAAATCCATGTTTTCAAATGTTCCACGATCGAAGCTCGGCTTACTTTCCACGCTGTCCGTGGCGCGTGCTTTTCAAATATAAGTACGTGTATTCAGACAAGCTTGAATTTATAATAACCAATAAAACATATTTTTTACGGACATATAGGTTCACGAGAACTTTTAAGAGCTGTTTTTTTTTAAAATTCGTTTGCCTATACAGAGTAAATTTAATTTAATTATATAGGAGAAAAGCAATAAATATATATTTTTATCGCGGCTTTACAGTCTTTGGAACAACCTAATATAACATAATAAAAACAAAATTAACTTTTTTTTTTAGATTTTGATATTTTAAGTTTTATATTTCAGATTCTACTTGGGTGATTAGAAAAAAAAAACATCGTCCGACTATCAGCATAGTTATATTATATTATATAGTTTGTTAAAAAGGCTCTCTCTCTCTCTCTCTCTCTCTCTCTCTCTCTCTCTCTGTGTGTGTGCGCGCGCGCGTGTATTTGCGGACGTACATTCTTTTCAAG
The DNA here is from genome assembly GCA_018907035.1 of Sycobia sp. Sy_11. Taxonomy (NCBI): domain Eukaryota; kingdom Metazoa; phylum Arthropoda; class Insecta; order Hymenoptera; family Epichrysomallidae; genus Sycobia; species Sycobia sp. Sy_11. The sequence goes on from JACCIC010000094.1 coordinate 1,848,547, forward strand.
TATAAATGCTATACAAAAGTTCGCATATATTTTCGTCAGACGCTTTGCACTCCCGGCGTTTTTCTGAAGTATTTTTAAATGTTACTATTTTTTATATGAAGGGTATATATATATATATATATATATATATATATATATATATGTATACCCTTCATATAAAAAATAGTAACATTGTATATAATAATTAGCGTATAGTGTATATATATATATATATATATATATATATATATATATATATACACAATGGTTGACATATCAAAATCCGCAAAATTCTGAAGACTAATATATACTTGATATAAATCTATCAAAAAATAATTGATGGATATACTAGATATAAAGCGGTAAATTTTAAGTGTGATATATTGATAAAATACATAGCACATATTATATCTTGAAGAAGTATTCGTATATAAGATAAACTGAAACTGGAACTGAATGCTAATTATTATATACATATATATCGTGTCTATATGTGAAGTTACGCATGTTGACTAAGTATTTTTATGAGTCTCTCGTCGACATATTTAATAATTTGCAAAAATCATAGGAACTGAATAGGATATGAGCATTAGAAGTGAAGGAATCTTTCCATGCTAATCGTTACAGAATACCGTCGATTTTCGAAATCATCGATATATTGGCTGTTCCCTGTCAGCATATTATTAGTGGAAATTGACTAAATGTATAGAGATATAAAAACTACAAATCACAGATAAACGATCTCGATGTTATTCGCTGGCATATTTAGAACCCGTAAATCTATAAATTTTAACACAGATACTTAAACAAATACGCACAAATTAATGATCAATAATGTAGAATGTAATAATTTATTTATCGATATGCCAATGTAGCGGTTCCAATTTTAATTTACTTTAAGTAACGGGGAAAATCTTCTGTATGAAATATTCAGAGAGACAAATAAGAAATATTTTCGATTCATTGCGTTTATTTTATAAAGTAATTTAAATATTAATAATAAATGTTAATAATAAGATTAAAGTATTAATAACAGGCTCCGTAACAAATACGTACAATGTTGTATAAAATACTTCTCGAAATGATCAAAATTAAGCTTTATATACGAACAAAGTGTAACGCTAGGACGACTTTTCTAAGGCATATAATTGTATTTAATATCCAGTCAAATGGAGATTTTTACAAAAAAGCGAATCATTCTATATTCGACACATCGTAGACCTCCACTGTTGATTAGCACCAATAGTTGTGAGCATAAACCGGGCGACGTTAATTAAGATAAAAAAAATTAAATAACATAAAAAAATAAAGCAAATACATATACCATCAAAAGTTCAAAGAATCAAAAAGTCGAGCTTCAATATTCGATTATCGATATTTGAGTTAAGATATCCAACTATCGAGATGCGATTATTGTTAATAATTATGTTAATAAATAATAATTATTATTAGTATAATTATAATAAATAATAATAAGAAGAAGATTAATTATGTTAATCAATAGTTTTCTTCAATAGAAAACTTTAATCATGTATAATTATATGTGTTTCCTATTGTTTACTATCTATTTCTGGAAATTAGCAGCAAATGGAGAAAGAACATCTTACACCTTTGCTTCTTGAATAAAAATAGTTTTATAACTTATTTAGAGAAGAAAATATCAGCTTAGATCGAATATTTTGTCAATAATATTGTTATTACGGCGAAAACATTATGACGAAATTTAAACATATTTGACAATTTTTGTATTAACAATTCCATAAAATAAAATTTCGAGCAATTTTTTAAATCCTGGCTCGTTTTGTCGATGTTTCTACATGAAATTAAAAAATTGATTAGAGAAATTATATCGTTATATTCAACGAGAAAAAATAAATGTATAAGCAGTCCGAAATTCAAGAAAATATGTGTATATTTTCATGTTTTTGAAATCATTGATGATTTTATAACTCAAGCATAATACTATCTTCTATTAATAGTCTTATGAACTTCGTCAGAAACGTAAAAAAAATGGTTTAAATTAGTGATAAAACTGACGGTCTATATAATACGGTTTTAAAATGAAATTTAACACTATAAATAAAACCTTCATAATAATATTACTCGTATCTAATGTTATAATGTAAATATATATATATATATATATATATATATATATATATATATATATAGATGTGCAAAAAAAAAATAAACGAAGTAAGTCAAAATCAAAATACACGAACGGTTCCTTCATGAATGTATATATATATATATATATATATATATATATATATATATATATATATATATATTTATAAAAGCGATATATTATAAATTAGAATCTGTTAAATTGAAAAATGCTTATGTATAGAGCGAATTCACGTTGTAATTGAGCGAGGCAAAGCATCGATTACAGGCTGCTTCAAAAAATCATTTAAACGGCAGTAGAATATAAAAAAAACATCTCCAGCTAAGTTTTAAATGAAAGAATCTCGATCAAAGAGCGATGTTATACTGAATATAAAACATATCTATAGCAGCCGTTCAATTTGAGTTTTGAACTTTTTTATAACAATGGTAATGTCAATTAAACACGTTTCTTATGTAAAATACCTGATTTGAAAGGAATTGAACCTGATGGCAGGAATTTTCTCGTACTCTAAGGTAAAGTATAGTGAGGCTCTACTTGACAAATTTCGGTGAGGAATTATGGGCCTATAGAAAATTTCTTTTCAAATATTTAATAAGTGTTTATGATTTCAATAATACAGATAATTATATCGATTTTCTTTAATTATCAATTATTTATCACAAATATTATATTATAATAATACTGTTATGTATTATATAATATATATTGCTAATAATCCCGTCCCATTTATTCATCTCCTTACAAGATTTTTTAAAAATATTTTATTCATTTAGTTGTTTTAAGTTCAAAAAAATTAATTGGAAAAGCATAGTATTTGCATAATTTAAACTTTATTTATAGTAAGAAAATGTAAAAAATAATCTTGCAATTCAATAAAGGGGGCCTCTATGTAGCGCCTCAGTTGCGTTAATCGAGCACTAGTAGTGGTAGATCATTGTTCTTTTTAAATTTCAAACAACGATAATAAAATCAATATACTATTAGACACAGAAGTTAAAAAATACTATACGATGTAAATTAAGAATCTTCCAACAAAAATCGGTAAATATTGGCAATTTGAAATAATGTAAACGACATTTAATATTAAAAAATTCATTTTTTAAATTTATTTATCCGGACATTGAATATATTTACAGTAAATTACGACGTGAGCGTTATAATTCTTATATTTTGTGAGATATCATAATTTTTATATAATATTAAACACTCGGTTAAAAAATGCATTTTTTTTGTTGCATAAATACTTATTAAAAGTATATTTTTAAAATAAATAACTATTATTACTTAGATCTTTTTAAAGTACTACTTGTTCATTTGCACAATATTATATAAATATATATACATATACGTTAAGCTATACCAATAGATTAATCTTTAATATAATGATTGCAACGAATAGATATTACATACTTTCTTCGAATACATCGAATTTTCTAAAATTCGCTTACATTTTTTTTCTTTATATAAAAGCATTTTATGAAATTCATTTATTGCTGCAAACGTTAGCATAACAATCATTTAGGATATTGTTCTACTGTTACGGTCAATCGAATACTTTCAGTAAATATCATATCTTCTCGAAGATATTATACAAATTAAAATCTCTATATATTAGATTTTACAACGTAATGAATTATTCCAGACAAGTTGTAAACCACTTATTAACAATTCGTCTATCATAAATTATAAAAAATATACAAATTATTTAAATATTGGATAAAATTACTACGGTCAGGTTTAAAACTGATTTTCAGAAACATAATTATCGATCAAGTAAAAAATTGGCCTAACTACTTTTTTACGCGAATCATATTACTCTATTATTATTTATATTTATTTATTAAAATGAAGAATTGATGCGTCTATCGTTTTAAAATCTGAGGTGTATCTTATTATAATAATAATTAGTGTTTTACGCTGTTCTTAACAAAACGCATACGCCATAGTAGTCCATTAAACAGTCTTCTCTGGTTAAAAAAAAAAAAAGCTTAGAAAACAAAGAAACCTATGTACTGCAACTAACGCGGATATATGAGTCTTAATCTTCGCAGTATGTAGCTTCAAGAAAAGCTTATATTTATGTCCTTAAAGTAAGAATTAATGACTACTCCATACTGCTAATTTAGTACACATTAAATAAGTAATTTAGTTTGCCCTCTTGATTCAATATACATTAATTACCGCGTTCGGATAATTTATCAATCTGAACTAGGGGCTTTGAAACACAGATTTATCAAACGGATCATATCGTTGATGAAGCCGCGTCATTTAGAATTTTGAAAACAGAGGCTAGTCAATATGCGCAGTAAAAAAAATTCGATTAAAACGGATTAAGTTGAAGGCAAAAACTATATTGAAAGGGATTGAGGCGTACGTCGGTTTAAATCTGCTTAAAATTATTTAAATTTGACATCATTGATACATGACTTGAATCGAATTGAATCTGATATATGATTAAAGAAGTTTCAATTCGTTTGAAATTATCGAAATGTGACATCATTGACATGATTTGAATCGCATTGAAATGGATTAAAACGGATTGTCTCTAATGTATGATTCAAGACATTTGGATCAGTTTGAAATTATCTAACTCTGACGCCATTGGCCTAACTTGAATCAAAGTGAAACGAATTCAAAACGGATTGAACATGATATATAAGTCAAGACGTTTGAATCCATTTGAAATTATCTAATTTTGATATCATTGACATGACTTGAATCACAGTAAAACGAATTAAAACGGATTGAACATAATGCATGATTCAAGACGTTTGAATGCGTTTCGAATTATTAATATTAATTTTAATATTATTGCTACGGATCAATAAGACTGTGATAAAAGATTCCCCTTGAATCTGGTTGAGACGTATTCGATGACAAATTTGTTTCAATCCGATTCAATCCTTATTAGCGATGCCATATTTTGGTAATTTTAAATATATGCTGTAACGCATCGAGTTCTACATTCATTTCAAACCTTATCAGTGGCATCAAATTTGGTATAATATTTGAAGGGATGTGAAACCGATATTTGTTTCGATGATTTTCACACACTGCTTTAATACGGATTGTGTCCATACGCATCCGTCTATATACAAAAAACTTTTACCAGTGACAGGTGCATCAATTATCACGACAAACGCGGTAATTTAAATTTCTCAAATTGATACGTACTTAATACAAAAGCATTAATAATAAAAGAAATGATCGGATTGCGATTACACGTGGAGGGTAAATCAAAGCAGTGGTCCGCGCCGCTGCTGTAATATATACACGTATTACTATATCGTTGGCGGTAGTTTCCGTTTTTTACACTGCACCTGATGGCGCTTGTGATTCAGGGACGAGGAGAATGCCTTGTCGCAGGACTCGCACCTGATCAGTGCAGCGTGGCGCCTGATGTGCTTTAGGTAGAGCGGCATTTTGTAGAATCTCGTGTCGCAATAGCCGCACTGGTAGACCTTGGGCTTGGCGAACTGGAAACCCGCGAGCTCCGGGAGCTCGGGCTTTTTCATTAGGTTCAGCAGGGTGCCATTGCTGAACTTCTGGATCCAGTTCGAGCACTTGATGGGCGCGCCCGATCCCGCGGCGTGATCCTGATGATGATGACCCTTCGACTTTTTCCGCTTGCCGCTGCCGCCAATGCCCTGCTGATGATTCGAGTTGATGGGCAGTCCAAGGAAGCGCAGACACTGGGACAGGCTCTGGCCCTTGAACGTCTTCATCAACGAGCTAGTGAGTTGGTTGCCATTCTTGAACCAGTCCTTCAGACTGGAAACCAGGCTCTTCAACTTGTTGCAGTTCGAGGCCGCGGACTTGTTCAGGTAGAGGCGGATCGCGCCGCAGAAGCGCTTGGATTTCTTCAAGACGATGCGCACGGCTACCCGCGACGAGGACTCGTCGATCGACACATCCGTGGGCCCAATTTCCAGGTCACTGGCTGCCGTTAGCGCCGGGATATTACTCGGGCACGGTCCGGACGAGGTTGACGACGCAGCGATGGGCGGCTGCTGATGTTGAGTCAGGGCTAACGGCGGGTCATCGGGGACCGGTATAGATATGTTCTTAAAGTAAGTCGTGGAATCGGTCGCCGGGGCTCCCTGGACGAGCGACGCTGCGGTTGAGTCGGTCGCGGCCAGAGCTATCGATAAGTCCAAGGGTTCTACGACCTCGGTGATGTTCGTAGCTGGGCTCGGTTCGGGCGTAGCCATAATCCTGGAATTATGGTTGGATCGATTGTTAGTAGAATTTTGAAGTATTATGTAACTTAAAAGCTATTGAAATATTTATACGAAGCGAATATTTTTTCCTATATAGATGCTGATGACAATGTATGTTCTTCAAATGATTTTAGGAGAAGGGACGTTGGTCGCATCGACGTTTTGTGTAATACTCATCACGATGAACTTGCTTAGAACATGTCTGTTGCTTTTTTAGGTGCAATCCTCTTCAGATATATAGTAATTATTTATTCAGTATACAGTTTGAAATTTTAACATCCGATGTTATAATTTGTTGCGCCTAATAAAGCAATTGCAATGAAGTCAGAAAATCCATCGTAACTAATATACTATATCAATGACAATGAGACCAATAACTTTCTTCTCCTTAATTTTCAAAGTTAATAATGATTCTGAAAATATGAAATTGAATGTTGAAAGTTACTGATTGTACTATCAAATTACTACAGAAATGTAGAAATGTCATCGTAAATTATTCATTTATTGGGTACTCTTCGATTACTGTCTGTTATAAATAATTCACAGAGTTTTAAGTATAATTAGTTCCACAATAGTTATTTATTATTTATAGTTATTAATTATTTATTATATAAATTATAAAAGTATTAGTCAATATGGAGTCTAAATGTTGATTGTATGTCGACATGCTCTAAATATCTTCAACATTCTCTATCTTACGTATTTTAAGTTTAAGACTTAAGTATTTTCAAATTCGATTACTTTTCAGGATTTATATCAATTTAATAGTCAGTCCAGTAAATTCGAAGCATGAAATTTCAAATAAAAAACTGTTGGCAGTAACGATCCAAAGAATATATTATATAAAATAACGAAATAAAAAGTAAAAGCAGCACTCGGAAATATTTTTGCATGCACCGATCGCCGAAAAGAAAAATGGTAAATTATATTGAAAAGCTATAGTTTCTGCTTCTTCGATTGGACCTGTATATTTGGATTAATATAGTAATAGATTGCTTACCGTTATAATTGCCTTAGATGATGTTTCTTTTTCGACGGATCCTCCCAAAATTTTGAAGAAGAAACAAAAAATTAACCGCTTCTCCTCCTCTCGATCTACGTTTATCGCGGCAATATAACTCGAGATCTCCACCAATCGATATGTTCACATTTACCTTCGTGTCAGGAGTACAGTTGCTTAATAACTGTTCGTCTGGGCCCTATAGAAACGGCTATATTTACTAACAAATAATCTTGCATTGGATGTCTCATCGAATACATTTGTAGCCCTCGGAATATCTGCAATATCTACTGCTGACAATGATTGGATTCTTCCGATGCAATAGTAGGGATATCAATGGCACTTCCAGCTCCATTCGTTATCTAAGAATTATTTAAAACAGAATAATTGAGAAAAATTGCTTGCATAGATTATCATGTTATAAATAGTTTTAAAAAATAAGACTAACCAACTAAAATCCCTACACCTTATTGGGATAATTTAATTTAGAAATATTTGTCAAAACCTTGTATTTAAATTACGATGTTACCGACCTGTTCAATAGAAGCATATAAATAACTACAGTAATCTGCGCTAAGTTCATAAACTTGGTAAATATTTACGAGAATTTACTCCAAAGGAATTTAATCAAAAAGTATCTTTTTGATTTATGAAAGCGGTATTACTTGTCTTCGTAATTTGTACATAGATAATTTCAGTGAAATTCACTAATGCAATAACGAACGTGATTGTAATAAATATACTGCAAATTAAGCAATGCACGTAAAAAAATAATTTTCTTATGACGTTTTTATACAATTAACTTAATTAATTGAGAAAAGTTCAATATTTTATTAAAAATCAAACTTTAAAAATAAAAATCAAAGCTATTGATTTATAATGTCAATATATTGATGACTGGCCGAGTCATGAGTCAGATTTCTTATCGAAGAAGCAATTTTATTTCTGTAAACGTTTATCAACTATAATCCAATATAATAAATTAACAACTATCGCGTGTAAATTATTCAGTTCGATTCTTTTTTAACATTGTAATAATAGAATACCGAAATAATAAATAACTGTATTTAGTAACACCCGCAAGCTAATACCCCCTAAGTTATAAGTGGTAACGTACAATTTAGAAACAATTATGTAAATCACACGAGTCTTCGGATTATATACTAAGTCGGGGCAGATTATTGCCCGCATTCTTACGTCTGTCAATTCGGCTCCGCTGCTCCTCCCACTGGCAATAAAATTGGAAGATGCCCTCCCCCCCACCTTGTCTACCTGACGGAATTGTTCGGGCAGCTGTGGCTTCTCAACTGGCGATAGCTGTCGCACAAGTAGCCGGCACCATCGTTTAATCTCGTTCGCTTGGCATTCGAATTTGTTAGTTTCATTAGGATCGTGATCGCGCCGAGAAATCTTGAAATTTTAGAAAGTCACGATATATAATAACGTTCACTGTAAACATTGGTATTTTGCAATTTATTAAATAATTTATTAATAAGCGTTAGTTCGGATTAAAAATGTATTTGTACTTTTGGCAAATTCGACTTGAATCGCATTTTATAGTACATCATAGAATCATACTACTGAATAAATATAAATATTAAAAAAAATTCTACAATTTATTTATAAATAATGGACCCGAATGATTTTTTTATCGTAAAACAGTATAATTAATTATAGAAAATTAAATTTAAATAAGAAAAAGATAAAATATATGTAACGAATGAGTGAATTAAAAAAAATGTATCTTTCTCTACGTATATATATATATATATTGCTGATAATCAAAAAAATATTTAATTTATCGATAAATTCCTATGAACGTATAAACGAGAAAAAAAATTAAAATTATAAACAACAGGATATATTTACCCGCTTTCCGAGAGCAAGAAAAACTAATACAAACCAAAATCGAACCTCGGAAAATCGTCGTCACCTCGGAAACGTTGAACTAAATCCTTCGACAACCGAGCTGGGAATGAGGGGAAAAGTTTCCTTGCGCGCCCTTGTAACGACAGCCGTTACACTTAGATATATATTATATTATTATGCTCTTCTCCACTTTTATATCGCCCGGGCAACTTTTCCGCTTAAAGCCGAACGGTACATTCGCGGTGCTTTTACGTGTAAACAATTACCCATAGTGTGAAGTATTCTGACGATATTCCGCCCTTCTCCCTGCTCCTATGCAAAAGCTTCTGCTGCTCCCCTTTCTTTCGTCAACAATGAGAAAAATATTGATTGCAGCAGCAGTAGTAGCAGCAAAAAAAAATTATCGTTATCGCGCGTATAATGGCTCCCACGCTTGGAAATTTCTAAACCGATGGCCGGCTATGCGCATCGAAAAAAAAGTTTAATAACTGCGATTTTCGAAAGATTTGCCCGGTTATGCGGGCGGTTGACATCACGTATATATATATTTTCCTTTCTTCCAGCAAAGTATACCGTAGCTCCAACTTGTTTCGCTGTTCAAACTCAATTGTTATAGAAATATCTCGAAGTTGTCAATTGTTATTAACGCATTATTGATATTCTGCAATATTTTTATTATCACTATATACACATTTATCGAACAAAAAGTCGTTAACTTATGCGTATATATAGTTATATACGCCTGGTTACTTGGTGCTATTGTACACTACCATAATTTTCCGACAATCCATTACGAGCTTCTAAGAAAATCAGAAAACAAACAGATGTTAATCATTAAAGCTTTCCATAAGAACAACAAAATTGAAAATACAATATATCTTTCTATCTAATCGAATATAAATATTACGTATGGCAATGTATTAAATTACAATATGAATTTTAATTTTTCTTAAATAATTTGCTGAGCTTTTTCTACGGCCCCGAAATGAACGATTGCGGTTGCTACTGTGAAGGCTGTAGCAGTAGCGCATTCCTCGTACAAAGCGCGATCGAATAAAAGTCTAATATTATAGAACAAAAAACGTTGTGTAATGCAATCGAGGTAAATTAATGCACGCACTACATAATACAAACAAAGATCTACGCGGAACGTGAGAGCAGTGAGAGGTTGAAATATTCGAATAATCCGTGCAGAGGGATTGCCTACAAGAGGGGGGCGTGCTTCAGTAGTTACGGGTCACGCAGATTATCGCGAAATTGATTTCACCGTTTATTCCCGATGGCCGATCGATGATTTCTAGAGGAGAGCTATTATCTCACACACACACACACACAGATGTTTCTCCGATATACGCGAATAGACAATCTTTACCATAAGAACTATCTACATATATATTATATTTCCCTTAAATATACTTACATGACATGTATAAAAAAAAAAAAAAAAACCGCACCTACAACCCAATTAATGCACTATATGCATTCTTATTCAGAGACTAATGAAAATATGATTTATAATCATAATGAAATCTGTAAAAGTATATACATTTTTATATTATTATAAGATTTACTTATTTGCACAATTGGATAGGCGCAGCCTGCAGAATTGATTTTTTAATCGCGCATATAACAGACGTAAATATAGATTTTGGAATTAAAGAAAGAAGCGGCGTATTTCATCACTAATCCCTGAATAATAAACTCGAAGTTTTTTTTTTTGTTAATAAAATAAAAGAAACCATATACAGATTAATGAAGCTTTTGTTTACACAAAAGATGTATCGATTTAATTAAAAAATTGGCGAATGATACAACAAATATCATAGAAATCTTGTGTTTCAGGATTGACATACTTATTATCTGATTTTTTCAATATTTTTTGTATTTACCCCCCCCCCCCTGGAAATACATCATACCAGCGATAAATATAGCTTGGAATTACGAAAATCTTGGATCACAGTTAAGTTAAGAGAATCTGTTAAAGTTACAAGTGTCATATCGTATTTACGGCGAAAAATGGCTCAAAAAGCCGATTTTACGACCCCTAGTCTTTTACGCGGAAACAAAAGGCAGCACATATACGTATATACCGGTTTATAATCAAGGGTTAATCCGATTGACGCGCGCCGAGGTCGAAGAGACGTGGGGAGGGTGTCTTTATATTCGGGATAAAGAGAAAAGTCAACGGTAAGGCGTGTACCAGAGTCTACGGTACCGTTTCGTCATCGTCGCCAGCTTCCAAGGCTAATTAATTCCACTAATTAATTCTTACGAAACTTTAGAATAAATGCAACGCATTAAAGCTGGTATGTGTATATATACAGATATTTGGCGCTTGAACGCGAACGGGTCCGGACACGTTGCGATTCTACAGGAATTTTGGGAAATTGGGTAAGCCTGGCTCGTACGGTGACAATTTAATCTGAGAAATTAATGCGCATAAATTATTTGGCAATTGAAAATACATACCGACTCCAGTAGTGTTTATTTTTTTTCTCAGAATTATTAAATTTGATTCGATTCGTTCGTAAGGTTATAAGATTACAGTTTTTTGAAATATTTAATTTGTATCAAGGGCGTAACAGAATAGTAACTGATCAACTGTATGTAATCTATTTTCTTTAAAAAGCGTTAAAAATTAACGCGAATTTCTTTTGTACAAATTTAGACTAGTTTTCATTATAACCGATATGTATTAATTTCAATCCTCCGCAGAATTGATTATTAAACTGACGTTGTAGTTTTTGGTATTATTTTTACAATTTAATTAAAAATAATCCCATCTACGACAAATTTAATCGAAAACATTATTTATTATACATCGATATTAATTCCCCATAATTTGCAATATATATCTCTAATTTATGGGAGAGCACCTTTCTCATATCTCAGCGGCTCTTCATAATTCTACTACTAGAGAAATTAATAATTATATCGATCTTAACGGTAACAATTAAAAAAAGGGGAAAAAAGCCAAAAAAAAAAAACCAAGCAAAGCGACATTGCTCGGAAGTGAGAATTGCGTGCGAAGCGCTTCGATGTAGCTGGCATTACCAACAGATTATGATCCGTTTGCATTGTAGGTCATTAACAGGATCCCGTCCAGTTTTCGATAAAAGCAATAAATATATGGAATCCTTTTCGCGGACGCCGCTTATGCCTCGCATATATAATATATAATGTATCATATATAGCGTGTGCGCTCGCGCGCGCGAGGACGCGAATTCCGCAACTTATACGACGCAAATTACGTCTGCCTGAATCTTTTATTCGCGAAGGGCGCGCTCGTCCTTTAGATTTTTTAAATTAATTTAATTCAAAACGGTCGACATAAGTACAATTTTAACTTTATATTTTATATATACTACGCGTAAAAAATAGGACGAAACTGTTTTTTGTCTCTGCAATTACATAAAAAATGTTGTTCATTTATGAAATTAAACTGATTTATATATATATATATATATATATATATATATATATATATATATATATTTATAATATTAAAATTTGTTTTATTTTTCTTTTATAATTTCTTTGATACAGTATATTTATTTGTCCGACAATGCATGCAATTTTAGGATGCGTTCAAAATTTATAAAATGTATAGATATGGTTGAGATCGCTGCGCAACAAGGGAAATATATAAGAAATGTATAATTCCTGTAAGTAGCGAAAAGTTGTAGTGTGTGCGCGCGCGCGTGTGTAAAATTGAAATAACAAAATTGAAGGCTATTAAAACTAAAATTAATATTTTGCTTTATAGATATTCATTCATAGGAGTCTTTCTGCAATATGCTAAAATAAAATCAATTTTGAAAAATAAAATAAACGTTTTATAACAAACCGTATGATCTTCGTATTTCTTTCTTTATTCGTCTATTATATGGTTCGGTTATATATTCAATTGAGATATACAATAATTTATAGAGACATTAAGATTTAAGAAATTAAGAGGAAAGTGCAATAATATTTTACACGTGTATGTGTGTGTGTGTAAACACACGCACTTGCAAATTTATGTTTATAACCAATTGTGATTTTTTAGAACAATCTAATATATTTATAGTAAAAATTACGAATGAATCTGTATTCGCTTTAACAAACTGTATTTAAGAAATTAAAATAAAATAACATTATTTTATAATATGTTTTCAAATAAATTTTATAAATGGCAAAAAATTCTAGAAATAAATAAATTTATATATACACATACATGTGAAAAATACTTTACGCATTTTATTCATAACGCTATTGTCATAATTATAACGAAGGATCGCTGTCGTTGCCTCATTGTATCTTTTTAACCGAGTGATACAATAAATTTTCCCTGTTATATATATATATATATATATATATATATATATATATATATATATATATATATGTATCGTAATGCATAAAATTCTTTGCGAAATGAAGCGAAAGGCAGGCGCACGAGTTATAAATTGTAATAAAAAGAAATAAGGTTCTTGATCCGCTCGGAAGCGACATCGGCGTAAGTGTATATCAATGTCCCGAGTTTAATCAGGTCGCGTAGCAGTTCGCGCGAGACGTTTTCGAGGAGCTCGCGCTCCGCGGCCCGGGGGCCTTTCTAAAGCGCGCACAATCAGTTTTATATGTGATATTGCCCAAATCTCAATGGAGAACGCACGCAATGATCCACCGGATCTTCGAAGCAAACGATCGAGTATTGATGAAGGACGTTTTCGTATAAATTATATAAATTCGCGAATCGTCGATTTTAACGATTTAACTCTGAATTTACGTAGACGCGAGAGAGGCGGGTATCGGCGAGGAATTGGACCAGGCTATGCTCAAGCGAGATATTCGGCGAAAGGTTTGTAAAAAAAATTGTATCGATTCGTGCTCTGCGAATAAGAACGATAGACTTGTGAAATAATGTCTTCGACGTAGGCACAAAAACTGCAGCCCACCACCCGCGAATCGTGCGATTCCGCTCCTCTACTCTCGTCACCCGAGGAAAGGCTTCGATTTGTAAATGGGCGAGGCTTCGAGGTAAAACGATTTAAATTCTACAAGCCCCCACTTTTTTTAAATAAAAGCTGACAATACCTTGATTAAAGAAATACCTACAATGTTTTGAGAAAAAACAATGCCATATAATAGAAAGAGTCCAGCTAAACAGAAATATAATAACATAGAATGCGTAGCCTAATACACATTGTCTTCCTTTTTACCTTGGATTTTCCCCATATTAGTTTAAATTACGCGAGTCACCGTCCTCCCCAAAATCTTAAAATATCAGTTTTATATCCCTTTACATCTATATGTCTATAAATAAAGCTGTCATAAAACATTCAAAATAAAGGCCGTTGCTTTCGAGATTTGATGTTGTCGGCATTTAATTACAATCTTATGAGACGAAATACACAAATATATCTCAAAATGATATGTTAATATTAATAATGTGAGGTGATTAATTTAAATAATAACAAAGCTTATTAATAAAACAGTAATGTATTTTATAATTGAAATTAAAATTACATTTCATACGACATTTATCAGCAAATTGACATTTCATCTTGCTCCATTTAAACCAGTTACTTGCAACAGGATGGTCCCTGAAACCTACAAGCACCACTTCTTTACACTTCAGATTATTTTTTTATTCATGAAACAAGGTGATAGGTATAAAGAAATCTAGTTTATGCTTACTCAAGAATATTAGTTAGTGTTTACATAATTTTTATCTCACCGTAGTCAGTTTTCTTCAAAATAATCTCATTTTGTTACATATATTATTACACGATACAATTTTGGTTTGGATAAAATAATATTCTATAATATTCAAATAACTCTGAAACTACTATGATTCATTTTCGATTTGAATTCATAATATACGCACTATGTCAAATACTTTTATTATTAATTACAGAGATAAGGTAAGAAATAAAAATAATCTAAAAGATATAAAATACCGTTTTTGTCGCGTTTTCATTGTTCTCTCATTTAACAGCATCCTAACGCTATCAGAAAAAATATATAAAAAATGCATTATACGTCAGCGGAATTTTAATATAAACTTAAACAAGAAATAGAAATGGTACGTCGGAATTATGTTATAGAATGGAAGCTTATCGAAATAACACTTTCTTACAATCATACAACAAGCAAACTCATACTCAATCATGCGCCGCAAATCATGCAAAATTAAATGAAAATTTTAATAAGATTTTCTCGTTTTTCATGATTAATGACTATTTTTTTCTTATACTCACTTATGTTTTAGGTATTCGAGATTTACAGATACAGTAATAGTGTATGGTTTTTAAGGGATGACGATTAAAGCCTACTTTTTGAATTCTACTCAAAATAACAAAAAGAAAGGTCTCGTTGTACCTTTTTACTTTTACAGTCTTCGTCGTTTTGCTGTTTTGGACGGACTGTCGTCTAACCATCTTTTTCTTTTTCTTCAAATAAAATACAATAATTGTATAAACTACAAAAACGTATTCGCCATTACACGTATTTGAATATTTGTTAAAAAAAAAGAATTTGAATATCGTAAAAAAAGATTTAGCCTATACATACGTTCGTAGATAAATGTACACAAATGCGTTCTGAAAATGTACAATACAGTCGTTGAAAGAAGACGAAGCATTTAAGATTGACAGTTTATTTACTTAAACATCTTCATTTCATTTCTATTCTTGTTATAAAAAGAAATTTACGTAGGCCGTACCCTTAAAAGAAGACAAATGGAAAAGCGAGAACTAGCCCAGCAAACAACTAGTAATCCCCTTTCGAGCATACAGCATTATGCTATCATTATAATTACACAAAAACAATGAGGTGCGCTTGCTGGGGTTGATTACAATATTAATAATGCCAAATATTCTTGGCAATACATTTTTGCATTATTGGTTTTAGTTTAGACAAATATACAATTTCTACAGTGAATTCATAAATTATAATTTCACCGTCCGGGAGAGGCGTCAGAATACCAAGAGCGAACATGAATTGAAAAATCTGTTTAGAAAATATTTAACATGGATATATCTTCTTATTTGCTTTAAATCGTAATGTTAGTCGCAACTAATTTACTTTGAATAAAAATCAACAAATTATTACTTCCTAATTCTTGATTTAAAAAATCATTATATTATTACAAAATAATTAAATAATTCAACGATGCTTACAGTGATTGAATAAAATAGGTTACATTGATATATTATACAAACTATGCTTTCTATATCAAGACAATTTCCCTCTTGGCCACTGCACAATGCACAAGCTTGGCATTCAAAAGAGGCAGTTAGAAGCTATTCTTAAAACTGCACTTAATATTGCATATTAAAACGATTAAATATCTAGGTCGCTTTTTTAATTTTTTAAATTATCAAGTACCAACAATTTGCAAAGTATCGTGAGGTACCAAATGATACTTTTCTTAATTTTGTATATGGCAACCAGAATATGATAATGAAAAAACGAAAAAATAATACATTAATAATTATAATAATTATTAATAATCGTAATAATGATTATAGTATATTATTAATAAAAATTAGGTCAATAAAAATAAAAAAATATTAAAATCAAATAAACAGTACCGTCTCTACTCTTCATAATAGTCACTAGGTCCACAAACAGAGTCAATGGTACTCATTTTCGTAAATATCACAAACTTCATGTTATCGGTTTAATACAATATCGACGTCTACCTTAACATCTACACCTCTGCAGATCCTATTCTTTTCCTGCGTCAATGAACATGTGAGAATCGGGACATGGTTCACTTCAAGCGCTCTTTAAGCGTTTATTTTTTTACTGTGTAAATTCTCTCGAATACGGTTTCTTTCAACGTGCGCGAAACATTATCATTTCGTTCGTTTCACTTATTCTGTCAGAAGTTACATAATGTGCTGGTCAATGTTGCGAAATTTCGCATTGGCTATTACTCAGTAAGCCGATGCTTCTTTATACTCGGAGCCCTCCATGGTAAAGAAATCCTCGAGTTTCCACTGGAGAGTCTCGAAAGTTGGCCTCTTCATCGGATCTTTATTCCAGCATTCAAGCATGATATCGTAAAGGGGAGGTGGACAAGCTGGCGGGCAAGGCATTCGGTAACCGTGCTCTACCTGATGTAGCACTTCAGCATTTGTCATACCTGAAAATATAATGCATTGAATTTGTTTTAATAAATGAAAACTATAGACGTTATTTGTCATAATTGTCTTAAGTTATAATATAAAACAATGTTAATATTCTTTATAAGAGTCCTGTAATAATAATAATAATAATAAAGCAAAAGAACTAAAAAGAATAGACAGACAAACAAAAATAAATTCGGTATAATTTGTCATCACATAGAACAATGTTGAAAATAATAATTAATTTTATGACATTTTCATATCTATATTTTTTACCAACTGTATTACCAAATTATTATTGTTATATAGCTTTTTTTAATTAAAAGAAGTAATCTAAAGTCTTGTATTTTATAAATTAAATTAAATTATAATTATCTCTAATGAATTGAAGTAAACAATAAATTAAAAAATTCATTTTCCTTCATCAGTATTCTCTGGAATTGCTAGAGACTCCATGCAAACTTTCATGGTCTGTAAAATGTCAGAACAAAAATTTTTTAATTCTCATTTTATATTAATAAATTATAACTAACATTTTTTAAGTTATTGAAAGAAAATTAAAAATAAAATGAAAAAGATAATTAAAAATATAGATTTCGACCTGAACTACCCATTGAGCTCACCAGCAGGTTGTCAATGAAATTTAAATGATTGAAATGAAAATCTATCAATTGAAATTGAAAATTTATAAAAAATTTTGTTCTAACATTTTACAAACCATAATGTTCTGCGTCAAGTTTCTAGGAACTCTAGAATTGTTATGAAGCAAAATTAATATTTCAAATTTTAATTTTTCAAATTTGTTTTTTTATACAATTCATTAGAGTTAATTATAATGTAGTTTATTTTATATAGATTTATTTATTCGTACTTTTTTTTTTTTTTTTTTTTTGACAACATTTTATCGAGAAAAAAGACAATAAACCGAATGAAAACTCTTGCCAAGTAAAGTCTTTTATAAATAATTATTTTGAGTATGTTACCAGGATAAGGTATTCGGCCATAAGTGACAAGTTCCGTGAGCAGAATTCCGAATGACCAGACATCGGATTTGATACTGAACTTGCTGTAATTGGCAGCTTCTGGAGCGGTCCACTTAATGGGGAAGCGGGCTCCAATGCGGGCTTCGTATTCATCTTCCTTGATGAGCCTGGCGAGGCCAAAGTCGGCGATCTTGACCACATTGAGCTCCGACACGAGAACGTTACGGGCGGCCAAGTCCCTGTGAATGTAATTCTGTGTTTCGAGATACGCCATGCCCGCTGCTATTTGGGCCGACATGTCAATCAGCTGCTGCAGTTTCAGTCCGCGACCCTTTCCTGAAAAACAAAAAAAAATTATTTAGTATTTTTTATTTACATTTTTTTTTCGTGTCTTTAAACTTCAACTTCAAGATAATATTGAGATCTGATATAATAATAAACGTATGGATAATGTATAAAGATAAGGAAATTGTATCATTTTACAAATTGTATTGTTTCAAATTTTCAGATAAAATACTTTGCAACTATAAAGTAAAACTTACAAGCTCGTGTACGCCGTAGCAACTATAAATTTTAACTTCAGGTATAGGGTTTCACCAATATCCAAGACTAAACTGGATATGGTTTGGTCTCGTATCGGAGCTTAAGACCAATATCAAGACAAGTCTGTATAAAAGAAGTTGTAAGAGCAAGACCAAGATATTATAAGAATCTTGTTCTTGGTTAAACTATATTATTTGAAATATTTAATGCGATAGAAACTTAGATGTTATTTAATTATTCAAGATTATTGCAAATAAAACCATTATCATCATCATAAAAACTACTTTTATAATTACTTAAAATATATATACACTATTTTTTTATAGATCCATCTAGGTACTATAAAAATCGTATGCAATTTTCCATAATATAATTACAATTTCAAATAAGTACTATAGAGACAACGTTCCAGTTGTTTTGCTTGAATTTACCGAGGTTTTTGAATAGTGAGGATTTTCTAATAAACAAAATCGTTTTATTGTAATATATATTGGCAACGATAGCCAATTTTAAGATGAAGTATCATAATGTAGAAGCATAGATGTAGAGAAAAAGATAAATCCATGAATTATTTTATTATTTCCCCATAAAATTGTCATAATCTTGGTGTAGCGAACCATTATTTATGAAAATATTTTCTTGGTCTTGTAACTGCTTATGAACTATTTTAAGCAAATATTAGCCAAATTTTCAAAATTCAAACCAAGACTTTCTTGCCAATACCAAGCCGATATTTTACTAGACAATATTTTTTCAATACCATGATTAATATCTCTCTAAATCTCGTCTTGGTATTGGTATCGGCGAAGCACGCTATAATTTTATATAATATAAAATATATAATAAGAATACCTTGCAAAAATTCGAGCAAGCTTCCGTTCTTCATGAGCTCGGTAATAATGTAGATTGGCTCCTCCATCGTGCACACGGCAAACAGCTGTATCAGCTTCGGATGGCGCAATTTCTTCATTATTTGCGCCTCGGCGAGGAAGTCCTTGGGATCCATGGTGCCGGGCTTGAGTGTCTTTATCGCGACCAGGGTCGTATTGTTCCACTGGCCCTCCCAGACCTCGCCGAACTGTCCCTGGCCGAGTTTCCTCACGAATTTCAGGGATGACCTGTCGATCTCCCATTTGTCGCAGGTTCGATGGCTCAGGCCCTCGGTCACCGGTTTCTCCACCTGCGAACACAAGCGGGCACGTCAGGCGCGCGCGCGCCGTGCCAAATTAATCCACGCGTACACGAGATCTGCGCTCGTTTATGCCAACTAAATACTTAAAACATAAAAAAAAAATGAATAAATAAATCAAAAAATAACACTATTCTGTGACGAGCGCTCGATGACGAGTGAGAATCGGGGCGCACGAATCTAGCACGAGCAAGGAAGATACACGTTAATTTATGTAGAATCTGATGATTGTATGTAAATGCAAGGTGCTCGACTCTGCAAATGATTTGGAAATGTTTAAGCTAGTGAGTTTTAGTTTTGAAAATTACAGGAGACAATTTCTATGTAGCAAAGGTTCTAAATTCATTATTAATTCTTTTTTTTCCTTTTTATTAATGAAATCTTTGGCGATTTAGCGCTTTTACTTCAAGACTTTATATAAGAAACCTTATTCAATTCAATGTAAGTTGTTTTTGTCAATAATACTTTTAACTAATAAGAACACTATATACAATCTATACTTTGGAACACATATCACCATCATAACAACTATGAAAATTTGCATAAGGGGATGAATTTCAATGTTTCGTGAAAAAATCAATAGTATTTTATATAAAAGAAACCTCCTAATTATTATAAATACATCCATAAATTCTGTACCAATATATAAGCTGGAAACAGGATTCTATGATTACAGCTTAGCTAAATTATAAAAGCTGAAAAATTTATACGATAAATGGAATAAAAAAATATACTATATTTATCGTGAATACTGAAACCTTTTAATGATTTTATTCATAAGAGTATTTAAATAAATTTTCGATGGATAAAATGTAAATTTTATATGAATTTCGATGCTTCTATCATACGTTGCAACAGCCAACGATATTACGAATTGTTTATAAGTTCAATAAACCAATATTTAAAAAAACAAATCAAAGAAAACAAATTAAATAAGAAATAAGTTAATTTTAAAAATGTCGTATAAAAGAATATGCAAAAATTGAAAGCAACTTATTGTTCACAAGTAATTATCTAAAACGAATAAGCTTAATTCTTCAAGTTTATTTATTATTTTCATTTTTATTCATTTTTTTTATATTTACAAATTTTGATTTTTAATATAAATTTTTACACGCAATACAATTATCAGTCAATATGAAATATTGATAAAAAATGTAGTATCACAAAAAGTTATTTGTAAAGCTCTGTTTAACTTATCACCATGTTAGTAAGAAATTTTTTGTGCTTTCTCAAACATATATAAATAGAAACATCTGGATTTACATATATTATGCAAGTGATGCAACTTTGTATTGTACAACAGAGAAACCATAAATATTCTTCTTGTTTTCCTTTGAAATAGAAGTCAATATTAAGGAAATATAAAAACTGCTGTGATTTTTCTATTTTACATTTTAATCCTCAGCATTCAGTCATTGATATTTACAAATATAAAGTTATTTAAAAAATACTACTCATCAGAAAAAACCTATAAAGTCTTTAAAACAGCATAAAAAGGCGTTTTTGGTATATATAGCAATTTTAACAGTCTTACTAATATTGAAAACATACATATTTGTTACAGTTGTAACTTTCATATTAATAATTGATATTGATTTTTTGACTTTGTCATTACACTTATAATGTGCCGACTACTAATGGAATAAAGAAATGAATTTCAGGCACATTTAAGTTTAATATTAAAATTTTTGGATACATGCCTTACTCAAGCACTAAAATAATAAAACCAGTTTATTTCATAACAGTAGTTGATTTATACGTAAACAGAATATTTTTTATTAAGTTAAATATTTTTAATATGTAAATCAATAATAAGTTTTATGTGCTTGATATCCTTTCTTTCAAACCAAATTACATCCATTGCTGTAATATTAAATATAATTAAAATAAAAATATGACTTCAATAAGAATAAGAAAACAAGGACAGGCTACTAATATCTCTGAAATATAATTCCATACAAAACAGGCTTATGCTAGGTACAAGCAAGGAATGATATGGTAGTGCAAATGTTTGCAATGAAAATAAACATTATATTATAATGGGATATTCAATTTACCAAGAAAATCCAGCGGGAGTAGGGTAAGCAAAAACAGAGAAACAAACAAGTCTGTTATGACAGGTATTATAAAGAATTTTTCTTGTATCAATACAAGACATTTAAAGTATAATAATTTGTCAATACAATAAAACATTTTAATCCAATTTGACTCAATATATAATTGATATTTTATAGGATGATTTTTTCATTTTTTTGCCATTGGTCTTATGAAAAGAAAATTTTTTAAAAATATGCTAGTTAATTTATTAGTATGTAGCAAAGTCTAATTGGAGTTCAGACGGTGTTTTAATAATAAATAAATAAATTAAAATATTAAGCTTTTATTACAACAAATGGGATTTTTCCATTAATAAAATTACTAATTAATCTAAAAAAAAGACTTAACATAGTTACTTCTTAGCATGTATCACAAATAGAAATTGCATCATGCGCTTGTTTCAATTTCTTAATTATTGATATTCAATTTATGTTGTCAAAAAGATCATAGGGATATCTAGATTTGAATACTTATACTATTAATGATTAATAAAAAAAATAATATCACTTAAATTACAAGTTCCAGGAAGACTGACCATCAAATACGATATTGACATTTGCACTAATTACAGAAGTATGAATATTTATAATTAAATATTTGAACTTGAATATAGAATAAATACATTTTTAATTAAAATTATTCAACGAATTATTAATAAGAATGTAATTATTTTTTTAATTAGTAAAAATACAAAAAATTTAAATAAAGTTCAATTAATGTAATTTCTACAATGCATCTATGTATAAACAAACATGAAAATTTACGCAATTTCTGTACACTACATTTGAGATAATAAGAAATTAATTTAAAATATTCAGTTTAATAATATCAACAAAAGTTAAAAAAATTAAAAATAATTGCGAAATTTCCTCGATCCTTGTAATCGTTAACAAAGTATAGCAAACCTTAATTCACTTACAACAGTGAGACATAATAATAGTTGTACTTTAATCGCATGCAACAAGCTGCCTAAACTCCATTCGGACAACATTAGACCAAAAAGGTGATAATAATAGTAAGTATTGAAAATTGAGCGAATCAACCGAGGATTCCTTACCTGCACACAAGGCTTGCATAGATTCACACACAAACCGTCAGCATCTTTGCTATAATGTTCAACAAGATCCTGGAGATTTCTAAATGTTGTTCGCCTTGCAATAAAGAAACCACCTTCGTCAAGTTGTCGAATCCTGTAGTGCTTCACCGTATCGCCATCACGAACTGTAAATACAGAAATTAAATTAGCATTGAAACAGATGTTAGAAGGAAATTTGATGCAAGTGCTTAAAAAGTTTTTTACTTTTATAGAAATCATTTCAATAATTCGAAAAATCTTTACTTGTTAAATGAAAATAAACAAATCTGCTTTTTAACCTTCATTGTTTTTATAATATACGATAGAATTTTTTAAAAAATTATCAACTTTTTTAATGATGCATTTTGAAAGACTATCCTCAAAATGTTAGATTCGTTTTCAATTTGTATAGATATAATTAATTGTAAACAATCGGGACTTTCAAATTATTGTCAAAGATGCGTCCAAGGTCAAATCAAAGGTCACCATTAGACACCTCTCAAATCTTATAAATTGGCAGTATTTTTTATTTTAAGTTACATAACAATTTTGCATTTTTGCAACATGATCAATAATATAATCACAATTCAGTATTGCAAGTAAAGGACTATTAATTAATTATTATTATTATTAACAGATATGTTTTTATCCTTTGCTATGAAAATTGGGATATTTCATTGCGCAAGATAATATGCTCCATAATTTTTCATGAGAAAAATTTTGATTTGTTGGTTTTTTCAAAAATATTCAGATGCACTTAACTTCGATAATTATATTATTCATATCAGATATGGATATTCAAAATAAGAATGGAATTTGAAAAATACAAGTATTTAGCACAATACTGATAAATCACTTAAAGTTTACATGTAGAATAGTTTGCATTTATTAATGTTGGATTAAATGCGGAAAAAAGCAAATACATAGATTGTTTGTACAAAATACCTATATTATTTTAGATTTTTATAAATTTCAAACTAAACAAAAAAAGATATATATATATATATATATATATATATATATATATATATATACGTACCTGAAAGGGAATAGTCGTTTTGTCTGCTTTCAGAGTCTCGAATCAGAAAAGCTCCATGATCATTTTCCGGAAGCAAGAGCTTCTTTTCAGCTTCGATACGTTTGATTTTCCTGAAGTACCATCTGAAAATCGAGAAAATAACATTTATTATCATAGCGAATTCCCTCTACAATCGGTGTATGTAAATAAAAGATCACTGGTGGAGCAAATTGGGAAGACTTTTCAGGGGTAATAAAAACGACGGAAATAAAAAACGAGAAAAAATCACGACGCAGAGAGCTTGCATTCAGAATTTGTCAGAATTTACGAAAATTTGACAAATACTGTTAGACGGGTCTAATTAGAATGCTTAGCAAATTCTGTTAAGTCTTGTAAAGATTCTAGCAACATTATAAGAAAAAACTTGCAAAATTTTAATAAAATTAGAAAAGTCTGACATTATATATACATGTATTATTTGTTCAAAGTTTGATAATTTATGAAATATTTTCGCAAGATTTGTGAAAGTATGTAACTATTTGGATAATTTTTGGAAAAATAAGCTCGACGTTCATATTTATAAAGATATAGAAAATTCTTTAAATTGCTTCATAGATGATAATTTTTACTAGAATTGGGAAAGTTCGTATACGAAATGTTTAGCAATGCTTGTCAAAGTCTGGTAAATATTTCGATTCAAATTTACTTCCACTAGTAATTCATAAAATATCGAACTTCGTTTTTTTTTTTTTTTTTGCTAAGTGTAAAATAATACAATCCACCAGCCAAACATATGTTGAAAATATCGTTGAACCTGCAATGCAATGGTAATATACCGCGGTATAAGTTAAGTAAGTTTCATATTTCATCAATTTCTTATCAGTTGGTTTAAAAAATTATATAGCTCAAAGCCATCAACAATCTAATAACTTTCTCGTAATACGTAATTAAGAATTACGAAGCACAAAGTATATACCGTTTATTACCGTTACGAAGTATTGCAAAATTTCCAATATTCTCCGCGTTCCTGATAAATATATACATCCATATATATTGTATAAATAAAATTGATAATTATTATTATCATCTGCTCGTAAAATGATAGAAGTGCATATATATATAGCTTTTATATAGACCCAGGGAAGGCGGTAACAAGAACTTTCTCCTACTCGATATCCCGGGTGGGCGACGCGGGCGTATATATAACTTGAACGGATTCGCGCGAATATAAGTCTCTTGAGTTCTCTGCTAATACAACACACTCGCGCGCGCACACACGCTTAGGGTGAAAAAAATGCGCAGAGGCGTGTAAAATATATATATGTATATATATATAGCAAAACTAGTCAATGGACTGGTATTATACGATCAATATGTCGGTGAAAGCAAGGTCGTGCGCGCTCGCTGCTGTACGCAGCGCAGCAATATTCTATAGGATAGATAGGCGACCACACCACGCTCTGGAAGGCAGAGAGAGAGAGAGAGAGAGAGAGAGAGAGAGAGAGAGAGAGAGAGAGAGAGAGAGAGACAGAGAGAGAATTACAATTATAAAGAGAAAAGAGACATTCGTTAAAAGAAAAAAAATAAGTTGGATTATCCCCTCGCGTTTTTTCTCGTCTTGTTTTCATCGATCGCTGTACCGTCACCGGTTATTGTCGTCGTCATTATCATATATGTGCGATCCCGGTGTCATCGTTAGCGCTCGCGTGGAACGCGAGAAATTTTTCGTTAACGGAACTGATGTTCGTTAATGCATACACACACACACACACACACACACACGCGCGCGCGCGCGCGCGCGCGATGCAATAACGTCACGCGTGTCCGAGACTCTCGAAGGTCTGTTGTCCCGCGGTTCTGTTCTACCTATATAACTGTATATAGAAAAAAAAAATAACCGCGCGTGCAGAGCATCTCCGATGCGCGCGGCGACATCGGTAGTCGTACTATATATGAGACTAGCATATAATAGGGGAAAGTGGAAATGGGCGTGTATTAGCCCATTATATTATTTTACACATTATATGAAGTTGAATTCGGCGAGGCTGAAATCAGGATGGCCGAGAGATCGGTGGCGGGACTTTTTTTTTCTTCTTTTTTATTTATTTATTTATTTATTTTTTTTATTTTCACACGATTCCTACAGTCAGCATCGCGACGGCGCAAAAGTTCGGCCGTACGACGCACAGGACGCGCGGGGAACTCGATAAATCGCCGCTCTCCTTTTCATCGCTGATTACGACCATTACACCACTGCCATTATTGCGCTCTATTATCATTTTAGATGCTAATTGGATGATTGCCAAGTGTCCCTAAGAACGTATTATGTAAAAAATGAAATAGTCCTTTATATTATACAAATCATTAAACAATTAATACACATTACTTGTATTCCACGGCGATTCTTATCAAAAGTAATGTTAGTTCTACATTTTAACAACGATGTTTATTCTATTTGCGTATAGTTAGCGAAACGCTCGATGCTGTTCCTGAACTGACGTTGGAATAGAATCGATATTTTTCAACATTTTTAGCGTATGAGAAGACCCGTATAATACGGGCAACGGACAAGATTTTCATTAAAATCGCCAAATCTTTATACCGAATCCCACACACGGCCGTGGTTTTGTGAAAAATCACAAATCCAAGACGGGGGATTCAATATGTCCGACAACATTTTATAAATCGCATTTGTAATCAGACACTTCGAAAAGCCTTGTATATCAGGAAATCGGTACATGATCATAGCTCGCTGTTTTTTTCTTTTTATCAAAATTGAAACAATTAAGATTTATAGTTTAACTCTGTTTTAACGTTTCGAACTGAATATATTTTTTCTACAGGTCATGTCAACATGCAATAGACACTTTACATAAGCGATGCTTTATATTAAATATTGATAAATAAGGTAAAAAAAAAAAAAAACATTTAAACTTTATTCTTGTTCAGTGAATATCGAATGAAATACTTAACTTCAAATTTTGAGCCACCATTTCATTCTCATCTTATAGAAAGTGAAAATGAAATATTTACCGAATACACGACGATTAGAAATTGAACTTAAATATAAAAAAAATCTCAGAATGTGTAATTGATACCTTAATAAGAATTCGTCTTAATATATTTTAATGATATTAACTCTTTACGCCTTAAGTATTTCTATTTCCTTCATGCTTTCTACATCGGAGAAAATGCACTTATCAAAACCATCTTAGCACAGCTCATGGATTTCCCTAATTGCATTATCGAATTACTTGTATTAGAAGAAAATGTACACGTATTAAAAAATAGAGACTGTAGAAATAATTAAATAAATAAATATAAAGCGCATTGGAAATTATAAGCAAATATATTTTTCAATTTTTATCAGGATAAAAGCATGCGATGGACAAATAATATGATTTGATTTCAATAATACAGATGTTTTATGAAATTTTATGTAGTTGGTTAGTAAAGCGTTTATCATCTTGTCTTTTATTAATGTTAATTAAAACAGAAAAAATGAACATAATATATAGTAGTAATAGTTTTCAATTGGGAACTTCAATGAGGGCGTGGCTTGGTAATAGCATTCCAATATGTTTTCGTAAGCCATTAGGTTGTACATTGTTTATATGGGGCGTCGTTCATTTCCGTCAAAGAAATGACGAATTTAAAAAATACTTGTAACTACACATATAACGATCTAAAACAGCGTAAATTTATAGAACAGGCGAGACTATTCCAATAAAATTTTTATTATTATAAATGCAAGATAAGTGCAATATTAGAAGTTTACCGGGACGGACAACTTTACAATTGTTGCTGCAGACAAGCGTTCAAATATTATACACCAAAAACGTCATTTGGTCTCGAGAAACGATGGAAACTAATACTAGAATTCTTGAATGTTTTGCCATCCAGCGAATTGCCGCACCAAAATTCTTCGAATACTATACTTTTTATTAAATATACCACGAAATCTCCGACTTCCATGGAAACTAGTTTATAATTGAAAAGACGCAAGTACAATGGTAGGTATTGCATCCTATTTCAGGCCATTTGTTGGCTTACGCGAATTCTGCATTCCGCCACGAGAGGTCACAGTAACGATGCCAGTTTAAAATAACATGCAATCACTTCTTTATGAACCATAAATAGTTGCAATTTTATCAAATCTACAACACTCTACTATGGTTAATTCAATATTTTTAGATCCTTGGGAATTTATGGCTATCAATACATTAACTATATGCGAATAAAAATTAAATCTGATCCGAAGGAAAACAATAACATGTTTACAGTGTAAAAGCAATACAATTGATTTCCAAGTGTTGATTTGAAACTTATTTTGTAAAAATGCCATAGACGCAGTATTGGCGACTTTTATTCGTTAAGGGATCATAAGGAAAATATTTTATAATTATTTAATAGATATTTTAGTTTTGCATTATGACTTACATCACTTGTATTTATCTTTCCTTTTACTAACAACTGTATTTTTTCTTTTTATCAGTAGTTAGTTTCTCCTTAATAAATCAAAATAGAAAGTTTAAGTCAATGTCTGATTTAGAGGTTTAACGGTCAATATAAACACGCCTCCTAATATTTCCTGATCAGTTTCATAAGTATCTTAGTTATCTTAGTTATCTTGTACAAACTTGCCCTCGTTATGCAAGTGCGGAACAAGTATACAAACCGTGACCCTATACCATTGCTCGATATGTGCTCTTGTACTTATATTATAACATTATCTTGTAACCAGTTATAACTTAAATTTAATTATAACTTTTAAATATAGTCACCAGAAGGCGACTTACTTCCCTCGAACAGGGCGAATATTTCATGAAGCGCTACATTTTGGCCATAAGTAACAAATAGTTCGAACATATTGACTTCTACCATTGTTTAGTTTAAATTTATTTAATTCAATATACTATCAAGAAATTATAACCTTACTCTCAGATTCTATATACAGAGGATTTACTTTTTTACGTTGGATATATTTTTGCATCCTTTCCAAGCCTCGACGATAATCCAATTCAACTTGTCAGCCCGTTTCACAAGAAAATTCCACGACTTGTAGGTGACAGATTTGAATCAAAAATAAGGCTTGTAAATATTTTTTTCGTTTATCTCCTTCGAAAGTAGTTCATTCGATTCTTTTACGGATACATGTTTCAAAACAATCAAACTTTCATTGGCAAGATAACTTAAAAACTTCAGATTGCGAGAACAAGTTCATCACAACTTTATTACTGGAGACGTGTTCCTCTTTCATCATATATGGTTTATCCCAAAAATGGGCGTTTTTGTGACAAAAATTACCTCTGACTAAAAGAATATGTCTATAATTTCATTTTATGGAAATATATAATATATGTAAGAACGAAAGTATCATATCTTGGAATTGAGAAGAGCTCTAGGTCTTGGAATTTGCTCAAACTAGATAAATATGTTGTTCAAATGTATTGATTTCTTTTTGGCATCAGAAAAACCTTATCGTGTCTGCTGATTTGATCCCAAAAAAATACTTATATTGACAACATTTGGAGATTAATGTATTTAAATTTGGATATTACGATATCAAGATGTTTTTTCTCGATTTTTCCACTCGAGCCAGCTCAAGCCAACTATATAGGTCTAGTTTTGCTAGAGCTACTTTACAGCTTTTGACGCACCTAATCTGTTATATGCATTATATTATAATATATATGCGGTCGTTTCGAAAATCGCAAATAGACATTTATGCGAGAAAGGAATTTTTTAATATACATTGTTAGCTTGAAAGCAACTGTATTTTAGAAGACTGCGAGTTTTCTATTACTTGAAATTCAATCTTAAAAGCTGCAGGGAGTTCTTGAAAGTAAACGCTTGGTATTTTCAACCGTTTATATTTGATTCACTCTCTTAAAACTATCTTAGTTACATTAAAAGATAGATATAGTTATGGAAATTAATTTCGAACAAACCAATAATTTCAAATGTAATAAAAATTCTAATGATGACAATAAAGTTATTTTTAGTACAGAAAATCGTAATGGACGCGGAGAAAAATATTCGAAATTTGGATTTAATTTGAGAGCCCACATCATGATCACGGATATGACGATAATAAGATGCACTAATCGAGGGTCGGAATTCGTTTTGTGTCAGTACGTTCTTCGAGGGCTGTACAATATACGCTGAGCTCTTCTTCGCGTTTTGAATGAAGTTGTTGTTACATATGTATAGTATATGCGGTAAGTTTTTGAGTTAAGGTGTATATATATATATGTATATATATATTTTTTATTGCCGCTGTTCGAACATCGTTCCAGTTACGTATATTTGTAAAGTACGAGTAGATGCTAAGTATGACGTAATTTAGCGTAGTTAAATACTCGTTATATACTTAGTTGCAAATAGTTTCGCAGTGTCAAGAACTTTTTTCTTTTTGTTTCTTTTCTTTGTAGATATCTTAATACAAACGCGTTTTAAAGAGAACGTAAGAAGTAATAAGTATAATATTGTATTCTCGCACTCGGAAGCAGAAATATGTATATGTATGATACATTTTAATAAGCTAAAATTATTTATTTATTCTAGAATCCATTAACTATTAAAAATTAATATCAACGTTAAAGATTTTACATTAAATTAATGACATTCAAAGTGATTTAATTTTTACTTTATAAATATAATTGTTCCAAAATTTTACAAATAAAAAGTTTGTTTGCTTAAAAAACGTAAGAATATTCCGATCATTCGTAGAAAATGTAATTGACTAGGTTGCTTTGGCATTCAATCAAAAGATTAATACATATAATGAAAAAATAAAAACTTTTACTTTCTCCGCATTAATTTCCTCATTTTACAGATAATTTTTCACTGTAATATTTAAAAAGAGAAAAGACCACGGCAGATTACGTAAATAAATAAATAAAAAATGTTAAATTAATTTTTTTTAGTTTTTTAGTTTTCTGTTTATGAAATGTAACAATTTTAAAACCAAGATTTCATATTGAAATTCAAAATGTCTTTATTTATCAAAACCTTTTTTAAATAAATTACTTGAAAATTAAGAACAAAGCAATGTGTCTAAACTCTTCAAATTTTATTCAATAATTCGTATGTAATTGTTACCTGATTTACTACTGAAACAATATGAACTTTTAGCCGAACAAAGTAAAATATTACACCGTTAAATCATTAATTGGCTGAATCGATTTCTTTTAATTATTTAGAAATTATTTAGAAATGCATCCAAATATTTTCTCTCAGAATAAAAAGTTTCCTATGGGTAAAAATATAAAAAAATATTTATTATTAAACCTTTCCTTCATTTTTTAAATAATTGTATGGTTCCTTTGCTAAAATGGACAGCTTCATTCCTCGATTTTTTTTTAATTTAATGCCAATATACACATTAGACTGCTAACTGCTTATATTCAATGAAAAACCTCATGAATAATACGAATTAACATCACTAATTCATACATTTTTTTTTCAACTTTCCGTAATGAATAATGTATTTCAGTTGCAATTTTATTATATTTCTTCGCTTTCTGTTTTATAGTGTAGTCTATTTGTGAGAGTTTTTTTTAGTGGTTTTCAATATAGAACAATATTCTACATACCTACTTTGGATAGCAATGTTTTATTGTTAAATGTAAAAACAGCATATTTGTATTAAAAAAATTGAATTGAAAGTGTTAAAAATTTGAATGCAGCAAAAAATAGTACGAACGGTAACTAACGTCACAATCATAAAAAATTCTTATAATATAAAAATAGCGTGGGCGGATAAGAATATTTGAAAAATAAGACAAAGAATATGTAGTAATGCAAAAGTGAAGTTCATAAGAAATGTTTCGTTTCAGTATATAATATTAACCATGATAATAGTAAGAAAAACTCCTCCATAAAAAATTATTTTACTCGTGTTCGATCAGATATCAGAAAAGATAAATTAATCTTAAATTATTCGATATTACACTCGATGATCAGATAGCTAAGTCACTGATCACTGATGATTACTTAGCCATGCGCCCGCCGTATTTGATCGATGATAGATTGGAGTTTAACCAATGAGAGGATATATATAATACACATGTATCTCAATTTCAGTATCGTGGATATCTTCAAGATTTTAATCATTTATTGGAGCAATCATTCATGAACATAAAATGCGAATATCAGAAAAAAATTTGTTGTCTATGGATTTTTATATAACTATTCTTGAAAGGTTCAATTTAAGTTCTGCACTAGAAAATAATTTCTTGCGCATGGTGTAAACCCTTCTAAACATCAGATAAAGTTTTTCTTTAGCGCGTGATTTTTTTTATATAGAAACTTCACATATTTTTAATATTACAGAAAAACTGCGTGATAATAGTTTTTAAAAAAAAAATTTCTCGCATATCGAGCATCGGTTGCTACTATTTGAGCAGGGATTACGGTTCAGTCAGTTAGTCGTATGCGCATTTCTTGAGCTCGGACCAACCTATTGGCACGCCTAAATTTAGTTTTACACAGGTCATAAAAGGTATTTGTAAACGAAGTCGCGCACAAGTACTGGAACATACAGTCAAGAAAGGGATAGTCTTTCAATTTGGACGACATTGGAGTACAAATGTATAAGTACCAAGTCATTGATAAAAGAAATGAGCTAATTAGCCGGACATTTATTTTTCAAGTATAATTAATGATTGCAACAAAAAATATAAATAAATAAATAGATAACTAAATCTATATATATATATATATATATATATATATATATATATATTTATATATGTTTTTTATTACCATTTGATTATTTATTTACAAATGATTTTTAATAAGAAACAGTGCGTGCCCGCGTGTGTGTAATTAAAATAAAAAAAACTCTAAACAATATGGTGAATTGTACGAATAAATACAATGCGAATTTTATCTATATATATATATATATATATATATATATATATATATATATATATATATATATACGAATACATAATCATATATGGAATATTTTTATTTTGTATACTTATAAAATTCAGAATTTTTGTCCTTTCATTTGAATAATAGAAAACATTGCAATCGTATTTTAATTCGATCACTATTTTCAACGGCTCATAGAGCGCCAGTTATTTTCTGGGACGTTCCACCTATATATATATATATATATATATATATATATATATATATATATATATATATTCTATATACCCTATATAACCACCTAGCCTCTACTAATCTAGTGAAAGTTTTCTTTTATTATCAAACGATCTTTAAAATGATTGCAGTTTTCAGGTACTGCATGTAAGTCCTATTTATGAACGCAATGATTGTTAAATAACACGTTATATGCGTTATATTCATTTACTTTCTGAAAAATTAAGTTTTGGTCATATAGTAATATACTAAATCCATAATCGAATACCATTTAAGATTGAGAATGTTTAATTGGATGACAATTGCTCTTTTATAACGACTGAGTAAAAAGCGATAAGTTTTAAAGATTTTTATAGATAAACTATTGTCAAGTTTAATTACTCACGCGCTCTTTATTAACGTCTATTTTACATTACTTTAAAATAATTCGTCAAAAGTAGATTTTTCAAGTCTCATGGAAGGTCGATCGTTTTTCAAATTTCACAGTCAAAAATTATAACTGAAATATTCAAAACGTTCTTATTTCCACAATTTTTAAGGAATATTGTTACGAATCGATGTAACTAAATTAAAATGGAAATAAGTTAATAGTTGCTTTTTTTGCTCGATTAGTAAAAATTAACTTCTTCGCCCCCTTGAAACTTGCATCACAAGACCTTACCTATGTAGAAATATTCTGGACATATTCTAGGTACAAGCTGGATTCGAGGGAAAGAAATAGGGGGTTTTTTAGACACGAGCAAAATTGGCAAAAGTAAGGAAAACATAGGAACTTCTATCTTGAATCTACTTAAATGTCCTTTCTCTTTCCTTATATAGGGAGAAGTTAGGATCTTCTTGCTAGGATCCTATTCTAATTGTCCACATATAGTACTAATTCTACTTCATTTATTTATTATTTGTGATTTGGAATGGAATGAAATTTCGAGTTCAAACTAAGATGTTGCGATTAGAGTTTGTATAGAATGTTTTAAATAGTAACTAGCTTTACATGTTAGCATCTGATTAGATATTCCTATTAGAATCCTGAATAATATGGGACATATAGATAATGTAGAATCTAATAAGTTTTCTTTGCTACATCCCAAATATAAATAGGTGAAACTAAATAGATCCTTCTAAATTTATAGACAGCCGTTTATTGATATAGATTTGGCTT
Organism: Sycobia sp. Sy_11; assembly: GCA_018907035.1. Lineage (NCBI taxonomy): Eukaryota > Metazoa > Arthropoda > Insecta > Hymenoptera > Epichrysomallidae > Sycobia > Sycobia sp. Sy_11. The sequence continues at coordinate 1,883,050 of JACCIC010000094.1, forward strand.
TATCTGGATTTTTTCTCATTGTCCACCAATAGGTTATAGGTCTACTTTATCTCGAGCTCTGCCTATATATATATAAAAGCTAGCATACGGATTTTACCGTACATCAGGGCATAGGACAGATACGCATATACAGAGCATTACAAATACATAGATGCAGAAAACAAACACTCACGGCTCGGCCTCGATCGACTTGAGCTTGGCCACGTAATTGCTGGGTATGTAGCCCTCCTGCCTCGTCCTCTTGCTCTTCGCCAGCCACCAGTCGCCCTGGGTGTCGTTAAGTATCTCGAGGTGCTCGCCCTTGCGGAAGCTGAGGTCTTCGTCCGTCCTCGCGTCATACTCGTACAGGGCGACGAATATCTTGGCCGTGGGCACGTCGGCGTTCGGTATCTGGGGCATCGGCCTGATGGGATCGGGTGGCGGCGTCGGCACCGGGCTCACGGCCGCGACCGCCTCGATGCTGGGATTGCATATGCGGTCAGGCTTCTCCTTCTCCACGTCGCTGTGGCAGCTGAAGCAGTTACCCATTTTTCCTTCTTCTTCTTCTGCTTCTTGCTGTCTTGCTTGTTTCGAAGGGCCGTTGTTATTGTTATATAAGGTATTTATGTGGAGAGAGAGAGAGAGAGAGGGGGAGAAAGGTCAACAATCCTCTTTAGCACACGCCGGCGATAGGTTTTGGAAAGTGTCGCGTTATATTTATATATATAAATATATAACGGTTCTCGTCCTCAAGAGTCCTTTGGGCACGACATCGCTATCTCGGACTCGGTGTACGTGGGTTCACTGAGCGATGTCGTCTGATATCTTGGAAGTTATCCATGCATTCTAATGTTCGTAGGACGTCCGTGTGGTTCTGGCCAGTTTATGTGCCTTTATCGTATATTTATTGTGCGTATTGTATTTCTGGCGAGTCTAGGGCAGTGCAAATTTTCACCCGCATTAATTTATCACAACCTTTATTTTACTGGAAGAACCTGTAACAAATATAGTTATTGCGTAATTAGACAAGGTAATCGAGTCGAAGAATGATTAATTTATGATATAAAAAATAACAGAAGCTACTCGCAGGCACGCAGGCATCCGCCCCCCCCCCCACACACACACAAATGTAGAAAGTTATGACATAGAGAACGCGATTATCTTTAATATTACGCTTCATGACCGTTTATTCAATAAAAGTTTTGCCGATATGGTCTCGACGTAACAACGGACCTGTTTTTCTACAAGTTATATACACAGAGTCCATACTTTGCTTCGCGGATACTTAAAGACGTTATTGTTCGAAAGAAATAATATTAACATTTATTACTTTTAAACAATATATCCTGAGCATCTGTTTTATATATCGCTTTAGCTATACATCATCAAAACTAACTGCTTCTAAATATAAGGTAAAACAGTGCCTTATCGAGAGTTACTTGATTCGCATTTGACAAAACTTGAATGAAAATTTGAGACGCTCATTTTCATTGTAAAAATTATATATATATATAATATCGCTAAAGCAATTTACTTCGCAGTTTCATGATTGTTACAGCACAGCGTATATGTGCATTATTAAGGTTTTGCAATAAGTGTTCACACACGCGCGCTTTTTTTCCACGTGCTTGCAAATTTATTTCCTAACAAACTCCAGACGTATTTTATTAATGATTACGATGATATTAGTTATACGAAGTTACAATTGTTACAGATTCCTTAAATATCTGATTTCGTTAATGATACGACTGCTTTATACATGCAGGAAGGGAAGAATACCGTAAAATTCAATTTTATAAAATTATTTTATTATTTGCAATTGTGAAAAGTATACCGAGTTGCGGGATAGATTTTTTTAAAATATCGGGCACATACATACATATATAGATACTTTCTTGTTGAAAGTTACGAAAAATTGGAATATTTCAGGATTGCGACGAAGTTTATGCTCGAGTATACGGTATATATATACATAATTGCAGTTTGCGAAAATTTCTCCCGTAAATTTTATTAATGCATAGAACCAATTAGGAATCAACATTGAACATTGTTTCCTTATATCTGCAATCAATTAACATTCAGTTTATATAGATTAGGAAATATTTGTTCATTCATTAATTTTAAAAGCTAAGAATTAAAAAAGTCTTGTCACTGCAATTTTATTATATCAATGAAAATTCTGCTATATATATATATATATATATATATATATATATATATATATATATATATATATATACACACATTCTCGTCGGCAATATTGAAACGAAAAGGATTACACTCGAGGAAGAAACCCGCGGAGAAAGTAAAATCATATATAGGCGTTGACCGGCTGGTAAAAAGAGAGAGGGGGAGTAGGCGGTAGGGAGTACGAGGGGGGGGGGCACAGCTCGTTTTAAAGATGAAACGAAATCCCGAACGGGAGTACAACGAGAGAGAAAGAATGAGAGGACGAAACGAGAAGAATGAGAGACGAGAATGAAGAATGGCGGGGGGAGTCGAGGGGAGCTTGGCGAGGGGCCGGGGGAGGGAGGTAAGGCAAGTACAAAATCTTCCCACGACGCGGTGCGCGGTGCGCGGACTCGCGCGAGCTGCACCAGTATAATAGTGAACCCAGTCGTATTTCTGCATATAATGCGCTCGCGCGCGCGCCCGCCGCCGCCGCCGCTCGAAAATTGCCTTTAAAGCTTTTGGCCGGAGCGAACGAAGGCGCGGTGCTCCGGGGAGAGCGAGAGAGCGAGAGAGAGAGAGAGAGATGGAAAAACAGAGATATTACCGGGTATAGGTACAGAGGGATGGAGGGGCGGGGGAGAGGGCAGAAACTTAAAGACCCCCGTAAATATACGCAAGAGCCGTCGGCGCCCCGCGACGCGACGGACAAAGGGCGAAACCAGGAATGCGCATCACCGTGCATCTTCTCCCTTTTCTTATTTTACGTTCGCCCCCCTTCTGCCCCCTCCCTCCCGCCGCCGAGGCTCTCGACTTTTCAGTTTTCTTGCTATTCCGAGCTTATACCGGCACTTCGTGCGCATCCTACCACTTTCTCACAATTGTCAGAGAAGAAGAAAAAAGCAACCTCTCGGCTCTCGAAGCAATCACTACTACATAATTAATTCGATTATGTAACGTCGCCGAAGCAAAAAAAAAAGTGTTTTTTCATTAATAAAAAGTTAAAACGCTCTCTTTTCTGAATTTTTAATCTTTAAACGGACTCGTAATAGCCGAAACTTACATTGACATTTTGATATTGTTACCGCGAGAATCGTTAGTTTAGAATTAACAGAAAAAGTTTCTTCAATAGGACGGTAAAAATTGTGCTAAGTACGGATTTTTAAAAAAATCTTACCTTCCTTTTCGAATCTAAAATTCATAGCTGTTCCAAGCTTTTTCTCTTTGGTTTAAATAAATGTTTTTTTTGCTCGTTCTAATCACTGTCTATATTCAACTGAGAAATTTATGAATGAATTTAATGATTCCGTATTTGTTTTCGAAAATAATTATTCTTACGTGTATTTACGGAACTTTAATCAATCTCACTATACGGTTTTTAAATACCCTTTAAAATACCCTTAGGCCCTCAATTTTTAAAGGATTCTATAATTTTATATATAAAGATAACGTTAAAGGGTTAATATGAGATATGCTTTACCAACATTCTATATAGTATGCATCTATGTACATTGAAAGTTAGGTATACGCAACAGAAAATTCAAGCAATTAACATTAACTGTATGTGTCATCGAGATGTATCGGTCGATTCGAAAAATATTACTGCATTTCTTATGCATGGCAAAAGGAATGCACACATATTCTACAAGTATATACAGTAATAACGACAAAAGTATTTCTCGTCCAGCTCGCTGTAATTTCAATATACAGTAATGACTTACGGTGTACGCGAAATCCCAGCGAAAAAATCGAAAGAGAAAAATATTGGTACGATTAAAGTGTGCGTGTTTTTGTTGTTGTTGTTGTTGTTGTCGCTTTACTATTTAGAGGATAATTGCAAAATTTTCGCGTATACGCTCTGTAAGCGCGGTATTTACATTAGAATCCAAGCGCATACGCAGAACGTAATATAATATTGCCGAGACGAAAATAGATTTCGTTTACTGTCTCATTCTCAAATTCAACTTTCACATTCCTGCACGTTAAAGTTAATTAAACTCAATTGGATGACACTCGCGGCGCTAATGCGTTGATGGGACGTTTTCTTCGAAAATCTAATAAGGATCAGAGGCACGCGTATATGTGTGTGACAGACTACGTAAATGCCCATAATAGATTAATATATATATATTACAGGGCGCGGTATCAGGCGTTGTTGAGCGTGAAGTAGTCGCTGTTATTCAAACTTCAAATATATCGATAGGCAAGGGAAGGCGACTCTGTAGATATAGATTCTCACCCCCCCCCCTTCCCATCATACAGGCATTCGCGTAAAAAGCGGAAGATGTAGCAGAAGAGAGCGGCGCACTCACGGGCAGAGAGAGAGAGAGAGAGAGAGAGAGAGAGAGAGAGAGAGAGAGGCAAGATGTATGGATGGATGGATAGATTTTTCGTTTTCTCACAACTGCCAGTCGCCGCGTGCCTCGGGAATTATAATGAATGGTATATATATATATATATATATATATATATATATATATATATATATATAATACATACACATACATATATATATACATAGATCATACATACATACATACATAGCAGAGTATACATAACCATCAGGCTTTATCTGAGAGACTGCGTGTGCTCGCGGCGGGCGCTCACGCAAGGTTACCGCGCGCGCGGCAGCTTCCATCGTTGCCAAGAATCTTTCTCCTTTCGTGTCTCTCTCTCTCTCTCTCTCTCTCTCTCGCTCGCTGCTGCTCGCAAGGTGTATGTACCCTATAGATACACACACACACACACACACACACACACACACACACACACACACACACACACACACACACACACACACACACACACACACACACACATATATATATATATATATGTAAACATATATACATTCCTATGTATTTACCTACGCGTTTCCAGTTGTTTAAATCTGTACTTGGTGTGCCTACACGTGTGTGTGCGTGCGTGCGTGCACGTATTTCTGTATTTTACCTATCTCTGCCGACATAAACATGCTCGCTGGCCGCTACTCGTTCCATTTCTTTTTTTTTTGCGCTCATATATACCATATGCAGGCGCGGATGTGTTTGTGCAATTTGCGTGTATGTATGGATGTATGTATGTATGTATGTATGTATGTATGTATGTATGTATGTATATATATATATATATATATATATATATATATGTATATAATATACATCGCCGAACACGTTCCGCAGAGAACACTTTCTACAATTCCTAATACACGCGAGTGCACGCGCGTGGACGTTGACGCACATACTCACACACACATACGAGCGCGCGCGCATACACTCATAAAAGCAAACAGACCCAGCCCAACCCCCATAACGTCTTAAAGAAGACCCTACTAATATTGTAAGGTGATATAAATCGAAATAGTCTCCTTGTTTTCCACTTCTTTTCAGATACATTCGCTGTTATGTACCTGTTTGGAGTTATAGAATAGGTTCGCTAAACAAACTATATTAACTATATTATACTGAAAATTATTCCCTGATGACTTCTCTGATCACTATGTACAGTACACTGATTATAATTGGAAATCCGTGCTAAGAAATATAAGGGGAAGGAGAGGGAAAAACACACTGTCTCCAGACGAAAACTGGAGGATCCTGTTTATTTGATATATATAGGAATAATCAGAGCGCGGTTTAGCGCACAAAAAAAATAAGAATTCACTCGGGGACAGTGTACCAAGATGTTTATAAAATATATAAACGATGCCGTGTCTTGTGGATGCGCGCACCTGTGCCGATATGTGCATGCCGAGCTCGTTCTCGTATTTCTGCACAAAGCGCATACTTTATACACTTATACACTCGGTCGCATGGCATGCGATGTGAGCTTCGATACGAGAGAGAGAGAGAAAAACATCACAAGCACGTACACGCCCGTCTGGTATTCCACACGCATATATATATATATATATATATATATATATATATATATATATATATATATATATATATATATATGGGATATATAAAATGCACGTATGCAGCTGTCGCGACTCGTAAGAGGCGCGGTGTCATGTGTGTACACAAAGATACACGCAAAGTAGACACACTATATATAATACTGGCACGCGTGAACGTATTGTAGGTAATTCTCACCGAAGAGAACGATGGGGTCTTTTGTCCCACTCCCTTATTTATCCGAGCTCTCCGCAACTCTGGCGGACGATGTAAATATGTAATCAAGGCTCCTGCTCCGGTATATTATACAGGCATATTATACGTTCTGTGGTGGCTGACGACGAGAGGCCCTCTGTTGCCGCTGCTGTTACTGCTGCTGCTGCTGCTGCTCTCGGCAGACGAGGATTTCGCGCACATTTGCACGGGGTCGAGAACTGTGTGTTACGGACGAACGAGCGACGCGATACACATGTAGGATAAGGGGGTTGTCAACCAAAAAAAAACAACAGAAGAAACAGAAACCAACCGCACAGTCACGAGGCGTTAAAAAATCGTGGGTGTGGAGGCCGAGAAGACCACGCCATTGTTCACTGTCCGCAGTTCACTCTCGCGCGCTCGCGCACGATGAACGTAACCGACGGCACACAGCAGCAGCACCGCACAAGCACAACGGCACACCGCACCGCGCGCGCGCGTGAGAGGTAACTCGTAACAGGGATAGAGAGAGAGAGAGAGAGAGAGAGAGAGAGAGAGTGCGAGCGAATCGAACGATCGTGCCGCGAGAGAAAGAGAGGGAGCGAGGGGGCGCTACAGGCAGCGCCGCGCGCCGCTGCTCCGAAAGCGTCTGAAACTCCGAATTATTTTATTTTATACGCGTGCTCCGAAAACCCGACAGGCCCACGCGCACCACCCGCCCTTCCCCTCTCACCCTCGCGCGCCTGTCATTACTCCCTCGCGTTTTCATACAACTTCTTTTACCGCCTCGTCGCGCAATAATGCGCGTCTATATAGTATAGCACTGTCGTCCGTAATGCAATCCCTAAAATTTCGGTTAAATCAAGGCGGATTTTCGTTATTGTATAGGAATTCCATCGGGCGCATTCACACTGACACGGGCATTCCCCGGTGTTATAACGTTTCAGCTGATTTCAGCCCAGCGGCGGCAGCGGCGGCTTCTCGCTAGCGCGCCGTATACGACGCGCGTATAATACGCGATCTTAAGGTAAATGCCGGGTAATAGTGGCACGCGCGCGAGAATAACGTCAATGTCTCATCGAACATCACTGGACTTTGAATGAAGGCAGATTATAATAAGGGCAGAGATAAAGAGACGCGCGGAGAAATGGGAATTTTCAGACTTGGAAAATTAGGGATTCAACTGTATATACGTTAAACGTCTAATGCCGAAATTCTTCTTTAATTCCTATACCTTTCTGATTTTATATATATATATATCACAAATAAAAAATTCACACAATGAAAAAAAAACACTTTTAATCGTAACTGAATAATATACGCGCATTATTATTCTGTTAGCAATAATAATAAAGTAATACTAATTTTTATTTATTTACTATTCATTCGGTTTAAAATATTTTAGAATCTATAAAATGTTAAACCACACGTACGTAGTTAATGTACATATTATATTTATATAACAGATTACAACAATTATAAATCCGTCTATTTTATAAGTAAATAATTAGTTATACGATCATTTTTAAATATTTTTAATTTCCTTAATACCTGAATAAATGTGTACATACAATATAAATATATATTTAAATTATGGGTATATATAATAAAATATATTTATAGATGGATATATATAAAGGCAATATATACCTATCAAGATTTATTTTTCAAATAAAAAAGAAAGTAAAAAAATAAATTTTAAAGAGAACTCGATCACCAGAAAATGCGGTCAGTGTTTGTTATATGTGATTTCTTATAAATATAATTATAAAACAAGCAAGATTATAAATTTTACAGTTGCATTTAAAAAATCACATGTTTATACTACATGGTATGTTCAGTTCACTCATTGTAATAGTTTTATCCAATTAAAATTAGAGCAGCTTTTAAATGCTATTATTTATAAACTGTTTTGCATAAATTTATGCTCGTTAATATTTTATTTTTCTGACTGTTCTCTGTACTCTTAAGAAATTAATTGTCAGTTAGAAAAAAGATGGACCCTTAGAAAACACAAAAAAAAATATCAATTTTCTATAGCCTCTTGTTGCATACATAATAACGTGTAAAAATTGTAGGTATTTCCAGCCCGAACTCTACGTGTACTGTTTTATGTGTACGCGTTTTATATCAATGCGTATAAGAACTGAATCAGTTATGCTCATATATTGAATATTTTTCAATATCGAGTGTATAATACGAAGGAATATTTATATAGGTGTCAACGTATCAATTATATCGAATTAGCATAGGGAAAGCTTTATAGCAAAGGCTTTCGTATATAATAAATATATGATTTCCGACCTTGTTCTACATCTCGTTTAAATAACTATAATTTTCGATTGCAAACGAAATTGTATAAATAATTTACAAGTGACGTAAACAATTTATTCCGACGTTTCATTCTTATATATCGGTGTTTGATTCTGCTGTCAAAGTGTCTTGCATTTTTTTAAGCACGGGCCAATTTCTTTGCATCATTTTCGACAACTAATTTTCTTGAAACTTTATATATATATATATATATATATATATATATAATAGTTTTCCGAAATGTTCAGTACATACAATAGAAAATTAAAACATGTATGTTACTGTAGTATCTCAAGAATTTAGTTTTCTCCTTCTTGCAAGCGTCCGGAAAACATTTCTTAAGTGTCAGAGAGATGAGCGAGGAAATGGGAAATGGGGGGAGAGACGGGGAGAAGGCTGACAAAGCACTGATCAATAATCGAGGCATTAATATATATATATATATTGAATAGCATAATTAAAATATTTTCATGCACTATTTGATCTAAAATATCCAAGCATCTTTGAAAAGCGTATATATACTATAATAAAATTTAAATTGCCACATAATGCGTAGATCTGAAGCAAGTGCGAATAGCTTGGACAATTCGTGTGGACAATAGAATAAATTTATGGAAAATTAATCTAAAATGTGTATATATTTGAAATGCATCGAGCGTCAATCGCGCAAGTGTTAATATATATATATATATATATATATATATATATATATATATATATATATATATAGTAGGTCGTACAATGTCCGTAAATGTTTTGAAATTTAAACGAAAATTTATGCGAAGCACATAAAGACAATATAACGCACGCGAATGCAAGAAAAATGCGAAAACAATGTTTCCTTTACTTTTTTTTGTTTTGACGAAACTTGGAAATGCTCGAATACCCGTGTGGGCAAGGGTACTATTTTATAAACGTATATACATTTTTATTAAAGTGTATATATAATATATATATATATATATATATATATATATATATATATATATATATATATTTGTTGACTTATTGTGCGCAGAGAAAAAAAAACTTTACTATTATCAAGAAAATATTTTTGCGAATAGTATGTATACCGAGAAAACCGATTTGTTGCAATTCAGTGTATATATATATATATATATATATATATATATATATATATATATATATATATATAGCAAAAAAATTGTTTCTAAAAGAAATAAATCTATACACACATAAATAATATCTAAATTTAAGATTCTATTTTCTTGATATTAAGACAATATTTACGAAATAACTGAAGACATAGTTATTGGAATTCGTGAGTAAACGAAATATTTTCTTATTAATACACCTTTATGTTTGAGTTCATTTTTTAATATTTTTAAAAAAGCTATCGTTAATATACTATGGATTATACGGATAGGATCAAAATGTCAGATATTAGTACATTGCAATTGAATTAACGGCATTACAAGTGAATCATAACCTTAAACAATTCTGTACAATTGAAAAAATTTTTTAATAAAATATATCTATTCTATAGGCTTACTTTAATGTATGCGTATGCGCGCGCGCGTGTGTTAAAACTATTCTAGTCTTGCTGTCAACATTTTTTTCCATCATATTAAATTTCAGAAATGAGAAAAAATTGATAAAAATTTCTTGAAAAAAATACAGGGCCATCTTACTATAAATTCTATTGCATTATGCAAGGGTTGCTTTACCGTACGGCAGCGAATAGTCGCCCTTTCAATGTAAACTTCTTGGAAGTATATGATATATTTTAACCGTTCAACGAAACTTTGATACATTTATAACATTTTCTAATTAAATTAATACAAATTCAACAATTCCGCATAAGATTGATGAAAAAAACTCAAAACACCAATGAGAATTGTATAAATTTATCTATACAAAGGAGGGGAGTGGCGAAAAAATAAAAGCAAAAGATTTATAAATAATGCGGAGTGCGTTAAACTTTCCAAAGCAACTTTTACTATGATTCTCTCTCTCTCTCTCTCTCTCTCTCTCTCAGTCGTCGCGCGCCGCCGTGTCCAATTAAACTTGCGCTACGCGTAATATAAGATGGACGCGCGGTCCCGGTGCGCGCGCGAACGCGCGTATCTATCAACATAATATATATATATATATATATATATATATATATATATATATATAAGCATAGAGAGTGAGTGTGTGTACCGCCGCGCCCGCGCGCGGATACATCGCCCACGCGCGCGCAAAACGGAGCCGCGTATTTGCGCGAACAATCGCCGCGGTTCGAATGGGCGTTAGAATTTATATGCACCCATCTCTCTCTCTCTCTCTCTCTCTCTCTCTCTCTCTCTCTCTCTCTCTCTCTCTCTCTCTCTCTCTGTGCGCGCGTGTTTGTGTGTGCTCGCATATTATATGCAGAGCAGATGTCGAGAGTTGTTGGTTGGTTATATGTTATATGGGTATACTGTTAAAACTTCCGACATTACCGTTATTAGACGAGCCTGTCACTGAGCTTCTTAAACAATTTGGCACGTGTGCGCACGCGTGTGTGAAACTATCTTATGCTTGTCGTATATACCTATATGTCCCCTGTAATGTGCGCGTATTAATTTACATATGTGGCTATGGCGGAAGGAGGGCTTTAGCAAGACCTGTCGAAGGTAGAATTATAGAAAAAGAGGGAGGGAGGCAGAGGGAGAGAGTTAAGCTCACCGGTAGCTGACATAAAAGCACATAATTTATGAAAACTGATTCGTTTCTTCGAAAAGAAATCGAACTATAAGTTTTACTATGCTAATTTTTAGAAATTATATATCGATAAAAATTTCGAATTTATATAATTATATGGTAAATATACTAGAATTTTTGTTTTTCGACATCTATATACAGAAGCTTCTGGCAGAATGTAAAGAAGTTATTTTAATAAGCTTAAGGGGCCTGTTTTGGATCGAATAAAGTACATTTCATTATCAGCGCGAGTAGATTTGTAGAAAAAAAATTATATAAATACAAACTGTGTCGCTCTTTTATAAGGATGATTAGCTTTGTAAAACTAAAACGTAACATAATTATTCCTAAACTTATTCATTAAACTATGTGAATATTCTCTATAAAACGCTGTTTTCCGTGCACGATCGTTGATAGCACTTATTATTAAATTGAAATGGATTTTTATATATTGATATTATATATACACTGATGGACAAAACGAGTTTAAACCCTCCTGATGAAAGTATTTAATAACTTTTCTGTTTTTTTTTTTTTAAATATCTTAATTTTTTGTTGTTAAAATTCGATAAACTTATAAGTTTGCGACTTTCAGCAACTAAAAAATCGATAAATCAAATGGCTATTACATGATAAATAATACATTTAGGCAATACCAATGGAACTAAAGAAGTATACTATTATTTTCCAACTATGTGATTTTTTTTTCTTTCATATTCTCCTATTAATTTTTTAAATTATAATAAATACATATAATATGATATAATTGTCTTTTTTAAAAACTTTTGAAAAGTCATCTTTTCAACAATATATCAATAATGTGAAATTGCACGCGAAAGCATCGTATAATACATAAGATCGCGCAACGATCAGGAATACATTTAAAAAATGAACTTTCTTATATTTATCGATGTTGTATTTTGTTGCGGATATAAACAAAATAAAAGCAGACAAGTATAGCCTGCGGTATTCACTCGCATTCACATTACTTTTACGACAAACACACACACACACACACACACGCGCGCACGCACGCACGCACACACATGTATGTATATAACTTCGGCTCCGATTTAAGAATTGCCATTATACACGAACATGTTTATAATCGTAATGCGTGCACCTGAACAATACAAATTTACGAAAGCCAAACGCATGAGTTTCACTTGTTAGGAGTTAGAGCATAACTGTACCAAGCAAAATAAATCGCAAAAGTACGAAATCGAAGCAAATCGATTTATTCTTCTCTCTCTCTCTCTCTCTCTCTCTCTCTCTCTCTCTCTCTCTATACGTATATGTTTATTATATTATATATTTTAAAAATTCTGCCTTTAGACATTTGCTTTTATTTATTTATTTTACTTCGAAGACGATATTTTATCGTTCATACTTTTTAAGTTAAGTCGGTTAAACCGTAAAAAAGATGAATTTCGTTCTATAAAGTTTTTTTAATTATATTATATCGTAACTATAAGATCTAGTAAGAAATAATTTAAATGTGCTATAATAAAAATCAATTAACTTCAAAAATATATTGGATCCTTCATTTTCCTTGCAAACTAACTAATTGATTACGGTGACTGTTTTTAAATTAATAATTGTTTTGTTTTATCACATTTTGGAGGAAATTAAATTGTCCATCCATTATTTTTTCTAATATATCATTAGATGAAACTATTTTTAATTTATAACGAAACACAATGCTTATGTGCCAAACTAAAAATTGTTACTTGTAGTTAATAATGTACGTTTGGATTCATTTCAGAAAATGTGAGCAATTTTATGTTGTATTTAGCTAATAATTTTTGTTCTGTATTTGAAGTTTACATTTTACGACTGTATAATAGAATGATTCTGCATAATAATATGGAGTTTCTCAAAATTAATAAAATGTAACACAACATTTATTTTAATATAATTTAGCTATGAATTAAAAAATATCATTATACAATAAGAAATATAAACGCAGTGTAAGTTAATTTTAAAACATTTTTCTTGCTCACTAATGATGCCAACTTTATATTACATATTTTAAAATTTTAAATAATATTCGTTGTTTGATTACAAAGTTAAAATTAATTGTATTGTAAATAAAATATGCATTTTTTTTTAAATTGAAACTTGTTTAACAATAATAAATATTTAGGAAAGCTTACAATTTTATTTGAAAAGTATTTTAAATATAAACTATTATTGTTTAAATCTTCTAAATATTTTATTTAACATAACCAAAAGAATCTGTGAGTATAATATTAAATTCTTTAGCTATAATCGTGTTTACTAAATGATCATAAAATGTACTTTAAAATAATTTATTCTTATACAGTATATATTGTTAACCAATAAATAACTAGAAATTCAACAGTCTACTTGTGCATAAGAAATTAGATTTCATATTGTTTAATATATGTTTACTCATACTATGTATGAAAACAAAATGACAACCACTCAGATAAAACTAGAAGAATTCTTAAAAATTAAAGAATTCCACATTATTTGACCACTTTCTTTTCTTACTTTTTACAATTTATTTTATCATTGGCTATCTCATGCATAAATGGGCTTATCAAACAATAAAGGAAGCAGTATATTCTCACACTTACTATACTTATTTCATGCGTTTAGCTTTGACAGTCATAGTAATGAATAAAAAAAGTTATTTGCTTTTATCTTTTCTTCAATATTTAAATATACAGTCACATTTAATACAAAACATTAGCTACAGAAGCTTAGATAAGAATGACTGTCAATAAAGCACTGTAGTATAAGTTTAATATACTGTGTCTCTCTACTACTAACAACTAATTATTTATAAAAATTGAAAGCTTAGAATTTTGTACAATACAAACTTATTTTGAGGTTAAAAACGCACCGTAGTATCAGTTAAAATTAGTTTATGCTTACCTTCTTCTTTCTTCTTCTTGATAATTTCATAAATTAATAACTATAGTAAATGCAATACTTCACTTCACATTGTCTTCTCTGAATAGAAGAAAATAGATATTTTTGTTTAACTTTTCCACAAAAGACGACAATTCAAAAACTGTCGTAGAGAATAAATCGAAAGCAAAAAATAGAAATAGTTATTATAACAAATATACCCACGACCTAGTTTTATTCACTTCGAAAAACTAATTACTATATAAGAAAGCGAAACTATACAACAATAACATTTATATCAAAATACTTTCGGCTTCATATAACGACGCCGAACTGACAACAATTAATTAATTTATAAAAAAGAATTGCGGAATTTCCCGAAAGTTACTAATTTACTTAGTACTTAACTTACATCAGTTTACATCTTACATATGTTGATTTTCTAATATTTGATATATAAGTTACTTATACACACACTACATGTAATGTAAATGTAATAAGAGTAATAACTAGTAATAAGCCTGATCATCGTTTTCGACATTAGTAATAATAATAATAAATAAAGGTGAATGCTATGCGAACGCGTAGAACTCTGACTAGTAGCGCCATCAAGCGATGACCACTGCAAGTAGTACTAAAGATTAGTCCTATTACGCAGGCGCAAGAAAATAGTGGCAAAAGAAAAATTCAAATTAGCACAAATCTAAATTAATGTTAAAATATTGATGCGTACTGTACGTAAAATCAGAGATAGTTATATAAATAATTTAAAAAGTCATCTTTTAATTTATAATATATCTGATAATATTCGGATGTCATATATTGAGAAATAGTTTAAATAATAATTATCTCAAAAGTGTTCCGGCAAAATGTAAGTAGCTATCGCACTCTATATTAAAATACATATATTACATATTAATCTATGTAAAAAGGAGATTATACTATATTTCAAATAAAGAATATTCTGAAAGGGAATGAAATTTAGCTTGTCTAGTAGCAATAATTGGTCTATTGATATATATATATATATATATATATATATATATATATATATATATTTAATAATAAATAATGATCCAACTGACAAAATAGTAAAAAAAATTAATTTTCTTTTATTCGTTGTTTTAAACAGAATAACTAACATTAAATTTCCAATTTTCTAATTTGAAAAGTTACTAAAACTTATATGATAAGGTCATATTTTAGTATTACTTTATATTTTACTAATTACGATCAAATCCAAACAGAAGGAAAATTACAATTTATATTTGATAATAATAAAAATGATCTAAAGCAATGTAAAATAAATTGTAAAAAATTGAAGATATCTTACGTAGAATAAGCGTCCATAGGTTCAGAAAATCATTCAAAATAATCTACGAATTTGAAAGAAACGTTAGACAGTCAAGATAAATTTCTACATTGTCCATATATGAAAATACTAAATTTCAATATTGGTCATCATTTATATACTAAGGCATATATAAAAATAATAACTTTGGATATATAAGATATAAAAATAGTAATTATGTTCTTTAGTTTTGTTTTACTATCTAGGTATCTTATTATATTTAGTAGATGACCAGTTAGAAAATTAGAAATTTTATTTCAATTCTTGTTTTGAAAATAATACAATCTACATTGTTTTATACTTAATTTTTAGTATTTCTCAAATGGATGATGTAATAAAGCACCCGCAAAGTCGGAAAAAGTAGTGTTTGTTTCTTCCTATTCATTATAAATATAATGATTCTTATCATTAATTTGCTATTTATTATAAGTATTCTCTCATTAGTAAAAAGGTTGTAAAAATTCAATATCTCAACCGTCAATAGCATAATATATAATTTTTCAATAACATATGATTGTATACTGATATTTGTCAAAAATCTAATATTCTATATGTAACGTCTAGGTTAAATCATAAGAAAAAATATACAGTTATCGAGAAATTTAAAAAGACATCTATATAAAGAATGATGATTACTTAAATAAAAAATAAATTTCTGCGCTATGAATATGCTTATAAAACAAACAAATGATAATTCTTTTGATTTAGACAATGGTACAATTTTGGATCACTGAAGGGCGTCGGTAGAAAATGTTATTGTTATATGATGAAATAAATAAATTGAATAATACACGTGTGGAAATAAACAATTGAATATATACTTAACAAATGAATTGAAAACCTTTCTAAATTGCACTATTCCTTCTTCTTTCTCATCTAAGTAATTAACTTCTTATTAGTGTGACGAAATAATTATTATTATCTTATATTTTAAAAGCAAAAGTGCAATAGCGATGTAATTATGTATCGCAAAATGCCCTCGGAGTTTCCACTAAACACAAAGGAGGAATTTGAACGTTTCGAAAAACACCGGCAAATATTGAAGAATGGTAATTTTTGTAGAGAATTCTATAAATCAGTTATATTATACTAAAATTATTGTTCTTTTTTTTATTAGTCAACTCTATCTCGTCGTCTGTGCTTTTTAGGGCTTCACCAATATGGGAATTCAAAATCGAATACCAAGACAAGACCATATTAGAACATTTCAACATCAAAATCAAAATCTGAGATACAAGAATATTGGTCTTGGCAAGACTTTGTGACTAAGTATTTTAAGAATCTTTGTCTCGGTTATACTATATTATTTGAAACTTGTAATTCATTAGAAACTTTATATGTCATTTGCATACTCAACACATATATAACGCATCGTGTATATATACCTTATAATTACTTAAAATATCTAACTTGTAATGAACGATTCTAAACAGCCACTTTTTAATGAAATAAAACAAGTATTGTCTCGAGTTCAAATTAAAAATAAAATAATTGTGTCTTATTAGGACAAAGCCAAAATCTGCTTATATTATAGTTGGCTTTGTTCATTTTTGCACTCTACGTTTGTACTTTTCAAAGGAATGGGTTAAAAGTATATTAAAAGCCGATATATGATCAGTTTAATGTAATACTATTATTTTTATACCTTTCATTTTATTTACTTTTCGATATAATATTTTCTAATTCTTATTTCATTGCAATTGTCTTGGCATGAAAAACCATTATTCGTTAAAATATGCTCTTGGCCTTCCGAATGTTTATATACTGTTTTAAGTAATGACCGTCCCATGCTGAAAATTACCACCAATACTCTCTTGTCAAGACTAAGACAAGACAGATATTCCCAAGATTCGTATAAGACCCAGACAATACTTTAATTGACAATACTTTACCATACCGAGACAATATTTTACGAAATCTCGTCTTTTCATGGTATTGGCGAAGCATTAATATTTTTCTGTTCATTGCTTTATCTTATTTTCTCTAAAACTAAACTCTCTTAAAACTAGCGTCAAATTTAATGGATGGATAAATATTCACGTTAGCTGTTATTTCATTTACAGTTCATCTTTAGAAGTTTTGCTTATACAATTGAGACTGCTATTTGCTAATTTCATGTGTATTCTACATAATCTTCAGAATTTCCATTCATTGCAGGAAGCATAAGAATTTTCTACAATATCGTAAATTATAACAAGCTTTGAATTCAATAATTTTAAAAGAATTATGCTAAATATCGATGCTGTCCTTTAAAATACGGAATGTAAGACCTGTTTTTTTCTTCGATAACATATATTTATGGTGAATCGGACTATCCTTTAGATACTAATGGTTACAATGGAAAAGTTTTTTCGTATATGCTAATTCGATTGCACTTCAGCGATAAGGCTATTGCACAGAACAAGAAACAATTTGCATTATGCATATGTTTTATATCTATATATTTGAAACATAAAATATGGATATACTTCGAATATTCTTATGCTTCGTTTTTATAGCATTTGTTCCTTCTTCCTTATTCCTATTTAACCCTCAGCAACTAAATATAGATAGACATCGTCATAGTTAAATTTATTGCCGATTCGATTCTGATTAACGCATGAAAAATTACATAGCAATCTTTACTTTACTTTTTCCGTAATAATTCTATGTTTTTTAATACTCTGTATCAAAACATTTTTTATACACTTATTTTATGTACCATCATAATGATCTGAACTTCAAGACCAAAAACGGTAATAAAAATGAAAACGTAATACTCAACAAAATGCAATGTAAGGATTATATTTAGTAAGTATTTTTCTCTTAATTACTAAATTTGATGTACTTCATAATTTTAATTAAAACACTATTTTTAATAAAGACCTAATGAAATTAATGGTGAATAAATTATATTAATTTTTATCCATCTTATTATTTTATTACATATTTTTATTTTAAATAATATAAATACAGTAAGTAATATAAAACTTAAATTAGTATCAACTGATAAATTACCCGATAATGTGGAGAAAAACCGATGATGTATGTTGCACTTTTAATTCTACTTTAATACGTTTTATGCTTCAGTTTTCTGCATTTCGGACAATTATACTTTTTTTTTAAATAAATTTGTGAAGAACTCTGAAATTTTATTAACGTAAGCAATATTTTCAGCTACTTATTGTTTTATTTTTCTTTAATTATTTGTTTAAAGAAATGCTAAAAAAATAATATAGTCATAATTCCATAACAGAGGTTTGGAATTTTTGAAAAATTCAGAAACGTTAAATATTTAAGCTTTTTTATTATGGAATAAAATTAATTTATGATTTGAAATCTTTTTATATTTGAAAAGTTAGGATTTTTTAAGTTCAAATTTTGCCGTTTTTAGTAACTTAGACTATGTCTCGAAACATAATTAATTAACATTTTTTGAATACTCATAATGTTATTTTCTGCTTAAAGCGTAAACAATCATTTTAAGTGAATTTAGATCAATAATAATAATAATAATTTTTTATAGAGGAGGAGAAAATCCTTTATGGATCCGGGGACCGGTCCCATAGGAGGAGTTTGATTTTTCCCATTAGGGCTCGTCTTAAACGCAACAACTGAAGTCAATAGCGATGCCTTGTGATAGTTTTATTTATTTCAAGCAGCTAAATTCCACCAATTACAGAGAAGTTTTTAACCATAGTTATTTGGTTTTACGGATGATGATGACGAGCTGGAGTGGCCCCACGATCTTCTACGTTTTGGATTATTTTCGTGTATCCACTTTTCAACGTTAGTCACGATACGGTGCAAAAACCTGTATTCTTCTGCTTTTGAAGTAGTTCATACGTGACAAAATACCATTTGACGTCACTCGGCTTCAATTACAGCACCCAATGTCGTCATTTCTGGACCATCCCTAACACTTTTAAACATTTGAAACAGTTGATTCATCTACTTGTAATATTTTTTCGAGTTCTATAAGTATTTGACATCGTTCCTGATCGAGTAATTCCTGTTATGATCTATCTTCAAACTTTTACGGTGCGCCAGCATGTTCTTTATCTTCAAGTTCAACATCATTTTTTTTAAGCATCGAAAGCAGTCTCTGAATGTCGTATTTGACAGAGCATTATCACCATAAACCTCAATAAGAATTCTATGTACTTCAGCTACAAATTTCTTTTGCATAAAGAGGTGCAATAAAATTTCCCACAAATAAATGTTATATGGTACAAAAGTATACTTTTTCAAAACTAATAAAAGATTACGTTATTTACACCAAAACGAACTACCCTACACTATAATTTAATGTTGGATACAAGACTACTTTGTATTTGCATTTCAATTCGAAATTCTATACATGGAGTACTGCTACTGCAATCTTTGAAGGAATAGCGAAAAATTATTCTAGGTCCCAATAATTTTGACTCTAAAATTTGTTATTTTGCATTTTTAAATTATTATTATAGAAGGTGCTATTTATTCTAATCGGGTTTCTATGCTTCTTGCTTGAGAACCCTTTTTCTATTTTTTATATTCTGAATAACATGATTTATTCTGTTAATTTCTGTATTCTTTATTTTATTAACTGCTGATGAATTGACATATATGTTGATGTTTTTAAATCTACAAGGAATGAATGCTTCATTTTTTTGAGCACCAAGTTTATCAGTCATATATCTTTTCAATGTAGACAATTTAATCGTGGTGAAAAATTTAATCCAACACTAGTGTACAAATTGATTTTTACTTTGTGCGATTTACCTACTTCGCTTCGTTCCAGGGTAAATAGTCTCACGAGGTAAATTCTTAGTCATAATGAAATATACTATTGTGTATGCTACAAAAAATTATATATGGTGCAAATAGTAAATGGATTATGTATAAAAACATTGATATAATATTGATAGTGTTGATTTAACTTTAACATTGATATAATATTGATAGTAGAATATTAAGAAATCATCACTTGTTTCTGGATATGTAATATGAGATAGTCCTTTAAAGAGATAATGCCAATAATATTATTAACCATGGAGGTCAAAGGCGTCAGCAAGAGTAAAGTTGAGACAGTTTCAGACAAGAATTCTAATTCTTATCTCCGGTATCTGAAAGTATACAACTAAATACAGGCTGAAACTTCATGAAGATTAAAATTTAATGATGAACCATCATTTGGTAAACATTTAAGATTAAATGTTGAGAATGACCAAATGAACGAAAATTTGAGTCCCTCTTAAGAAAAATGATAGGTTCAAATAATTTAGCGTTGTTGACATATTTATTCGCAAGTTGCTATAAGTTATTACGATATTGCAATGGAACCAAAACTCTTTTTATATATGTTCTAATCGAAATCCCAATCCTGTATTATGGAATTATTTAAGGTATTAAAATGTTTAATATAACGTACTTTAATGTTTAGTTAATTAAAAAGAAAACTGAATCTTTTTGTAAATATAACTTTTTAAAAGAAACTTTAATATATTTAATATAAAATAAACGCGTGCATTTCAACTCATAACTCTGACTAACAACATTTTCAATTCTTCTATTTTAATTGTAGAAAAAATTACATGTTTATTTTCAAACTGATATTAAAAAAGTTGAAATGTTTTAGAAATTCATAAATGAATTAAGAGTATTATTTTATATTCTTACTTCTAATATATATACCCAGTCAAAGCATTTCTCGCTTAGCTTGCAGTCTTGGATGCTTACAAAGTAGCTTTATAGCAACATCAGTATAATTAAAACCAGTATATGTAATAAAACTAAATTGAAAATTTCAGTTTGATAAAGAATCTGTATCGGCAAAGCATAAGTTTAATTTATTTACAAGCTTATAATTTTATTCTAGTGAAAATCTGATTATTTTTATGGGAAATAATAGATGGCTTTACATTACAAATATAGGATAATTTTTTTCTTGTGAAGGTAAGCAGAAAAAACGGCTATGTGGTCCATGGTTTCATTTTTTATCAATATAATTTTAAAGGTACATATTAAAATCATTTTTTAAATATTGAATGTATATACTTCTGAAATAGATAATTTTATCAGCCTAACTCGACAACTATCATATTAATATGAGAGAAATCGTTTGTTATAAATTTAATGCTGTTGAATGCGAATTCGACTTTAGAATTACCTCTTAATCTAATTTGAAATACCCTTACCTGAAAGTTCGAAAAATACCATTTCGGCCTATTTTTGAGGTTATGTGGCTTTGCGACATCTATGTCAGTTGTAGACCCGTTTGCACTAATTCAAAAAATAAGTCGTGCTCTTTTAAATCTTTTAATTTTGTTCAAATATTTGTTTTTTATAGATGAATTTGATTTAAAATGTTTAAAACACTTTGCCCCATATGCGTTGAAGCCATTTTGTTCCTACCGTACCGTTAGTTATAACGATGTGAAAATTTATGTAGTTTTACAACTTTTAAATCAAATTTTGTAATCAAGAAAACAGCTTTTAGAAGAAAATGAACGTCAGTTAAGAGAGCAATATTTATTCTTTAAAATTACATAATCAGTTTTTTAATGAAATAAAATGTCGCGATGTTACAAAAGCTCAAAAAGTAAGCAAGAATAGTATTTTCACTTTTAGTTTAAGATATTTACACAAAATTAGAAAATAAAGCAACTCTGACATTTGATTCATATTCAGTGATACAAAAACTACCTGAAATGCTTGTCGCGTCTAATGTGCAGCTATTAAGTCACACTAAGTAGTTTTAATAGTAGTATTCTTTAGATGAATGAATTAAGAGTACTAAACTTTTGAATTAAAATAAAAAAGTTTTATTCCGATGCCAATTAAATGGAAATTTTTTTGTAAAAGTTAGTTATGAAAAATAAGAATATCAATTTTTTAAATCTACTTGTAACGAATTTTTTTCTTGTTATATACTAATTTAATTGGTAATCAGGTACTTTGCTGAATTAATGAAAAGATATGAGAACTCGTATTAAATAGCCAAGTATTAAATATTATATATGATTGTTCATTAATTAACAGAAAAATATTCAAAAGATAAATTTCTGTTTTACATTTGTTTTTTCAAGACTTATTAATCTTCAAATATGTTTCAACCTTTAAATAAAGTTTAAATTAAACGCGACATTCAAAAATATTGTGTCACTAATGAGATATCGGGTTATGCATATATCCGTTAATATTTCATCATAGTCTTAGAGATCGAAGTTGCAAACTTTTAAAAACATGTTATATTTTATGATAACATAATAAAAGCAGTCGAACTGTATTTTGTTATTCACGCATACGTTGATAAGACGGCCATAAAGATTCTTGCTTTTGCCTACTCTTTGACATTACTTCATTTGTTAGTATAAAGAGTTAATGTTGCATTTTCGGGTATTATAATTGGGGTAGGAAACATATGGTTAGTGTGTATTCAACGATTTTCAAGTAAATTTTGGTGAACGCAGTGCTTTTCCATTCAAATAGTTACTTTAATAAAGTAAGTTATACTAATTTTTCTTCATTATGAAAAACGAATAATTAAAATAACATTTACACTTTTAATTTAACTGATGTATGAAAATTACTTTATAGGAAAATAATTTTTTATAAGGTTCTAATAAAACTAATTACATAAAATAATTCATTAATATATTGATTTAATTGAATTATTAATTTAAATATTAATAATTTATTAATATTTTTATGTTAATCGCATAATTATTAACGAAATGTATGTAAAGCTAAGTTTTAAATAATGTGACTACAATAGAAACGCCTTTACATGTAAATATAGATTGAAGGTAATATTATGTCTATTTCCATACTAATAATAAATAAATAAACATCTTTCATAATTTTAGAATTTAAAAAATTTATTTCTAAATTATACCATACGGTATTTTCCACAAAATCTCTATTAATTTTTTACAATGATAATTTATATTTTATGAATTTAAGCAAAAGTATTTTAATATCTAAAATTTTTTTTCTATCGCATTTAATTAAATTTTTTTACAATCCGTATTTTTAAAAAAATTTTCATTAACGGATTAACGTGCGTGTATTTTAATGGATAATGAATGGATATGCAACAAATTCTGGTATAATTTTTTTTGTTTAATTTAAAGACCGTTCCATGAATCTAAAAGAATTTTATGAACTTAGCAGTATCGCTTGTAATTATTTGAACTCCGTCGACATTTCGTAATAATGTCATTTTAAATTGTGATTTAATCTGTGAATTAATAAAAAAATAGAACGGAAATCGCTACAATGGAAAATGTTATAATATTCGAGCATTAGCTTTATGAAAAATGTAAAATATAGAATCAAAAGTTCTCTTACTGATCTTAGCTCAATAATTTATTTAATTATATTATAACTTTAAGCAAATATGTTTACTTAACAGATGTACAAATCTTTCTGCTTTCTTATTAATTGATTGAGAGAAAATGAAAAAATATTTATTTGTAATATAAATTAAAACAAATAAATATCATATGACACATTAAAATTATGGATAGACTCCTGAAAAGTATCCATCCTCCGGTTTTGATGAAAATTTGTACATTTATATTTTTTAAAGTTTTCATCACGAAAATATCCCAATGGTTTTATGCAGAAATCAAATTTGCATGAAGAATTTGCATAAAAATTATGGTTTTTCGTCTTGATCTAAAAAAATCACGTAAAAATACATTTGGGGAAATACTTGTGGAGAAAAATTAATTAATGTTTCCGTCTCGGGATCGACTGAAGCACGGGCGGTGTGTGTCCGAATCATATAAAGAATCAAAAACTATTTATGCATACTTATGAGATTTCTCCGGGAAAAACTACTTGTAGATAACCTATGTATAGTGCATAAAAAATGTATTTTAATTATATCTAAAACATTATTTTGAACTGTTTTTTTTTAATTTTCGATTTTTTCAGATAAGTTCGAAAATCCATCGTTTTTATAATTTACAATATGACACTTTAATTTCTGCCAGAATACACCAG
Organism: Sycobia sp. Sy_11; assembly: GCA_018907035.1. Taxonomy (NCBI): domain Eukaryota; kingdom Metazoa; phylum Arthropoda; class Insecta; order Hymenoptera; family Epichrysomallidae; genus Sycobia; species Sycobia sp. Sy_11. Next base: position 1,907,497 of record JACCIC010000094.1, read on the forward strand.
GATATTCGTGATTAGATAGTGATTCAGAATATTCATAGAGCCATCACCTCAAAGAACATAAGTATACAAGTATTTGTGAAAATCGAGCGTGCGAGGTTGTACGAAATGTATCAAAAATTATTTTTCAAGTTTCACGACTGAATATATGTATAAATATTTGAATTCATATTTTCTTTCTGTAAGAAGTATTAAATGACATAATTAGTTCAGAGTTATTTAATAATTATGGTAATACTTTGTTATTAAAAAAATTAATTATGTTAAAATTAATTCTGTTCAGCTTGATAATATTTTTTACTGTTATACATCAGTGTATATTTATAAGTTTATTATCAACCAAGTAAAAACCAATAATAAGAACTATTTCGTGTGCCTGGCTTATAGAAATACGTGTTCTCGTTTATTTATGTAACTAAATATTTTTCTGTGCGTGATTATTGGATTTTTAAGTAAGAGAATATATGCTAACAACTCAGTACATGAGTTTATCTATATGTGTGCACACGTGCATCCGCAGCTGTGCATATGTGTACGTGCACGTGCATAAAAGTTAACGAATATTTTACAATCAAAGCGAAGATTAAAAGAGGATGTATATGAAATTCCAGATCTAAGATCACTTAATATGCCTGTAAGAGTGTAAGAGTATGAATTTTTCTTTATACATATACATATACATACATATATATATATATATATATATATATATATATATATATATATATCACACTATCAGAGGTGTGCAAGATACGTATATAATGCACTATCAATGCACGAATTCGTAAAAGTTACTGATTTATTGACATTGAAAAAAATTGTATCTGACGAAACTCATTGAAAAAGAAATAATATGTATTTGGAAGATGAATTCTGTCAAGCTATAAATAAATTGATTACTTTATCTTTGAGTATATTCATATGGAGAAATTTTATATATATATATATATATATATATATATATATATATATATATATATAATGAAACAGATTGACAAAGATCTTATAGACACAGTGCAAGAGTGATAGAAAGCTATCTATGGTTTTAATTTTCAATTTTGACAATGCAGCAAAGTATCAGTTTTATATATTTAAAACACTTAACATTATGTAATTAAAATTGAATGAGCTTTAAAATAGAGCTAATGTGGATAAGTAATATTTATCTTTAAAATTATAAAATTTAGAGGCGTTTAAAACGAATAAGATCGAATATGAAGCGGCCAAGTTGTTCACGGGTATCATACATGAACAAAAACTCCGGGCCCATTCTGTTTTCGTATCATACATGATCAAATCAAAGAATTTTCTTATTTTCCAATCATTTTGAATAAAACTTCGTATACTTTTGTTTTTTCGATCTTTACATCTGAATCTGTCAATAGAATTGCAAAATCGATTGCAAATCCAATATGGAGTACTAGAAATGAGAAAAATAGATCTTATAGGTTCAAATCGAAAAACATTTGATTTTCTTCATTTTTCGATTTTGTCATTTTTAACACTAAAAATTAAAAATTCCGTGCCACATAAGCAGTTCACTTATAATTCCGTAATAATGAGATGTTTGTTATTATTTTCTTTGTTTCTCTCTTTTTTAATTTGTATTAATTTCAGCTAATTCTTAATAGGTATACGAAATAGGAAAATATATATTTTTTCACTAGAAGTGATCCTTGCAAAAAGCATATTACTGATCGCCGAAGTATTTCTCCAGATGATAGCTTCGTTCAGGCTGAATCAATCTTCCTTGAACGCAATCATTGCTGAGAGAACTCGATCGATCTAGCAAAGGATTCAGAAATCTTTTTCTATTTGTGGATCTATGAGTTTATGCTCTGATTAGTTTTGTATAAAAAGACTGTGTACGTTCAAGCACACAAACTTCATTTAAAATATTCGCGCCATTACAATTAATTGTAAGTTCTTTTATTACTGAAATAATAAATTTCACGAAAATAGCCAATTGATTTTTGCATAGAATTTGCTAGACAATATTTCTATAATTTTAAATACACATTCGAAGGTGGAGTGAAAAGTTTCCGGTATGATGAAAAAGAACAATTTTTTCGGCTTTTTTCACTTTATTTCTCAACACAATCTCCATCAAGACTAATACACTTTTCATAACGATTCTCTCTCTAATGCAGTCATAACATTTGTATAGTCCAATTTGTCAATTCCCTCAAAATATTCTTTATAGCATCGATGACTTCCTTGTTGCTCCGAAATTTCTTGACTTCCGAGCCAATTTTTTAATTTTAGAAATAGATGATAGTCACTGGGGACTAAACCTGGCGAATACAGTGAATGCGGAACTAATTTGAATCCTAATTCGTTGATTTTAGCTTTTACAATAACCCACGTATGAGCGGTGCCATTATCATGGCGAAATAATATTTGATTCTTTGCAAATGACATCGTTTAATTTTAACGTTATCATTGAAATGATAACGTTCAAATAACTCTGCGTAGTATTGACCATTGATGGGTTTACCTTTTTTAGATAATCAATGAAGATAACTCTTTTCGCATCCTCAAAATTAGTGGCCAGAACCTTGTTTGCGCAAAAAATAAAATTATTTTTGTCTTTTTTGGTCGTGGTTTACGTGATCCAATTCATACTTTCGATTGGCTTTTGTTTAAATGAGTGCAGTTGCGAATCCAAGTTTCATTTACAGTTAAAAATTGACGCAAAAATTTACCGGGGTTTCGTTTGTACAGCGCCAAATTCTTGATAGAAACAACTTTCTGTATCAATTTTTGATCACATTTTAACAAACACAGCACTCACCTCGTACAGAGCTTTTTTATATTCAAATGTTCATGTAAAATATTATATACGCGTTCTGTTTATATCTTGGTAATCTTAGCTATCTCACTCACCTTTAATCTACGGTCTTCTTTCATCATTTTGTGAATGTTTTCAATCATTTCGGGACCTCAACAGGGCGTCCTGAACGAGATTCATATTAAGCAATGCTTGTGCAACCTTTCTTAAATTTAGAAACCCACTGTTGAATAGTATAAAGCGGCGTTTGTCAATGTAAAGCGTAGTTATTCTTGAATTAGAAGTGCCATTAATCCTTTTAAATAGAAGTATTTAATGACCGCACGCTTTTCGCTTTTTCCATTTTCACGTAAGCAACATAGGCGCCATGTTCAGTAGGGTCTTAAATGTATACTAACCAATCAATCCTTCTAAAAAATTATTCATAAGTTCGTGAGATGTACAACTATAGAATACAAATAGCATCATATCTAGGTCAGACTCTCCTTTAACTCAGATTCCTAATTTAATTAAGATTTTCATTGACCAGCATATAATAAACTTACCTAATGAAATGAACTTATCCAACACACCAATAATAATGTCCTAGACAAGTTTCATGGTGAAACTCTATAAGGATAGATTATGTATACTGTAATATACTGTACAAAATTTAAAATATCATAATTATTTTTCCAATTAAGGTCTTTTTGTTTATGTTTCATTATATATTCAAATACGGATTTACATATTTTAGTTATCTATAACATTTATTAGTTATTATATTTAATTTTTATCCCTATACACCAAACACTATTTATGATGTATATATATTTGTCTCTTATTTATTTATTGGAATAATAAATGCAACTCTACCAATATCTCCAATAAAACGGAATGAATACTATTCTGATACAATAATAAACTCTCGAGTCTTCTGTAAAGTTTAAATCAACGCCTGCAAAATGCAACCCAATCTCACCAACCTGACGTCCAGAAACCGCAAACGCCACACCGCAACCAGGATGTTTAATTTTTCTTTGATGTTTTAGCTAGTACAAAAAACCGTTGTCATGCTAGACAAAATATTAAACAGACTTGAATTTAGAATTTCTAGAAATATACAGGAGACGTGCAGTTATCTTCCATAAATTGTGCTTTGAAATTGTTTCGTAAGAAATTCATTTGACATTACAATATAATGTGCTTATAGCTAAAAAATGCACACCGACGCATTTCCCCTTCGTTCTCTTGGAGCGGCCGCTGAGGGTGTGAGGGACCAGTACGCCGACGGTAAAGCCGCTAAGGTTTGGCAGGCGTACATCGTTGACAACAAACAACGCAAAGAAAATTACAAGAACTTCCTCGTAGGCTTATTGAGAGAGAACGGCTGCAAGAGGGTGCTGGACGTCGCCTGCGGCACCGGTGTCGACTCAATGATGCTCCTCGAGGAGGGTTTCGAAGTGGTCAGTATTGACGCCTCTGACAAAATGTTGAAATACGCTCTCAAATCAAGATGGCAGCGAAGAAAAGAGGAGGCTTTCGATAAATGGAGTAAGTATATAACTTAATGATCATGAGTATTGAAAGAGTACGTGTAGGGGATTTTTTGCTTAAAGAGTAAAGATCAAAATGATTTTGAAATGTCATATAATTACTTATGATTTTAGTGTAATAAAAATTTCACTTCTAAAAAGAATGATTGTAAAATATTGGTCAAGTCACTCCTTATAAAATCACGTAAAATTTCAGTTTTGGCGAGATTCAACAATGTCGGGCTAAAACCATAACGTATGGTTTGGTCAATCACTCTTGAATAAAAGATTACAGTATAAACCTGATGTCGTGTATTTTTCACCAAACCGCGACGCGCTACTTTTAGCATAATAAAATATAATCTAAATCGTACTAGATTTCGAGTTGATATCTACTTGAGTAGGTGGATTTAATCGATTACACTATTTTGCCCTATCAAGTAAATATGGCAGGACTTACCAAATCTGAAAGGATATTTTCGTTACCTTATATTATTAAGTATTTCAAATTTTTTTTTGTTAAATACAAAATTTCAACATTCACCCTGTAGGAATTGATTCATTCACTTTAATGAAAAAGTCATCGAAATGACCCTTCATGAGAATGACAATGTACTGCCCATGAAATAGCTAAATTTTAAGGTTACAAATGAGTGAAAATCACTCACACTTCACACTCCTTGCATTTTAAAGAGTTCTTGTGAAAATTTCTGGTGAATATGTATGATATCCTATAGGTGCATATACAATTGATTTAAACTGGTTAATTTTTCCTTTCAGTAATCGAGGAAGCAAATTGGTTAACACTAGAGGAGGACATCAAACCTTTGATCGGAGAGGGATTTGATGTTGTAATGTGCCTGGGAAACAGTTTTGCTCATATATTGGATCTTTATGGCGATCAGCGAGATCAAAGGTAAATAGTTACAAAAAATATCAGTGAAATTAATGCTATCTTTAATTGAAAGCAAGTTTACTATTTGATAAAATTAAATAATATCCTTTGAAATCCAATTTTAATCTTAAATAGAAAAATCTTTTATACGCATTAAATCAAACCTATTATTTGTTGCAGTAAGTTATTTACTTTATGAATTAATCATACATAAAATATTATCGAATGTTATTTGTTTAGAAACTAAAATACACATATTTAAAGTGTCGAAAGGCTTTAGTTTGCTGCTCTTGTTGATTAAATGATATTGTCAATATAATAATATTGCAATACTCTAACATCTAAATCTACAGTAATTTTATATATTCCGAACTTTTAGACAGGCTCTAATCAATTTTGAGCGCTGCGTAAAACCAGGTGGTTTTTTATTGATAGATCACAGAAATTACCAATCTATAATTGAAAATGGACAGGCACCAATAAAAAGCATGTATTACAACGTAAGATTATTTTACATACATTATTTTATATACTTTATTTATTTATTTAAAATAAACTTGTATGATATTGTCTGGTTAAATATTTATTCTTTTTATATGCTTATTTTTATAAATAAAGAATTACGCTATTTAAAGTTCATCAAACTAATTTAAATAATATAATATAATAAACTTACGATTCAAATCAGTTCGAAAGGGTGATGCTATATGTATTGACATGTCTTTCATTAATTAAGCCATATTATAAGACTAGAAAGAAAAAAATTTTCTCGCATATTTCTTATAAAGTAAATCTCATATTTGGCTTAACCGCCTGAGAGATACTGTCGATGCTTTATATCGAAAAATATGAAACTATTCAAGCATCTAAGAGATATATATTTTTGACAAATTATATTTTGTTTATTATAATATATATTTATTATAGTATATATTTAAGATATATTTATATATAATATATATTTATTATAGTATATATGTAAGACTTTCACTTTATGAGGAGAATGCGAGAAAAAGCCTTTTTAAAATAGATGAAAAATAAAATTGCAATAATTTTAGCGAACGGAGAAAATATTATTTTGTACGTTTCGCCCTAGAACACCTGCGGGTTCTTACTTTTACTTCTTACTCAACCAGCAAGGTAGGTCTAAGATGTTAAAACTTGTTAAATTACTGACGAGTCCAACAGGTTGTCTAGGGCGAAACGTACAAAATAGTCATTAGTCAGTTATTTCAAATTATTGCCTTGTTTTTTCTTACAATTTTAAAAGATTTTTTCTAGCATTCTCGTTATAAATTTAATATAATATAGTAATATATTATATGATGCAATCATTGGAAGACATGTCGATGGGCATTATTACTTTTGAGAAATGACCTTATATTACTTATTTTCATCTGATAAACACAAAATTTATCAATAAACTTAGAAACAATTATTTTTATTAATTTTATTTCATTGGTTGTTTTAAACTTTTTTGTGAACGTATGCATATTCATTAATGCAATATACTCTTTGAAGAAAATGTAATTATTAATGCTCCAAAATTATATGATGTTGCAGAATAAACATTTAAAAAAAATAGAGACCTCTGTGATTTACAAACATGGAAAACCAAGATTAGTTGTACTGGAATATTTAGTAAACTTAGGATCAGACTCGGATCTTAGTGAAAATAATTCAGATGAGCAAAGTAGCGATTTTCGACTCTCCTATTATCCGCACATGCTCAAAGAATTTACAGAATTGCTGGATGAATATTTCCCCAAACGACTAAAACATGATATTTATGGAGACTTTAAACAACTTAATGAAATTGAAAATCCAGGATTTTATATTCATATCGTACAAAAAAAGAATTAGTATAATTAATATTCTAAATTAATTGTAATTCTTGAAAACCTATTTATAAATGTTTGAAGTATTTGATAAGTGACTGTTGATTTTTAATGTATAAAAATATCTGTAAATGTAATAATAATACATATTTAAGAATTATAGCATAAGCAAATCTTCAAAATTTATATATATATATATATATATATATATATATATATATATATATATTACATTGAGTAAAAATATATTTTTTTTACAAAAAAATACTAAAAGAACATCTATCAGATCTTACATCTTAACCTTTGTTTTCTCTATTATTGATAAATATTATTTGAGTAATAATTTACTTGTCATATAAAATGGAGAAATGAATTTTTGAAAAAGACTTTTTATATAATTACATTTTCTAAGTACCGTGCATAATTTTTTTTAAAACATTCTTCTATTATTTAGACCCGAAAAAAATAGGAGAAAGTACATTTTACACTTAATGCATTTCGTCAGTGGTACGAAAGGTAATGGATTTTCGAACGTATGAAGATAGATGAACACTATACAATATATAAATAAAAAATCATTGTTTTTCATTCAAAGTCTCTTAATTTCCAAGAAATCCATTTCCCTGTTGATTTATACCAAAATATTATTTTGATAGATTCGTCGCTTTCGTCGGTCGCTTTACTATACTCCTGAATATTAAGTTTCAGGAAAAAACTGTAGAGTTTCCTTCAATAAAACTAGATAAAACTGTTACCTCTACAATGTTTTTATGTACGGTTTGAATTTTAAAAGTATCTATAGTATTTCAAATAATAAGCACATTATGGAAGAGTGAATCGAGTTAATCAGCTTGTAACACATACAGTACAGAATTTGATAGTTTAATATATTAATCGAAACATTATTATCATTGAACCAGTTAAGTATAATTATCGTTGCAATAAAAAACATTGAAATTATGGAAAATAAAAATAGAATATACATTGTACGTTTATTGACTTCAGATGAAGGTGAAAATATTCATATTATTATTATAGTACGTGATTAGTAATTTTAGTAATCGGGGTCATGAAATAAAATATAAAGATACAAAAATTGTTCTATACATACATTTGTAAGATTTTACACAATGCATAATACAATTTCGAAAGGTTTTCGATATTTAAAATTTATTTAATAATAATAATTTAATTCAGGATTTCTTTCAATTTTGGTTCCTAAATATTACTCCTTATAATTAAAACAGTTTGTAATAACTAAATACGGGTCCTGGTTTTTGAATTTCTGATATACAGAGTTATAGTTTCGAGATTCAATTCAAGTGAAGCTTGATCATTTTTCATAAAACCATCATGCTAAAAAAGATTTTTTACATACTGCATTCGTGATATATTACGAATCTAAAATTGTGAAAATGATGAGATTCATATTTTCCATTGTATATTATGTTTATTAAGTTTGTTGATAAAGAAATGAGAAAGTTCAACAATCTACTGAAACAAATGAAATTACCCGTCGATCGCGTAAAACTTTTGTTATAAAGTCTTCTACCTGCTAAGGGAATACAATTTTAATAGCTAACTTATAGGCCTAAATGAAATTGTTTATTCGTTGTTATTTTGTCAGTTTCAAGGACAGATTCTTGTACTGCCTGGAACTCGAAATTTATTCCTTTTCTTATAAGAAGAGTCAATCCCATTTGGTTCACAAATTTGATTCAGATTGAGCGATGTAACTCTGATTATCTCAAAATGAGGCCTTTACAACGTTTTGGAAGCTTACGCTCTCTCATTTTCCAAATATGCTTGTTTCTTATTTGCAAATATATAGTAATATTTAATGAAATATAGTTTAAATGACAAAAAAAAAATTTTCAAATGCGTGAGATGTTTCTCCAAGTCGATGTAGGAAAAACTTCCGAAAAGCGACCACACCCGATTTTGCTGAAATGTTATACATTTATGATTTCTAGGTTGTTGATTATGAATAGCTTAATAAATTTTGACGGAAAAGGAATTTTCATGGTTGAATCAATAAAAAACATATACATGATGGTTTATGAAATTTATCTCGAAATATAAGAATAATCATAAAAAATGTCTCAAAGAAAAGTATTAGATCTCTTCAAAATACATCTTTTTTATTCCTTTAATTTTTTCGATACAAACGATATTTCTGGATAAAATTTGTATATCCGGATAAAGAATTCCGTTTCAAGGTCCCCTAAAGCATCAGAGGCGTTCTCTACGTTCCGTTCTTCAAATACTTAATATAGTAACATTAAAATGTCTTTTTCTCGGGAAAAATTACTTGTAGAAAAAAACGATTAATGATCTCTATAACATTTATTTGAAATATTAAAAAAATTTTTCTTATATTCCAAGGCAAGTTAATAACATCATAATTTTTATAGTTTTGGACTGTCACAATTCAATTCCCGCCAAAAGCCACTATGATATTCATAATCAATATCCCCAACAATCGTAAGTATACATATGTTTAGCAAACTCGGGTCTGGGCGCTTTTCAAAAATACAGCGACAATACGTCGATCTTCAGAATAATTGAATCATCGAGACGGAATTTTTGATTTATTCTTCAGAAAGATCGCCTGTACTGAAAAAATTTAAAGAATAACAAAGATGTATTTTCAGAAGATCTACAACTTTTGTTTGAACTATTTTTTAACGTTTATAACATTCGTATTTTATTAGAAAAATTGGAAAAACCATCATTTTTATGGAGTTTTTCTGTATTTTACCATACAAAATCCAATACAATAAATATTCGTATACTCATAAAACTAGGATAATTACAAAATCGGGTGTGGGTGCTTTTCGGAAGTCTACGCTCGATGTATTACGTCAATCTAAAATATTTACAAGGCGATTAAGTTAGCACGTAATAATCAATCGTACTTAAAGAATTTTCTATTTTCTCTGCATAATTTTATTGCTGCATTTCTACACCAAGTTTCGGCATCTCTATTATAATGAAATTTGCATATATATATATATATATATATATATATATATATATATATATATATATACTTTACTGGGTGGGAGGGAATGTTGGAACGAACGAAGAAACATTACTTCGTTCGGGGCTAGAAGAAATACCACTGAGCTTGAACGAAGCGCCGTGCATCTAGAATCAAGTCTCTTTAGGAATAGTAAGGCCTCTGATCTTTAATCGACCACCACGCAATCAGGATCAAGTTTCACTCTGCTTTGGTTGGAATAGTAGAACCTGCTGGTCTTTAACGGTAGGCCGTGCAATCAGGATTGTGGCTCTACTATTCAGGATTATTAGACGGAGGTAGGATTACTAACGTTTATGAGGTTCGGGGCCATATTGAAAGAACCAACTTTCATCACCAGTAATAACTCGATCGAGAAGAGTAGGATCACTTTCAACCTGCTCGAGACAATCTCGAGAGATGTTCATTCAGTGGGCTTTTTGCTGATCTTAAAGGTTTTTCGGTGCCATCTTCGCGCATATCTTTTTCATGGCGAAATCTTCGGTTAAAATGTTGATAACTGTTTCCCGGTTATTATTCATCTCGTCAGCCAACATTTGAATAGTTAATCGCCGGTCCTAACGAACAAAAGTGCGGACGCGTTGCGCATTCGCATCGGTTTGTATTTGAATTGGCCTGTCGCTCCGCGTTTCGTCTTTGACGATTTTCACGCCCTTTTTTAAAATCGGCATGCCACCGAAGCATCTGACTACGACTCAGGGCATCAATACCATACACTCTAAGCACTTTTTCATAAGTTTCTGTCGCGGTTTCGTCGAGTTTCGTACAAAATTTTATCACGCACCGTTGCTCTAATTTTCTCTGTTTCATTTTCGTGACATGTACTACTCGCGCGTTGTTACAAAACACTAAACAGCTGGCGAAGAAATGATCGTACAAGGGTCGTCAAGGTCTCAATCGAGAGAGTAGGGATCTACTATTACACTGGCGGAGTTACAGGTTCGCAGAGTTACCACAGGCCGAGAAATAAAATCGGTCGCATTACTTAATTGCTGACCTCGTACTTACTATCGGTAATTTCTATTAATTTTATTCTATTTTAATATTATTAAAGTAGAGTTTTTCAGGGCATTCTTATTGTTCTTATGTTAATCGTTGTTACTCATCCATTCGGAGTCAGTGAGATCGTTGATGCCTCGTCATGGATTCTGCTTAGATATCGTCGAATCTTCTATTCTTTCTTTTTTTGGCACATTTTTCTCGTGTAGCTAGTGACCATGCGTGCAATAACATACTATATCCTATTTTGATGATGATGGCCATACCAAAAATACCCGAAGAAAAATTAACATGGTATAGCATCGATTTCAGGAAAAAAATCATTGCAAAATTCAACTACCAATGGAAAAGAATAATATTTTACATTTAAAAACTTTTCATATATGGAGCGTGCCCATTTATTATATATGTACATTTTGAATGTGTGTTAAAAAAATAGAAAATCATAAATATATACAGCAAGGACATAAAGCATTTAGTGTTAGTCTTTATATAAAGTGTAGTTTTGATGACGCACAATTCGAATATCAAAGTTATAGACAAGTAGATGAAGAAATAGGACCCTCGCCTGCTGAATAGTTCATGCAGAAATTACAAGTAATTCACATAAATTCACATAAAGACCTACCTTTGTGCTCCAAACATATTGCACCTCTAGGAGAGAATTTAATTTAAAAAATTATAACGACATTATAGGATAAAAATCATTATATCATACATTATCGAGCCTTGCAATAAGTTCAATATGGCTTATGCTTGAAAAAAAAGTAGAGTATTGAAACTTACAGAGAAACTATGGCTTAAAGATTATATTGATTTAAATAACGAAAGCATGATAAAAATTAATTTGGAAAGTTATTTTTTTAATTTTTGAAAAATACCAATTACGGAAGACTATGGACAATGAAAGAAAAATTGTTGATGTAAAGTTAATAGATGGCGTGTACGTCATGGTGCAATATTATACATTAATAATCACTAGTCCAAATTTCCATAATCGTTCCTTTTTTGATCAAAATTTGGTTACTGTACAGTTATTGTGAACTGAAATTCATATAAGAAAACCTATATATATATATTGGGATGCTCCTATAGAATTTATCAAAAAGTCTCATTTACAGATTTCGTTCTGAATATATGCGAAATAGAGTAGGTGGAAAATGTAAATTATTATATACGGATACTGATAGTCTTGTATATGAAGTAAAAAACGTTAATATGTATGACTTGATGCGGAAGGATAGTCATAAATTTGATACATCCGATTATCTTCAGAATAGTGCTTATAAAATATCCTAGAAAAATCAGAAAATTGTTGGCTTAATAAAGGATGAGTGTAATGGTAGAATTTTAACTGAATTTATTGAATTGCGAAGTAAAATGTATAGTATAAAAATTCAAAAAGAAAGTCAAATCAAGAAAGCCAAGAGTGTTATAAATACAGTAGTAAAAAATACAAAAAGTTTTGAAGATTGCATACAATGCTTGGAAGAAAAAACCACCATACATAGAGATTAGTATAATATTCACTCGAGACTTTCTATTCTACAAACGGAAAAATAAAATAAAGTAACTTTGAATTCTCTTGACGCTAAACATTTTATAGAAACAGGTTCCATAGACAGTCTTCCTTAAGAATATTATAACATTTTTAAATATGAAAGTGAATTAAATGAACAGGTCGCTTAGAATGATTAGAAACAACACTGCAAATGCCCAAATACTATAACTGTATACGGAACAAGTTGTAACAAGAATAGAAGAAGGCGCAGATAGTAACACATATTACCTGAGCACATTGCTCAACTGAACGAGGCCAGCGACAAGACTTTACAAAATTCACCTGAGCAAGTCGGGATAAGAATAGTGAGCGGTAAGTGAGAGAGTTTGCGTAAACGAAGGCGGAGTACATTAGACATGGAGATGAAAAATGGAGGGGACATAGACCTTATGGAAAGAGGAAAGCAACCGAAAAAACGAGAGTGTAGAGAGAGCTTAGTCATTCAATGCCGTGGTGAGCAGTGGTTCTAAAAAAAATATATACATTTTTCCTAAAAGCAACTGTTCAACGACAATCATAGGCAATGGAACTGAGTCGAAATGACGTTCCCTGGTGCTGAGTTGTGTCCTCAATTGATAGCACAGCTAACAGCTGCTGATTACATATCAAATTTTAACGACGACAGAATACAACTAGAGAATTCATTTTTTCAGGTATTTTTTTTAATTTTAATTGTGAAACTGATTAAAGTATGTATCAGTGAAACTGATAGGAGTATATATCAGTTTCACACTCATTGTGAAATTGATAGGAGTATGGTGATTGTGCATTAATATACTATACTATCCATACGCAGCTCCTGGATAGTACAGTATATTTCACTCGTGTGACTTATTTTCCGCAGATCTTTCTGCTAGCAATATCCTTAATTGATTTATTAATTCCTTCGGGATATCTCAGTGTACATAGTGTTTTTATAATTCTAAATCGAGGTAAAATACCGCCTCCTTTTTTCGTAAACATCGGTAAAATAAATTCTAAAAAATTTTTTATTTTTCATTACGCGAATTCCGTTATTTTTATCATAATCTTTCTTATTAGCATTTAATACTTCGAGAATTCTTTGATAAGTTTGATGATAGTTTCTTGTTCATTCATTTCTAAAGAATAGTTCTAACAATCAATAAGTGATGGGGTATTTTGTATTTTTCACTATGAAATTACCGTTGGCGAAATTTATCGGTAAATTTCCAATTATGAGATCATTATTTTCCTTATGTACTCCATACATAAAATCCAGAAATGTAAGGCGATTACGGTACACCATTTCTAAATATTTTTTGAGAATTTTATCATCTTGCTCACTATCACTCTCAGCTAATTCGGAGAAGTATAAATATTGTCAGAGCTTTCATGATTTTGTAGAGTGTCGTTACTAATTTCTGTATTAGTATCAGAATTATCCTCATCATAAGGCAAGGATTCTTTAATTTTGTTTCCTGTTTAAAAGTTGACAAATTATTCTTTTCTTCTTTAGTAATATTTGAGATATCAGGTAGGCACTTTTGCTACAATAATAAGTTTATCCAGAGAAGTAACAATTGTTTTGAAGGTTTCACCAAACATACGCGTTCTACATTCGCTCGATCATAATTTAATAATTTATATTTTTTACGGTACTGTATTTAAAGATAAATACATTAGAGGTCTCAAATTAAGCTGATTGCAAATAATTTAAAATAATTTTAAAAATATTATGGAAAAAGAAATTTGTTTGATTATTATCGTATTTAATGTTTGATATTGGTGGGAGTTTCAAAAAGTGCAAAATTGTAATTTTATAAAAACTTTTTTGTTGTACTTAAACAAAATGCCTGATACATAATAACTTAATATCTTATATCAATAAATTTCTTCAATAACTCAACGGCCGATCAGCAATTTTTGTATATGAATGTATTGTTAGGAACTTAAGCTACGCATACTAGTTTTTGAAATCTGTTGAAAGAATATTACTTTCATATCAAAATTGCCTAAGTATACCTAATTCTACATATAAATATACAAATGTCAATCAATGATGACTCTCAAATAGGACGGTAAAATTCTCCCAAGTTTAATCAATTTATGTATAACATTTTATATTATAATGTATATACTAAATTTAAAAAAAAATCGAAACAAAATCGATTTTTTTCATGTACGAAGATGGCCCCACAAGTACCTGATCTAACAAATAAAACTCAAAAATTTTGGAAAAAAATATATTTATTTTTCAACATAATCTCTTTTCAGCTCTATACACTTTTCCCAGCAATGCTCGATAAGTTCGATACCCTTTTTATAATAAATATTGCCAAACTCGTCATAATAACCATTAACTGCCGGCATCATCTCTTCATTGTTGGAAAATCTGTGACCAGCGAGTCATTTTTTCAAGTCTGAGAACAGAAAATAATCCGAGGGAGCTGAATATGGCGAATAGGATGCATAAAGTAGTAATTTAAACTTTAATTCATTAATTTTGGCGATTGCAATAATGGATGTGTGAGCCTAGCCTTGATGGAACAACACTTTCTTCTAAGCCAAATGCGGCCGTTTTCGTTTGATTTTTTCGCTCAAACGTTGCAATAAGTTCACATAATACTCGCTGTTGATAGTTTTTCCTTTTTCAAGATAGTCAATGAAAAGGATCTCACACGTATCCCAAATGCGGCACCCATCTTGCGCACAGCTTTGTCATCTCCAGATTTTCAGTTAATATGCGATGTACCGCACTTTTTGAAATGCCTATCCTGTCTGCTACCTCGCGCACTTTCAGTCGACGATCCTCCAGTACCGCTTTGTGGATTTTCTTTAACATTTCTGGAGTCGTCACCTCGTTTGGTCCACCACTGTGATGTTCATCTTGGCAGCTCATACAGCCTCGTTTAAACTCTGCTACCCAATATTTTGCTGTTGCAAATGAAGGAGCAGTCTCACCTAGAGTAGAATCTAGTTCAGTTTTTATATTGGTTGGGCTGAGGCCTTTCAAATAAAAGTATTGTAAAAACATTTTAATTTTGCAGTACCGGAAAATATAGAATATTCTAGATCTTAATATTTTATTTTAAATAGTTCTGGAATTAATGTAACATCGTTAAGACTTAATTAAACTTGTGACAGGTAAAGCTCGTTTGACTTTTAGCTTGTCAAGAATATTTTCAATTTGATAATTTGCAATATCGGGGGATACATTTGAAAAAATTACTCTTTTTTATCTAGAAACCAATGGTCTTATACTGACTTTTTTACCCTCGATTAGCAGGAATTTGTTTTTGCTGATGATTTCAGTTACTAGATTTTTCTTTGCAAGATATAAACAGACTCTATTGTTAGAGATTCTCGATGCATATATTACATTTTTCGGTTCAAGGATATATCCTATACTGCACAAGTATAGTCGGTTAAGATTAGATTTTCCACACAATCGAGTATCAATTCACGTTCTTTTTTCGGAGTCTGTGTTATACCGGTTTATGTCAGTCTGTGTTATACTTTTTCAACCGTTAATTGGAGTGTCAATCACAAATGATGGAATTTCTTTGAAAAGTTTAGGTGTAGCATTATCTAAAGATGATAATTCCATGAATTAAACACGCGTAAACGTGATTTTAAGGGCTTAGTCCTATATTGAGATACAACAGCACAGATTTTCGTAATTCGGAGCAAAATATAAAGACATCGCTGCTCATTCGTAAATCTACCGTACGACTGGCATTGTGTTCTTGTTTCGGGTCTCGGGACTATTAATGCAGTCTTTTCGTACAAACGTATAAATATTTATGTTATATTGGTAAGTCTGAATGAAATACTATATAGAGCCATTTTGAAAAAAGTCTTTTTTCTTATACGTAATAGACCTGCACATATGCTATACTTATCCCTACATATTGGTAGCACAATTTATTTCGACATTCAACTTGTCGCAGAGGAAGCAGAATTATAAAAGGCTGTGAAAAGTCAATGCTACTGTCACTGCATAGTTGGCCGTCAAGCTTTTACACCTTGAGGTCAATACCCCTTTTTTTTTAAATCGATGCGACGCTATTCATTTATAAATAAGCTAAGCCAATCGCTAAAATAGCGGCAATATGCTGATGTTGCCCATATGAATACTAAATTCACATTTAATTGGAATTTGACATATAGCGAAGAATTTAATGAACGCACTTTGATTAATTATCAACTTTATTATTAACATTGTACAAAAACTACGAATCGAAAAAAAACTTTTATAAATTTAAATACTAAAAAGATTTTTTATTCTACTTCAAATTAAATTTTATTCCATTTAAAAATCTGTAGCATTGTGTTAATATTCATTAAAAGGGGGTAACTCAATAATTTGATACGAATTAGAATTTGCTGTTTCAACAGAGCTCGCGTTCAAACAGAGTTCGCGTTGGTCATTCAATTCTTCTTTGCTATAAATTATAATTCGAATGGCAATCATTATGATCATTTTATTATAGTTTGTATGTGTGTGTGCGTGTATGTGTGTAGATTCCAACGATTCTTTCAATATTTCTTATATATGTGTATGTTTTTTAAGTAAATTAAAAATGAAATAGAAATCGCGATATTAAGCATTATAATTACATAATTATAGTTTGTACATATATTCACGCACGAGTGCAAACACACACACACACGCGCGCGCATTAAACACACACACATTAAAAAATTCTTCAAAACCCGGAATTTTCAAAAATTCTCGGTAACATTGTGCCGTTGGTGAGAGGAATACGATATAGACGCTGTGTTACCGCATTCGCGCAGCGGCGATCGGGCGCTGTGCAAAAATTTGGGAGAAGGGATCGCGAGCTCTCCCGAAATTCTGGGAACTGCAACCGTCGAACATTTCTTGGTACATCTTCGCAACTTCGCATATGGCAAGAATATAACATATTAATTTATTGTGGACTTAACTGATTTATTGTGGATTTAACTGATTCTTTTCATATTACTTATATATTTATGCTTTTTCTTAAAGAAAATTGATTTCGCAAGAGTATAACAACTATATAGCAAATATAAAAATCAAATGATGTGAGATATCAGGCGCTGAAATCGACCGACATAAAGTTAGCCCTAACAAGGATAAAAATTACATATTGAAGGATGAATTGTCAACCATGCAAACCTCTAAATTATCTTAACGGGCATCAATATCTATAATTTCCCAAACAAAGCGCCGCGGCAAGTCGATTCGCGTTGGCACACGCACATATCACACAAACACGCGCATGAGTCCTTATTATATGCGAACGCCTGACGGTCAAAGTCTCTAATCCAGCGCGCGCTCCTCGCTCTCGAGGTCATTATCCCTTATCGACGATCGACCCCCCCCCTCCCCGCCGATACCGCAAGCTTCTTCTTCCGCGCGACCCCCTCCACCCCTTTCTGCGTATATATTCTTAAGGTTTATACACTCGCGTATATATACATAAGTACGCGGGCCGCGGCGTTGATATCGGCCTAGGATAGTCTCCATGGCTACACGCTGTATAATATACTATATTATATACATATACTGCGGACACGAGTTCCGTGCGCCGCGCTCAGCGATCGAAACGCGGCGTTTCTTCCGGTGTGTGTATATATACAGGTATATATATAAAGCAGAGTCGCGCGGGGCGATGGACTCGCTGGATCCGCATCGCAAAACTAAATCCAAGGCGACGACCACCCCCCGAGTGCTCGAGTCAGTCCGCGCGCGTGCCTTCGGTCGCAAGTACATATGTCGACGGGGGTGCAGCGCTGAGTTTCCGCCACCGTCGCCGACACGCTATATATATATATATATAGTCGCTTTTATCTCTCCTGCTGCCCTTATATATATATATATATATATATATATATATATATATATATATATATATAAACACGTGTGTTTGTGTGTGTTGGTAGTTGATAAATCGGAAGTGCAAGCTCATCGAAGCTCAGGGGTTGCGGGGCGGACATCGGCCCCGACCTTTGTCCGTGCGCCCGGACTATACAGTAAAAACATAGGAAAGAGAGTGAGATAGAGAGATAGAGAGAGGTAGTAAACACGACCCTGGCTAGATCCTTCGTCGTGTGTGTGCGCGCGCGCGTGTGTATGTGTGTGTCGCGAAGGTGAGCGGTTTGTTTTATTTTTTTTTTTAATTTTCTTGATTACTTTCTCGCACGAATCCAAAAAATCATGGATCCCGTGTAAGCGAGAGGTCAACTTTATATCTGAAGTCGGAAAATCGAACATAGAGATCGTTAGGTATAAAATCGCACATTTCAGAATTGATAATAATGTTTCAATATGTAGAATTTTCAAATAAGAACCAAATTCAATTCTACGTTCTTCTTCTTAAGCGTTTTTTATTGTATATACCATTGAAACGGTAGAAATTGTGATTTTTCAGAATCGGAAAATCAGGTTTTACTTAATTTAATTGTCATTATATCCTTCAGGTTCAATAAAAACTAAGTGTCAACTGTAGAAGACAATCAAAGTATAATTTTACAAAGTATTTACATTATTTTAATGCAATTTAAGTTCGAGTCCTTCCATTAATTCATTTGCCTGATTATGATCAAATAGAAGTTTCATTATATTCGTAACGGAATGTCTTTCTTTTATGAAAATTTTGAAAGCTGGCGTTTGATAATTGAATAATACGATAGCTGTTAAATGTATTCTATATAATATATATATGGTCCTTATATATACTCAAAATTTAGATATTTTGTTAATTTATGTAATGTTCGGTCGTGAATTCTTTTAGAAAACTAACTCGTAAAATAAAACAATTATATAGACATCTAAACTATTGAATCTATATTGTCCATTGTAACTTCATCCTCGTTATTGGTACCTTATAAATATATATATATATATATATATATATATATATATATATATATATATACATATATACATTGCAACCCCGAATTTAAAGCAAATCATTGCAGGCGTCAGAGGTATAATTATAAATTATATATAATTCACATAATCCATATACATTCGTCCTAACGCACTCGTGAACGGGCCTTTAAAAAAAAGGGAGAAAAATAATAACCGTGCTCAAGACCGCGTATCCGATAACAACACTGATCAAAAAGAAAAATAAAATCGGTCCGTCTGTACCATCCGCGCGGCCTATCAGATGGCTGCTGCTGCTACTGCCGCTGCCGCTGTCGCCGCCGAGCGTGAAGAATCCCGGTGCGCCGCCAAGCCGCGGCCATGGCTGCCGCGAGAACGTCCCTCGTCGAGCAGAAGCGGCTTCAGTGGGCCAAGGAGCGGGGTAATAGCCATTTTGACTATGGCTTAAACGCACTTGCTGTGTATATATATATATATATATATATATATATATATATATATATATATATATACAATTTTGTCCGCACAATTTTTCGAAAGTCAGTGTTCGCACCGCACTTCTTTTTTTTAAAATAAATTTATTATTCCGTATAAATATATTATATCTAGTTTGTATTACATTTGTAAAAAGGAAAAAAAGTAATCGGGAAAAACTTCGGAAAAGCATTGATAAGAATTTGTGTACATGTTTTTTTGGAGGCGATGATTACGAATGTCGCAGTCGCCGTCGATACAGATTAAATTTTCACGGCAAAATCCATAAAATTTTATCTCGGAAAGTATACTCATAGGAAAGACAATTTTTTTTATTTCACACCTTTTTCGGTCGCGAAAGAAATTTCGTCCACAGAGAAATTAAAGATCTGCGCCACGGCAAATTTCCGAGATCGCATCGATGGTGCGTGGCCGAATCCTGAAAAAATCAAAAACACTTTATAGTCTTCATCCGTAAGTACTTGTGCTATTGATCGCGAAAATATGCTGCTTCTGAAGAAAAAACGTATAGAACAAAAATAATGATATTTGAGTATGTATACAACATTTGTTGAAATATTTTTTAGAAATTTAAAAATTTTTTCATATTATCCGAGATAAGAAGTTCGAAAAACTATCATTTTTATGATTTTGAAACATAGAAATTCTTTTTCCTTTTCCGTCTAAATCCATTATTCGTAATAAACATCTTAATTATCTAAATCATGACAGTTCGTATACCAAATTATGTACACAAACATATATATACATACATATATATATATATATATATATATATATATATATTTTTTTTTTTCTTTTTTTCTTTTCGATATTTTTTAAGTATTGAATTTGGGTTTATGAATTATATACTTTTTGTTTAATAACGATATAATAGTTATTGTATTATTGTAAAATATATAATATGCTCAAGATACGTCAAATAGTTTCGGAGATTGGTTTTGATAATCCGTACTTTGCTAAAAATATTTTGATGCACTGATAAAAAAAAAAATTCTTTAAAAAATTTATAAAAGATTTTTAAGAAATATACGTATGAGTTTCGTATGAGAAGATACTACGTTTACTTTGTAGTTTTGTTCATTTTTTGTTCGAAGTAATCTTTCTTTTATAAAATTAATAAAATTTGTTATAACACTCTATTGATATAGTGTTAAGATACATCTGAATATCTTGCATAATTTTTTATTTGAGCTGTGATCTCATATTGTTTGTTTTTAACTGCACTTCTACTGAAAATGTTTAGATACGATTTATTA
This sequence comes from Sycobia sp. Sy_11, assembly GCA_018907035.1. Taxonomy (NCBI): domain Eukaryota; kingdom Metazoa; phylum Arthropoda; class Insecta; order Hymenoptera; family Epichrysomallidae; genus Sycobia; species Sycobia sp. Sy_11. The sequence goes on from JACCIC010000094.1 coordinate 1,928,730, forward strand.
TAAGATTTAAATAATAATAATATATATAGAGTTCGTATTATTATAGTAATAGACAATTCTATATACAATAAGCTTTTCACAATTGACTTAAATAACTTTTTTAAAATAAAAAATTAAATAAAAAAGAATTGACGCAAAAATACGATCAATTTTCATTCAATTTTTGGATGTGATTTTTTATTATTAAATTAGTTTTATTTTTATCTGGACATTCGATTTTGGTTTTCTGCATTCGCCTTTCCATATTTCCTGAAAAAATCTTGGTATTTATAAAATCTTCGCAATTTTTTTTTGACTTTTTTACTCTCTTACGTATGCAACAATCGCCCACAATCTATATAATTTTAAGATTATAAAAGAAACAATATAATAGCAATAATATATTCATTACTAATTATATTCATTCTGATATTTTTCAATAGAAGAAATGTCAAGACTTACTGGGACTTATGCCACGCTTAAAACTAGCGCATCGAGCCGCGCCGCTTTGTGGTAAAGACAAATGTTTACACAATATTCTTATTCTGACTTTGTTTATGTGTATGTAAATAAATTACGCACTTGCTGTCACATTCTCACCTGGTAATTTCAATATGGAAATTAATTTCATCTCTTGAATAAAATTTTAATATTTATTCAACAGATTTATGAGATGCGAAGAGTGGGGGCGGTCAAAACTACACCGAGAAAATATTTCTAGAAAAGATTACAATACTACGCAATCATTATATCAGATACTGATAAAATAAAAAAAAATGACCATACTTTCGAAAAACATTTTATAGGAAAAAAGGTCACAATTTACCATTAATCTAGTAAAAACTATTAGAAACTGTAGTCATTTCTTGGATTTTTGCAGTCTGTGATCAAATTGCTGGACAGTATTGTAATTTTTATTAGAAGATTTTTCGACGTGTATGAAATGGTAAAACAAATACAAACATACAATAAGTTGTGTCGTATTCTCCTAAAAGCTTTTGTCATACCCCCAGAAATTTTCTAAAACTTCATTAAATTTTCATTACAAAAAATTTCTTGGGAGCGCCTGCTACGAATACAACTATAAGATAATTGATGCACTGTACAGATTTACAGTTTGTACGTAATATTCGAAAAAATTTACGCGTAATTTTACAATTTGATAAAATATATAGAACCATTTTTAAACGAGAACCGATATATGTGTAGAAGCTTTATCAGTCATCTAACCGATAGCCAGCGCGCTTGCCACAAAACTTTATTGATTGTTCATGGAATCCGAGGAAATTGATTTATATATATATATATATATATATATATATATTACGTTCAAGTCTTGCGATTAATTACTATCGTGTGCTATATGGAAACTTTACTATATACGAATAGTATTAGTGGAAATTCAATAAATTATTTAATAAATATAGTTATTTTTTATATAGTAAATGATAATGTTACTTTGTTTTATTTATATACGGTACATTGAAATCTTAAAATAAATTTAAGGGTTCAGATTATTTATCATTAAAACTTTGTTATTCGTTTTAAATAATTTTAAATAACGCAAAATACTAGAATTCGCGTGACAGTTTAAAAATAGGAGATAATTATCCCAAACACGAAATACGAGGAGATTTAGTGTGATAATGGTTTTTGTTAAAATAGCACTAATTAATAATGTTTATACAAAATCAACAAAGTAATTTCAAGGAATGCGTGTTAAACTTTTCCTTATGTCTTTCAGTGGGTGACAGGAGGTGTTGTGGCAAAAGTCATTGACCTAGCGAACTAAAATTTTTTTATGTACCTAAAATTGATTGTAATAACATCTTTCTGATGCTAAAGTGTTGTTCAAGCAAAGTAGGAATTACATAAATGAAATGATATATAACTTTTTTTTGTTTGTGCTTTTTTTTCATTTTGCGACTAGAGTATTTGATAAAAAGAAGAATATAATTTTTTACGGATACGGATTTGTTTGAGACTGTATTGTGAACACATGTGACAGTAGCGTGTAGTATATTATCTTTTTAAGAATTGACTTGACAGCCCTGTTACTAGAAACTTTAATTAAATCGGCATATATTCACTGGTATAAAGCAGAGCATTTTTATAATAATATACTTTGTAGATGATACCTTGGGAAATTGGGTTAAGAAAATATTTGCATGATAAATGGCCAAATCCGCGTATTATAACAACTCTTAATCTCCGTAAGCGACGCTGAATCTCTGCAAATGGTCTTTTTCTGCTTGGAATTTTGTATCTAGCCATAGTAAATATAGATTGAGAAAAACATTTGCATTTCTTGTAGGTATTGAATCTTTGGTTTAAAACCAGTTATTAGTTCTTGTGCGCAAATAAGCAACGAACCTTCTCACTGATGAAAGCGGTCAACATTTTCTCAAAAAATGCTCTTGATTTATATTAAGGAGTTCTGATCGATAGTGACACAAGTTATTAATCTGTTAGTTTAGCAAAACACTTATTTTATTACTGCGACATTTTCAACGAAAACTAGCACCATTTACTTCGCAACGATAAGTATATATATAGATATAGTAACATAATTCACTAAGTATCATAATTCAACTTCTATCGTTTTCAAGACAGCATTGTCAATCGTACTAGTCTTCTATACAAAAATATGTTATAGATTTTTGACGAAAATTATTAGCGTGTACTCGTTGCAATTGCTTAAAATGCGCTATAGGTTTCGTTATAATCGGCGATATTTCAATATTCATAATATCGCATTGAATAGCCAGTTCTGAAATTTTTACTTTTAAAAATGAAAATTGTGCCTATGCCGACTGTTGTAAATTAAACTAGCAAATAGCTTTTTCGGTCTTGCAGTCTTTATACGACAATCTATACTATACTAATATAATGGAAATCAGACTGTCGTGTTTATAATAAACCCCATAGAATATGAATTAAAAAAAAGATACTACTAAAAAACAATATTTATACTTTTTTAAATTTTCTTCTGCATAAATGTATAATTTTAGCTAGATGCCTCGAACGTAGGCATACATTTTTCTTATGAGACGCATCTGTATACTGTACTGCCGCATAACTAAACAAATCATTCCCATAGCGCATATCCCAACGGCATGAGAACGTCGCTCCCAAGTATGAACGGCAAGCAGCATCCGAAGTGCGCCAGCACGATGAGCTTGCGCAGTCTGGCGTCCGACCTGAACGGCTCGTGCGCCGCGAATCTTCGAAATTTCGAATTCTCGAACGGGGGCCTGATAAGTCTTCAGGATCACGACCTCGCGAAATTGGAACAGGAATCGAGGCGACGCAGTCCAAGCTTGCCGCCAATTTTTACCAAGGAAGATTATCGATATCAGGTGAGAGAGAAGGAGAGATTTGATTTGATTTGATTAATATATATTTATTTGACCGTGTGGGAAGATCTCGTCTGGCGTTAATTGAATGAAATGATTGACGAAGATATAATTATGATGTATAATTATGTAACAAAAGAATACATTACATATTAATATAAAATTAATAACCAAATAAATATACTGTTTATATTATATTCGAAAAAAACGAAAATTAAGATAATTAAATCAATAGTGAGCGCTTCATTGGTGTCAATATAATTTGTTATTAAACAGAGAGACATATACTTAGGATTAATTCAAGATATTTAAAGATTTTTATAATGTACTAATTTACAATATCATAAATTTAAACTTAGTCTAATCGCTAATATTCTACGGGTTAATTGAAAATAAAAGCTTAACGAGCAATTTGAAAATATTCAAATGCTAATAATAATGTTTCTAATACTGACTATTAATATAAACAAAAGGATTAAATCATATAGTTTTATTGTGCGAAGGTAAGGAGTCAAACAAACTATCCTTCATCAACAATACGCAGTTGCCATTCATTGTGATTACGAGCGACTAAAGTATTTTGAGAAGCTTCTTGAATGTAGAGGAATTTATCAAATCTAGATTTTCAATGGAGGTCGAATTTGTAATTATTAATGATTGCATTACGAAAGATGAATTGAGTATTTCTGCGTGAAGAGTTGCAAATGAGAGAGAAAGAGAGAGGGGGAGTGGGGGGGATTATAATACAACATAATTTGAAAAAGTTACGAAAGATAAATAATAAACATGAATATATTTGGTGTAGCTATAGCAACAAAAGTAAGGAAAGGAATAAAATTCAAAATTAGTGTGTTTGGATTATAGTAATCTTTTCACACAGTACTATCAGATACCCAAAAGGATTCCGGTAGGAATGGTGAGGGAACTTTTGGTCTTAAAATGGGTAATTGCTAAACAAAGAGCTATTTCTTAAGCAATTCATGGTATGATTACTAAAGTATTCTGATAGAACGTCTATTACCAATCAAAATTCTTAAACTGATTCTTTCAGAATTCTTATATAAATATTATTACCTTATCATATATAATAACTAGAAAATTTACATGTAAGGATACCACAACGATTTTCAAAGTATTCCTTTAAAGACTTAGGTCAGCGACGAAGTATCCTTGTAAAAATGCTGTAAGAATCTTTAAATCTATTTATTCTTGTTATTATATTTCTGTATCCTTTGAGAAATTCTTCTATTAGAAAATAAATGTCTTTACTTTCCCGAACGGTAAAAATACCGCTCCAATACTATGTTTATAAAGCTAAACGATCTATTGCAGTTATGGCGTTGTTAAATTTGTGTGCAAAGGCTCTTAAACCCATATTTTAATTACATTGAAAGCGATAAGATTTAGAACTTACATCGCGAAAGGATTCTGAAAGCTTCCTGTACAAGAATTCTAAAATAAATTGAATACTTTACCGAAAGCATACGTTTTCTCTTTTGATAGCTGAAAGAATTGTAGTATTCTTTCCGAATTCTTTTAGTGCACGCCTTCTAAAAGAATACAAGAATCGTTTCAAAAAGGAAAACTAATTTATATAATTATAAATAAAATATCATTTATTTTTATAGATTCCTTATGGATTTTAACATAATATTCCTTTTAGATGTTCTGTTTCAAAAAATTCCCGCATCTTTTCAAAAAAATAAGCGAATACATTTTGAAAGCATACTATAGAATTCTTGTAGAATCCTTATACTGAAAGCTTTCTGGAAAGAGACTTGAAATAATTTTCGATAGGATCCATTAACATTTTTCCTTGCCTTGCAGAATATTTTCAACTTTACTTTCCAAAGGATTCTGACAAAACATTAGAAATATTTCTATTAGATATTCCAAAGGTTTCCATACGATAAAGACTTTTTATAACTTAGGAGCTATGGATTCCTAAATAATGATCTAAGCTCTTGGACATTAGGACAGCCATTTTGGGTGTTCGAAGTTTAGAACACTTCCTGACGTAAAAGAACATAGAATGCCAATTCGGAATGCTGTTCTTCTAAAAGTTATTCCTTGTACCTTTCATTATTAACCTTCCAGAAACCTGTCAGAACTAATTTTATTTCGTAATAAGTTCTTTTGACAATAATATGATAGAAATGTCATTGTTTATTTATTTCTAGAAAAAGAATTTGTATTTATAAGTAAAATTACATAAAACTGAACTTTGTATATAAATGAGGGACAAAATTATGCAGTTTGAGCAGTAGTGGATGCATACGGATATATACTTGTCGGAAGAAATAGCTCGAGGCCACATTATAAATCATTCTTCGCCGAAGCTTCTGATGTACTTTATATGAATGGTGGTGTCGACGTTTCCTTTGTTAACAACTTACAATACATCTCATATATATCAGCTACGGCGTTGCAATGCACGTGCGAATAACATGTCCTTGTTCGCAATTCGCAATCCAGCAGTGAATGTGATTGAAAGCGACGAAAAGAAACACCAACCAAACTTAACTGTGAAAATCTCTTCTATTTTTCCAAGAGGATTTTTATCGAAAATCTTTTTAGTTATCCGCGATTCATTTATATACAGCTTAACAGAGAATTTTATAAAAATTCTATTCTGGAACAAATATTTGCACTTTGTCATGAAACGGTGCTGTGTATGTCAATTATTGTTTTGTTCGAAATCAGTTAAAACGTATATACGTGTTATTCGTAGCCGAATACACAGAATATACAATATATGAATATTTGCTCCGCTGAAATTTGAAATTACAAACTACTAAACAGTACAGTTATACCTCTCTTTATGTCAAACGCGAATTCTGCGGAATTCTATATATATATATATATATATATATATATATATATATATATATATATACTTTTAGCCCTACTAAGAGAAAAAATCTATACGTTCTCGAGCCTCCTCGCATATGTAAATCAGTTTCCGTTTGCGAGACAGAAAACTATCCGCGTCGACACGCCATATATATATATATATATATATATATCCTCGTAAAAATTAGGCTTCCTCGTGATAACTACTTCTGTTGAACCCTACTTTTCTAGCAAAGCGCTTCGATTACAAGCGTTGTCACATTGTGCCCCAAGTCCTGATTTCTTATATATCTATATACTATTTCTTATATATATATATATATATATATATATATATATATATATATATATATATTATCGTGTCAGTAAGATATAAGGAAAAAAGTAAGTCTATATGATGGCCAAACATTAAATCGGTATATAGCGTGATGTGGTCTGGAAACTTGCTGAAACTGAACTCGCACACGACAGTATTAGGGGAGGTGGTCGAGACGGAGAAGAAGAAGAAGAAGAAGAAGAAGAAGAGAGAGAGAGAGAGAGAGAGAGAGAGAGAGAGAATAATGTTAGGGAAAGAAATAGAAAGGGAACCATAGATGAGGAAAAGGAGGGAAGTAAGTCACCTCGTATTGCGCGATGAAGAAACAGAGGTGTATAAGTATAGGTATATTGAGTAAGAAAACATGGTTTGGTGAAATCGATTCGCGCAAGTTGTCGTACGTTGAACCGTGTGGCCTGCTATACTACGAAAATATATACGAGCTAGTAGTATATTGGCTCCTATGATCGCTGTCGCAAATAAATCTTGCCCAAGCTTTGAAGTAGAAATATTTAGGCTGTAGGGAATTGTGGAGGCTTAGCGGACATCGCAAAATTGAAATAAGCCCCGTCGTTTCATTTATTAAGTTTAAATAAAAATCGAAGTGTCAATTACGCTGCCGCTTTTGGAAGCAAAAAGATAATTAGAAATTAATATTTATTAAATGGAATCTAAAATGATTAAATGAAGTCTTTAAAACTGAACGTTTTCTCCACCCGTGGCATGAATAGATATTTAAAAAGCGACATTTTTATCGGTTAAATAAATAACAATTAAGAACAATAGGGAAGATATATTATTTTGTTAAAAATTCAGTTTTAAGCATGATTTTTTATGAAATATATCTACATAAACAGACCCGAGTAATTATAAATATTGTTATAGCAGTAATACATTGAATAATTTTAGTGAATTCAAATACAACGAGCCTCATTTGTTTTATATCAATTCGTTTAAAAACCTAATTATCTTAGATTTAGTATGGTCTTAACATCTTTATATAAATTATTAATATTTTTATGCAATGATTTTTTTTCTCTTTTACACCCAACCATTCAATTTATTGACGATGTTTCATTTAATTTCTATTCTTTACTCCTCGTGCTTTATAAGTTATAATATAAAATTTACAAATGACGGAAACATATTTTAAACTATCCATCAGTCAGGTATGATGTCATCCATGCCAGAATTCGACATATAACGTACGGCATATAGAGATATGTAAGAAATAAAATAAGAAAATAAAAAATGCAGACAAAATTACAAATACAAACACGCACGCACGTGCGCGCACACATAATATTTATACAGAACATAAAATTTATAATAAAAAGTAGAGATCATTATGTAGACGTGAAGCAGATGCAAGTGAGCAAGGCCTTCTCATGTGCTCCTTGTGCTCCATATTTTGCGATCATCGTACCCCTTTTGAACTTTTCTTTTCAATTCGTTGTAACTTTTTTTTAAGCTACATAAAAAGTTAAATGAAATTACTTATGAAAGTAGACTAATTAATTTTTAAACAATGTGCAATTTTTAATGACCAATCTAAAAGTTTTATAAGGTCTTTTTATTCGAAAATAATGTAAGAATAAACGATGTAGTATTTATAAGCACTGACAATAGCAAAATTATTTTTAATTATTTATTAACTTTTTAAATAAAAAGGGTGTCTATTTCACCCGACAAATGCATATATTTCGCGTACAGATGCCGAAAATTTATTACTAAGATTTTACATCGCTTCAATTTTCTGTAAGCGCGTATTCGATACTTTTCTATATAGCGACAAATTTTTTTTGCTTTTTCCGCCTTAACGGGTCTCTGATTCAAATATAATGGCAAGAAGCGGTTATAAAATAAATATATAGTTTTCATGTAAACATTAAAATAGTAGACAACAAAAATAAAGCACTTTCATCATTTTTCCAATTAATTAAAATTTATTAAAATTTATTAAAATTTATTATATATATATATATATATATATATATATATATACATATAATTATTATATGCTGAAAGTATTAAAAAAAAATAAAAAAAAAGTAATAATATACTTCGAACATAATAAAAAAGATGCTATAATATTCATTCTTCAGTTAGACCTAGGTACCCAATTGTCGGTCTTATATACACAAAGTAAAGTGCCATTGATTTAAATAATACTATGCCTTACATGACGAAATTGTACAGTTATTTATTTACTTATATATTACATATTATATGGACTAAGTAGTCCTTTTACTAAGACAAGTACATTGACGTTATAAAGAAACATTTTTAATTCCTACGATACATTTCAATAAACAGCGATTGTCTAATGAATCATACTTATACAAATAGTTAATATCATCGTTATATCGATGGATTATCATTTCTTTTAACTAAAAGCATAATAGCTGAAGCATTATTTATTTATTTAGATCGTATGTTAGAATAAAAAACTGACGATACCGATCGAAAATTTCTGATACATATCCTTTGTACTTTGGTCGTACTACTTACCGTCCACTGTAATTGGGACTGTACTACTGCATCGTTGCTACATACTACTACGTATTATATGCTGAACTGTCGCAGTTACAATAAATATTTTTATCAATAGTTTACGTTTACAATAGTATGGACCTAATGCAAAAGAATTCGAATAATGTTAATATTTACTTTTTTTTTAAAGTATAAAATTAACATTTTGTAAAGAATTTGAACATTTTTCGTTCATCATAATATACCAATGTAATAAAAAAATTATCGTTCTTTAATGAGCGAATTAATGAATATAAGACTTGAATATTTTTCTTCAATGTTTCGGTGATTATAGTCTTTCGGTCTTCTGAAGCAACAAACGAGGTTACTCAGTCAATTATTTTCTGTTCATTTTAAAATATAATTACAAAAACGTCTACCATAAGTATTACTGTACAACAAACTCGTTATTTCATGATTTTATAACATCATTACATGACTTTCGTCGAACGCTCAATTAGTTTTTGTAATTATATATTAAAATAAACAAAAATCTATATTTCAATAATGAGAATAAATAAACCTTATTTGGTTGCTGAAAAAGACCGAAAGACTATTACACCGAATTGTCGCAACAAAATATTTAAGTCTTTTATTCATTAATTGACGCGTTGGATATCGATTATTTTAATATTTTCTATTTCATATACAGAGTCATATATTTAGGCTGTCGAATTATATACTCTTCATATTTGAAAAAGACATGCGGGTTTGCTTAAAAATGCCTTCGTTCGTGTATTTAGTTAGTTAAATTAGAATTAAAATAATTTAAAGTACTTTTGATTTAAATTTCAAATTTTTATTTTAATTTAATAGCGAAGTTTAAAAAATATTAATTCGATTTCTTATTTACCCTTTAATTATAGAGCATTACGGTCTACTTATTCCTTTCTGCTGTGTTGCTTTATCACTAAAGTGATAATGTATGAATAATTATAAATAATAAGACATAATAAGTTTGTCACTTTTTAATAAAAATTCTATTCTATAAAAATTTCTATCGTATATTTTACATCAAAATTCATGAAAATTTTGTTATAACAAGTTTTTGATACTAAATTTTAAAATGCATATAATTGCTTTCGAATTGAAAACCGAATAATCATATTATACGCATTTATTTGTAAAGTATTGAATAAGAAAACTTATACGTCGTGATAAGAAATCTGTTCCGTCTCTCTTTCGCCTGTGTTCTTTACTTTATTTTCGAGTTAATGATTGTAGTGGGGATAGGTGAACACACACTCCAAAAGTCATTTCGCGTAAATCCGGCATTATTTAGTTAGATTTTGTTAAGATCGAAATTAAAAAGCGAATTGAGCTGTAATTTCAATTAGTGTCCTCAACTGCCTTTGTTCTAAAATTTCTACTTACTTTACTTATGTGCCTCGATGTTTTGTAGATACGCATCTAATCGGCGCAAATTAATCGCTAAAAAACAAAATAAAAAAACTTCCCAATATTTTTCAACTGAAAATCCTAAAACTCATCAAATATGGAATCTTTGCTCAACATTGTACAATGAACATAAAAGACCTTAGCTTGTACATTCATATCGATTTAAATTTAGAATCACGTCTGTGATCAACTATACGCTAAAATTTCACATCAAGGATTAAAGAAACAAAAAATTGACATCTTTATTCCGTTCACCTGGTCGCATTGAACATTTTCTTTTTAGCACAGCGTTGAACAAGAGCAAAACTAAGCTATACGAGAGTGAAATTAAAGTTTGCCCCACTTATGCTAAACAGTCCTATACTCCGTCGTCCTGCGCGTTAAACTCTCGGCTATATGTGAATTACCTGCTGTACTTGTAACGCTGAAAATGCACTGCTACCTGCCCCCCTCCCAAACGAACGCATTTAACCACAGCAGTATTAAGCGCGGCCCATATATATATACATACTTGGTCTCACGCAAATAAATCTATGGCGCTTTTCCGCGCGCGCGAGTCACGCAACTCCAGCCGCGCCGCGTTGGGGGCGCAAAATATTTTTACCACCCCCCCCTTCTCTTTCTCTCGACGTACATATACACTTATATATATAAAACGCAAGCTTTTCCTTCGCATTTTCCCTCGAGCGGGCTGACCGAGCGAACCAGTACCACCGCTTCCACCGATCTGTCGAGTTATTTTGTAACGCATGCATTGTTAATAATTAAAACTTTAACAAATATTCAATTACTTATCGTTAATTCGCGTATGCAGGAGCTAAAGCAGCAACGGGATCGGGAGGCGGCCTCGATCTGCTCGAGACGGTCGAGGCAGACCGACGACAAGTGTCCCGGCCATCGTCACGCCGGCCGTCGTTCGTCGTGCGAGGACGACGCGATTCGCCAGCGGCCGCGGTGCCGCTGCAAGGCCGGCGACGAGGAAGAGGAGGAGCAGTACGCCGGCCCGGAGGAGCGCGGTGGCGAGACCTCGGGCTACGCCAGCGACAACTACGTCGAGGGCCAGCGGGCGCAACAGACGCGGCAGCATCGTCATCGTCATCAGCAGGTGGTCGTGCTGCCTTGCCACGGTAGGGGGGATGGAGGCATTTTATTTTGCGCGATGACTGTCCGTTAATTTTTTACTTTTGAGCTCAATTTTAAACAGAATATTTATTCAGCGCTATGGATCAATAAATTTTTTTTCAGAACACTTCGTTACTACTTTAAATCGTTGATAAATAATGATAATTATGTAGCAAGCGATATTTTACAATTTCATATGCCTGATACAAGTATTATAAATATATAAATAAACAGAATATAATATAATGTAATTAAATAATATAAAACATATTTGTAGATTGATCTCGATGATCTAATTGTCCAATGTAAAAACGACAATAAGTCAAATAGAAACTTACGGACGTCGTTGTACAATGTATTCTTATTTATATCTTGATAAGATTTTTTTTTTAATTTCACATACCGATACATTGGACAGTGGAACTACCAAAACCAATCTATAAATAGTTTATAATTAGCTGTCATTAATATCTTAACATGTTTTTGACGTTATTTACTATACTTAATGTCTTCTTTTGTCTTTAAAATTTTCTTTGTTTTAATATTTTTGCTATCTTTTACAATATCTAAATTACAAATATTTGGCATCAACGTGTTACAGACGAATTCATGGTAAAAAATGTGGTTTAATTTAAAAAATAATATTTTTTTAGATACTTTTATAATTTTACTAATTAACAAATAAATTTTTTGATTTACAAATTTTTGAAAATTATACAGAAAAAGCAACGAAAGAGAAATTAAGAATAAATAATGGAACCTTAATGCGTGGCTCAGCTGCGAAATCTAAATCCTTTCTAGCCAAGAAGCCGCATGAGAAAAATATCTTGGTAACGCGGATGACACAACACGCTTTTTTTACGCGCTTCATATCTTTAACGACGTTCCCATTTTCCTCCAAAAGCAATGCTCAAATACTTTAATAGCAGAAATGCTGGCAAAGATACATTTCACACATTTTCGGAGCTCTTGTGTCTTTCTAATCGCGCGAGACTTCAGTACGCTGCACCCCCTTCCCCGCAGCTCCTTGCCGTCCGAATTTACATGCGCAGACGGCCTGTCTTCAACGCGTACGGAAACAGCCAGGAGAGAGAAATAGAAGAAACGCGTTTCAAACGTGTGCTTCCTCCTCCCCCTGTGCTATCTTTCGGCATAACAACCGCAGACGGCATGTCTACAACGGTTGCGGAGCCGACGGGAAAGACGCGATTGCAGCAGTTCACTGAAGGCCCTCTCTCTCTCTCTCTCTCTTACCCCTGCGGGTCCTCACTCCTTTTGTCACATACGCAGACGGTCTGTCTACAAAGTATGGCGATCCCCAATGAAATGAGAGAGAAAGAGATTATTTCGGAAAATTTTTGATTTTTCTTTTTTCTAGATTTTTTTTTGGTTGAATCAGGTTTTTTCCCGAGGCGGCTTCCTGGCTTCACAAGTATTCGCGCTCGCAATTACAACATTTTATAATATTCGTAGTAGAATTTAACATAAACAATTTAACAAACAATTTAGAGTAATAACTATTATCTTACATAAATTACATTTTTTAATATATTTTTACATAATAATATCATATAAATTTCTTATTATTATTATTTTAGTCGCTAACAATTAACAAATCGTGTCCGTTACACAACAAGTACTGAATTTATGAAGGTTTTTTTCTATTTCAGCAATTTGGAACTCTCAATTCAGAGTTATTTAACATACAATAAATATAGAGATAATATTTTAGCATTTATGTATGCATGTATATGTATATATATATATATATATATATATATATATATATATATATATATATAACTTATTACATATTAGACCTTTAGCTTACAACTAGTGAAATATTTAACAATGATTGATAGTGTTTTTATGTTAGGCTTTATTAATAATATATTTATATCTAATTGAAAGTACATTTTAAGACTTCTTAAAGTTCTTGACAAATCAATTATTTAAGTATTATATAGGGAACAATGCTATACAAGATGGTTGAAATCTTAAATTTTTTAACAACAAGTACATATTTCACTATTTATTATGCCGATACGATTGAGTGATTTATTAAGATTATAGTATCTAAATTTATTTTGTAATACCATGGTTTATTTTTCTCTTAAAATAATATTGAAAATATTAGTTTAAATATTGAATATGATTTTCCTTTCGATGTCTGTTCGGAAATCTGTAAATGGAAGCTCACGGACGCTTATCGAAACATTCAAAACAAGAGAAATAATTCAAACGTAAAGAATTTTGATTTTTATGAGCTCATTTAATCGTGCTACCACTTGTGGTTTATAAGGCATTGATTCGTCTAACATTTTCATTTCAATAGAAATAACTATGGATATTTTGATTTTAGCATCTGATGAATTTTTAATGCAATGTGTTTTATTTTTGTACTGCGCTGTAGGACCATTCACTTCGAAAAGGTAGAGCTTTCAAATTCGATACAAATTTATTTATGAGAATGAAATTTTACTGCAAATAGCAACGCCGTCATGGCGCAAGTCTTCCAATACGGTAGAAAAAGAAACACATTTTAATTTAGCCGAAGCATCTCTGTAATAAAGACCCCGGTTGAAGATTAATTTAGTTACTTTTTGGAAGCTCCAAAATGTATAGCTTTAATTTTCGTTGGAGTATTTGCATTCATTATTTTCGGAGAAATCAATCGTTATTTGTACTTTCTTTGCTTCTAAATTAATTTAGAATTTCTAAAAATTGAATTTGATCGATACTATCATAAACATGATTATGAAATGAAGGAATCATAGAATTAAAATCATTCATCATCTCGCAAACAATATATAAATTTTATATATATTAGAAATATATTAAAAACGCCTTATTTGTAATATTGTTACAAGCCTAAGAGATCAATTGAAATATTCCCTATAGAATCATAAAAAAAATCATATTAACGTTAGCTAACATTTTAAAGTACATTCAAACTTCTATATCTTTTAAAAATTCAATTTTTTTCTAACATACTTTTCAGATTTTTTTTCCCTGCATAACGTGCACGAAACAAGTATTGTTTCATTTGTGATTTATATTTTTTGCTAACTGTTCTGTATCTTTAACTTTAAAAATATCTCAAAAGACAAAATTATTTATTCGTATTCTTTTTTTTGTATAACCAACATTTATTTTTACTTTGCCCAAGCATTTCAGTTTCATTTTGCTTAACCTTTAGAGGGCCGGAATGATGCCTACAGGCCTAACATGGCGCTGCTATCTGTCAAGTTTAAAAACAATCGCTCGTGAACAGTTCCTTTATATTTCCAGATGTATTGCGTAAATAATAATTTACAATACATCTTTATTGACGCAATTTTCGTAATAATATTTTATCCTGATTTAATTATTTTAATTACCCTATCTATTTTTAAAATAAACCGAAACCAAAAAAGCTTTTAAGACTGCAAATAATACTTTACATTATAAATTTGAAGGAATTTTTGAAATATTTTAGTGAGCTAAATACTATATATTTTGTAAAAATTTGATATGGTAATGAACTCCTTAATTCTATCATTATTGTATAATTCTTAAGTAATAGAATATGTAAAAAATATTGACGTCGCCTCGATGTGAGAGTGCGGACAATGGGAGAAGGAGGAAGGTGAGATAAAGAAATACAAGTCTTTTCCTTTTTTTTTTTGATAATGCTCCGCGGGAGATATACAAGCTATCCTAGCTAAGCTTATTTTATTTCATTCGACTGCGTTTAATGCACGGGCGGTGGGTGGCGGAGAGAGGGAGAGGGTGGGGGGGCGGATAGGACGATAGATAGCACGACCCTATCTCTATCCTGCACGGCTGGCCGAGGAGGGCCAGAACTCGATACGGGGCGGGAGAAAGAGAGAAGAGAGAGAGAGAGAGAGAGAGAGAGAGAGAAAGGTGGTACAAGCGCGGGTCGCCGTCACTGTCCCGTATGCCTGGCTGCAGGAACCAGGCTGCCGGGCAGAGAGAGGGAGAGAAAGGTAGAGCACGCGCCGACCATCGCCACTATCCCGTACGCCTGGCCACAGAGAAGCAGGCTCCCGGACAGAGCGAGAGGGGCGCGTGTCACCGTCGCTGTCCCGTACGCCTGGCTGCAGGAGCCAAGCTGCTGTGCAGAGAGAGGGAGAGAAAGGTAGAGCGCGCGCGGACCACCGCCACTATCCCGTACACCTGGCCTCCGAGAACCAGGCTGCCGGACAGAGCAAGAGAGAGGCGCGTGTCACCGTCGTTGTCTCGTACGCCTGGCTGCAGGAGCCAAGCTGCCGGGCAGAGAGAGGGAGAGAAAGGTAGAGCGCGCGCGGACCACCGCCACTATCCCGTACATTTGGCCTCCGAGAACCAGGCTGCCGGGCAGAGCAAGAGAGAGGCGCGTGTCACCGTCGCTGTCTCGTACGCCTGGCTGTAGGAGCCAAGTTGCCGGGCAGAGAGATAGAAAAAGTGAAGGGCGGGCTGTTCTGTACGCCTGGCGGTGGATAGCCAAGCTGCCGGGCAGAGGTGTCGAGAGAAGTCCCGTACGCTCGGCGAGAGACCAAGCTACCGAGCAAGGAGAGTGGCGCGTGGTGTCGCCGGGATCGGGAGGGAATGTGTCCTTTTCGGCCTCCTCCCGCACTCTTATATACCATCGACGGACGATAAGTATAAATGCAGAGAGGGGATTGGGTGCACGATGCCACCGTTGAGGCGGGGGGGGGGTCACCGCGTGCGTCGATGCCCGGGGTTTTTTTGTCCGATCGTTTTTACGGTGGTGACACTATAAAACCGCTCGGGGGATTTCCCGGCGTTTCGAGCCCGCCGCTGCTCCCTCCCCGACGAGGCGTGTGATGTCGGCGCTGGCTGCGGTGGCCGTTCTCGGCTCGGTGTTGACTGATCGGTGCTCGGCGTTAGCTGTGTTGGTCGTTCTCGGCTCGGCGTTGGCTGCGTTGGCCGTTCTCGGTTCGGTGTCGGCTGAGTCGGCCGCTCGCTGCTCGGCGTTGGCTTCGATGGCCGTTCTCGGCTCGGCGTCAGCTGAGTCGACCGCTCGCTGTTCGACGTTGGTTACGGTGGCCGTTCTCGGCTCGGCGTCGGCTGAGTCGGCCACTCGCTGCTCGGCGTTGGCTTAGTTGGCCGTTCTCGGCTCGG
The DNA here is from genome assembly GCA_018907035.1 of Sycobia sp. Sy_11. Classification (NCBI taxonomy): domain Eukaryota; kingdom Metazoa; phylum Arthropoda; class Insecta; order Hymenoptera; family Epichrysomallidae; genus Sycobia; species Sycobia sp. Sy_11. Next base: position 1,945,413 of record JACCIC010000094.1, read on the forward strand.
CGTCGGGGTTGGGATTGACCCAGCGGGCGGTTCTCCGGAGGCTGCTGACATGTAACTTGATATCTTCCTGTCTAGGTCGCTCAATCAGGTAGACGTTTTTCCCAACGACTCCTCGTACCGTGAACGGCCCGACCCACCGAGGGGCTAGGCTGGCATTAAACCTGTCCGCGGCGTTCGAGACCGCGAAGTTTTTTGTATATACGGCCTCTCCTTCCTCGAGTGCTGTGTTGGGCGTTTCCGACACCTGATCAGGAGGGTCTTGTCTCTGGCGGGCGACATGGATTCTCTCTTGTGTTGACGGGGCATAGGGAAGATACCATTCTCCTGGGCGGGGTATCGTGCGGCCCAATAACATATAACTGGGAGTTTGCCCTGTACTGGTATTCTGACGCATCCTCGCGGCAAACAGGATGGCGGGTAGATGGAGGTCCCAGTCTGTTTGCCGATGGTCGATGCTGATACGGAGGACTTTCTTTATCTCTTGATTCCGCCTCTCCCTGGGATTGGCTTGCGGATGGTAGGCGGGGGACGTGTAGAGTAATACTCCCCATTTAGTGCACCGCTGCCTCTACGCTGGTCCCCTAAATTGAGGGCCATTGTCGGTAAACAATACTCGCGGATAACCCCAACGCATAAAAACTTCAGTTTCTAGCCGCACGGCGATAGTAAGGAGCTCGGCGTTCGGTATCGCGAATGCCTCCGTCTAACGAAACATGACATCTGTAGCCACGAGAATGTAGCGTTTGCCTCGTGGGGTTCGGGGGTATGCGCCCATAATGTCGACGGCTACGGTATCCCATGGGGCGAAGGGTCTTCGTGGTTGCCCTATGCCAGCGGACAGTGGTTTCGATGTCTTGGCTGTAGCGCAGATTTCGCACCCTGCTACCGCGAGGCGGACGTCTTCCCTCATCCGAGGCCAGAAATACCTTTCCCGAATGGCCCGAAGCGTTTCGTCACCTCCTGGATGCCCGGCGAGGAGGTCTTCGTGGAAGTACCGGATCACCGCCTGTCTGCAGTAGTAGGGTACGTACAGACGTGGCGGCATTCCATGCTCCAGTACGCAAATGAGCCCATGAGAGTGTCCGATCCATTGCTCGGACCGTAAATGGCGTTCGATGTCCCCGATATCCGTGATTTCCTCCTTCTGGCCTTCTTCAATAAGCCCCTGAAGTTCCTGAGCTATCGTTGTTGCCAGACGTGCTTTGGCCCCCCCCCGGCTGTCCTTGTCGAAGTCTGCGCTCGGATTTTCGCTAGGGCAGGGGTTATTAGCCCGCAGGGCTGGTCCTCGGAGTGGGGGGCAGACTCCGGGGGTAGTAAGTCCTCTAGTTCCCGCCGTTCCTCTTGAAAGACTTCAGGCCCCGGATAGCGCGAGAGAGTGTCAGGGAGTTCATTGTGCTTCCCAGCGACATGCTCCACCTTGAAGTCGTAACTTTGAGTCCGATCCAGCCATGCGAGTGCCTTGTTATCGGTACGTAGCGTGAAGCGTTCGTCCTCGAGGTAGTGGCGAAACTTCTTGAGAGCCCAGATTACGGCCAAACACTCCTGCTCGTTACTATGATAGCGATGTTCCGCTGGCGAGAATTTTGCGCTTGCGTAAGATATTACGCGGCGATTGTCGTTCTCTCCCTTCTGGAACAACACTGCCTCCATTCCCGCTGCACTGGCATCCATCTCTTCCTTTTTTTTTGATAATGCCCCGCGGGAGATAAACAAGCTATCCTAGCTAAGCTTATATTATTTCATTCGACTGTGTTTAATGTACGGGCTGAGGGTGGCGAAGAGAGGGAGAGGGTGTGGGGGATAAGAGATAGATAGCACGACCCTATCTCTATCCCGCACGGCTGCTCGAGGAGGGCCAGAACTCGATACGGGTGGGAAAAAGAGAGAAAAGAGAGAGAGAGAAAGAGAGCGAGAGAGAGAGAGAGAAAGGTGGTACAAGCGCGGGTCGCCGTCACTGTCCTGTACGCCTAGCTGCAGGAACCAGGCTGCCGGGCAGAGAGAGGAAGAGAAGAGGTAGAGCGCGCGCGGACCACCACCACTATCCCGTACGCCTGGCCACAGAGAACCAGGCTGCCGGGCAGAGCGAGAGAGGCGCGTGTCACCGTCGCTGTCGCGTACGCCTGGCTGCAGGAGCCAAGCTGCCGGGCAGAGAGATAGAGAGAGAGAGAAGGGCGGGCTGTTCCGTACGCCTGGCGGTGGATAGCCAAGCTGCCGGGCAGAGGTGTTGAGAGAAGTCCCGTACGCTCGGCGAGAGACCAAGCTACCGGGTGAGGAGAGTGGCGCGTGGTGTCGCCGGGATCGGGAGGGAATGTGTCCTTTTCGGCCTCCTCCCGCACTCTTATATACCATCGACGCACGATAAGTATAAATGCAGAAAGGGGATTGGTTACGGTGGTGACACCATAAAACCGCTCGGGGGATTTCCCGGCGTTTCGAGCCCGCCGCTCCTCCCACCCTGACGGGGCGTGTGATGTCGGTGTCGATCGGCCGAAGCGAGCGACGCTTCGCGCGCGATCTGCGTGCGGGCGTCAATATATAAAATAAACAAATCTATTATAAATAATATAATATATAAGAAAGGTAAAAGATTTTCGATAACAGAAAAAAACCCAAAAACACTAACTATTAAAATATAGAATAAAGAATTGATAGAATGAGATAATAATGTAATATAAAACGCTATACAAAGAATATTTATAGCTTGAGCTTAAAATTAATTCCGACAAAGTGTAAGTATAGAATTATATATATTAGAATTATATATATATATATGCTTTGTAAGATTATTCTAATGTATAATATTTACAGTGATGTGTGTATAGATGACTTGCCTACAGTGCGATACCTTGCGCTTCGATATATATGTATAAGTGTGGTTTGTTTCGTTTTTGTTTTAAAGATCTTGCTGTTCGCTTAGTCTTCGCGGTAGATATACTTCCCTTATGAAATGACATGTCCTATTATTACAAAAATCCCTTCAAATTTGTAATGTGAAGTATTATTTGCAGTCTTAAAAAGCTTTTTTGGTTTCAATTTATTTCAAAAATAGATAGGGTAATTAAAATAATTAAATCAGGATAAAATATTATTCCGAAAATTGCGTCAGTAAAGATATATTGTATATTATTATTTACGAAATACACCTGAAAATATAAAGGAACTGTTCACGAGCGATTGTTTTTAAACTTGACAGATAACAACGCCAAATAATGTATCTTTCAATTTTGACTCATGGTTTAATAACTAATTTCAGATCATGCACTCGGAAGAGTGCGCCCGCTTCAGCAGCTGACCATTCACGGCAGCTTAAAAGTCGTCTTGCCTTGTTATATGGGCTCTGGCAATTTATAATATTGGTAATATGTCGGATCTTTTTTTTGTATGTTATTTAACGTCGTTCTATTTATGCTTTCAAATACCGACGCTAATCAGCAACGGAAGTCTACGATGTCTTTGTAAATAAAGCACATGTGAATTATTACAGCGTTGCTTGTGTCAATCGATCGATACCGGGATTTGAACTCGGATCACCAAGTTACTAGTTCTTATCTCTAGCGATCGAGTCATCCTAGTCTTCTTGTCGGATCTATACCGGGTGTTTTTTTAATTTTCCACCTGAATATCTCACAAATCGCGGTTCGGGTTGAAAATCGGCAAAATACGCATTCCATGAATTTGTGGGAGGCGAAAAACTATATAACTAGTTTTTTAGCAAAAATGGACACACTGTCCATATTAGGGTCAACTTGATTTTTTTGGAAGAAAATCTAATTTTTATTTTTGCAACAAATATTCCATTCCCTTGTGCATTAATTACTAAAAATGATTTACAATTATGACAAAATCTGTAAATGTAAAAAAAACTAAAAGACATGGAATAAGCTGCTTGACACGTCCGCGTCGTTGATTGTAGTTAATCTTGAAATCGGGCTCACATTGAAGAAATAATTAGCGGATAAAAGTGGAAAATCAAGCCTCGAACATTTATGTGGTTTATTTCCAACATAATCAGTAAAAAAACAATTTTAGTTCAAGTTTGTAACCATCCTGGCTCCGCCATTTTGAATTGTGAAAGCTTAATTACAGAATCATATTCAGCAATCCCAGAAAACCTTAGAGAAACATTTTTGAAGCTTAGGAAGTCTTCTAAACGTTTTTTTACGAAAAAAAAAAAATTACTGGGCTGGGATAACGCCTGGAGGCGTCATGCTCCGATCTGCTAAACTCACTTTTTATAGATAAACGCAGCTTTTGAAATTTCTCCTATCCCGGCACTCTAAAGGTTAATTATTTTATCATTAATTGTGAAATATTTATTTCTTTTAAAAATAGATTTTCTTACATTTTTTAAATTCTTTTTCTCAAATGTTTTATAATTTTGTAATTTCAGAAATACTGCTAAAAAAATTAAACAAATTAAAACTGAAATCCTTGGGCAAAGTAACAATAAATGTTGCTTTTACAATAAAAGAATACGAATATATAATTTTGTCTTTTGAGATAATTTTAAAGTTACAGCTACAGAACAATTAGCAAAAAATATAATTTACACAATAGATTTGTCTTGTATACGTTATGCATGGGAAAAAAATTTGAAGTCCATACTATAATAAATTGAAATTTTAAAAAGTATAGAAGGTTTGAATGTATTATACGTTATTAGCTAATGTCAATATGACAGATCTCCCCTCATGCCGACTGGCATCGCTAAATGGTAGAAAGCCGTTATTTTTCAGTTGCTTACATTTAAGTTGGGGAGGGGGGTAAGGTATTTAAACTTATTTTTGGCCTTTTTTTTTATTTTTGTAAATTAATGCTTTATATCTCAAGAATATTGTGTCGAAATTTGAAGTTAATCGGAGCAAAATTGACGAAGTTGTGAGTATTTGAACATTCATTGCTCCAAGTAGGATTTTTACATGTTCGTAATTCTGCTTGACAATTGTGCGGCGCGCTTACTTGGAAAGCGATTGTTTTGATTTATAAATCCTACATTCATTTTTCATTGAAAGCATCTTTTTGGACATTTCTTGTATATTTGAGCCATACAGCCAGTGCATACGTACATCAGGTAGCCTAAAAGCTTGAATTTGTTTACTTTCGTACTCGCTCGGTTTCCGGAAATTTTCAACGGTAAATTAATTCTTGCTGTTACTATATATATTTAGTAGCATTAAAAATGCCTCAAAAAATTACTGGAGAAGATTGAAAAAAAGTCATAAGATTTTGTTTCGACCGAAAAAAATAGAGCTTCCTTATAAGCGTAGAAATGATGAAGCGGAAGCTAATTGTGTGTCGCCAACAAAAATTAAAAATAGTCTCCCGGTAGAGATAGTAGAAAATGTCTAAAAAAAATTATAGAATAATAAATTTTATTCTTGTCTTTTCTACTATTTTCACTTTGTTAAAATGTGTAAAGTGCAATGGAAAAGTTATATTCCAAACACTGAAAAAAGAAGGCCTTGGTTTTAATATCAAAGTTGCATGTGAAAAGTGTAAACAGCCTCATGACATTCCATCTAGTAAAACAATAGATTCTGGTGTATACGATATCAATTATCGATTTGCTTTTGTAATGCGACTGTTAGGCTTAGACATAGGTGAATGTAATAAGTTTTGCGGATTAATGGATTTGGCTAGTGCTTTCTTATCGAGACCAACCTCTAACTCATATATGACAAAAATGTTGGAAACTATAAAAAATGTTTGCGATGCAAAAAACTTCTTCGTTTGCTGCACAAGAAGAGAAGAAAGCAATGTCTAAAACAAATAATGTACAAGAAACGTCAGAATTAACTGTATCAGGCGACGGAACTTGGAAAATAGAGGTTTCAGTTCGTTATTTGGCGTTGCTTCTCTTATTGGATTTTATACTGGTAAGGTATTTGATATTTTTCTAAAAAGTAGTTATTGCCACGATTGTAAGACTTGGGAAAATAAACTGGATTCTGCCGAATACGAAGCATGGTATGAAGAGCATGTGAATAGCGGGAATTGCAGAGCCAACCATGTCGGACCCTCTGGCAACATGGAGGTATCAGCTATAATCGAAATGTTCAAAAGATCGTTACCAAATTTTGGTGACTTAAAAACATGCAGTGGCGTTGTTAATGCAAAATCTTATTGTGAAGGTTTTACCATAAATAAAAAAGAGTGCATCGGGCATGTACAAAAGAGAATGGGGGCACGTCTGCGTCTGGCAACGTAAATTAGAAATAGAAGGGTAGTTGATACAAAAACCAAGACAGGAAAAATCGTAAAAAGAAAAAGCCTTTCTGTCAAAGGGATGTTTAGTGCTAAAATGATAGATAAATTAACGATTTACTATGGACTGGCTATTCGACGTATTTGCGATTCAATTGATAAGATGAAAAATGCAATTTGGGTTACTTATTATCACTACAGCTCCACTGACGAAAACCCACAGCACAACAAATGCCCAAGAGGCGGAGGCAGAAAGCTGTAGCTTCAAATGCTCTAAGCTCTTTTAAACACAGCTATACAACACTTCCTACTGAAGTTCTTAGAGCTATTAGACCCATTCATAAGGACTTGTGTAAAGACGAACTCTTGCAGCGATGGCTTGGAGATTTCACGCAAAATAATAATGAGAGACTCAATCAGCTAATCTCGAAAACCTCTCCAAAGTCAGTGAGTGGCACCTCTACATTTGTTGAAATTGCAGCTAATGTAGCTGCATGTACTTTCAATGAAGGTTCTTTTGCTCTATTAGCCATTATGAACAAGATGCAAATCAGTACACGGTCAGGTTCCTACGAATGGGCGCGACAAGTTGACGAGCTGTAAATAAATAGAGCAAAGAAACAAGCGTTACACGACAGTAAAGAAGGAAGAGTTTTACGTAGACAAATACAAAAAAAAGCTTTAGACCATGTAGACATTTTGCTATATGGACCTAGTATTGATGATTCTATATGAATCTGAAAGAATTATGAAGTTTTATTGTGAATTTTTTAGTTGACAAAACTTTTAAGCCGTTTCCTGAAAACTACCATTTTTGAAGTCGGTGTACATCCTCACACAAAATCTACTGAACCGAAGGTTTGAAATTTTGTACAGTACATCTTTCCATAATTTATCAGGTAACACTGTCGAGTTTTTTGGTTATTTTTATTAATTCTTAATTTTACAGTAACAAAAAATCCGATTTTTTATAGCAAAAAATCGGATTTTTGACTTTTTAGGGCTACCAAAAATTCTAAATTTAAAAAAAAACTCGACAGCGTTACCTGAGAAAACACCTCCTTTGAAGAATGCACTTTGGTTTTTACCATTCCGATAATTCTGTGGTGCGGAATCGCGTACACCGCAAAACTACTTTCAGGAGAGTCACTGTCATTCGCTTAATTTTCAATATTTTTCAATGAAAATTTAGAAAAATATTGTTCAAATGATACATTATCATATGCAAATTGACTGGGTAATCCGGTTCTATCTGTGTCGCGAGAAAAAATTCTTAAATACATGCCTGTTTTATACCAAATTAACCTTACCCCCCCCCCCCCCAGAACATTCTCAATACATAAATTTTTTACGTATATTTTGAATGTTACCGACAATCGTGTTTATGAACTGTCAAGAATTATTACATAATATTTTATTATATGTTGATTTATTTATTAGAAATTAAAAATTATTGATCTTTCATAATTTTATATATAATCAAATAGGTTTATATTTAAAAGAATTTGTCCTTGAAATTTCAAAATCTACTTGCAAGTATATTTCTTGTACAAATTCTTTAAATCGGTCAAACACCTTTTTCATTTAATTAATCCAATTTATATCATTGTTATTACATTCCGGGGAAATAGTTGCATTCCAATTTGCATTCAACCTTGTCAAAAATTCATGAATTACTTTTTTTCTTTTTATTTTCAATAAAGCAATAGTTTCTATTATTTTTATTGTTTTTCATCCTAATATTTTACTTTGCAAAATAAGCACTTTGTTGTAATACAAATATTATAAATGTATAAATAAATACAATACAATACAATACAATGTAATTAAATATTACAGAGAATTTTATTAAAATTTTACTTTACATTTTGTATATTAAATGTGATAAATCATATTATACTGTTTTCTATAACAATAATTCACAAAATCATAACAAAATTTATTTTTTGGCATTAGTCACTATTTTGGGCTGTCTTTTACTATTCGACATTTTTGTTTTAATAATTTTACTATTCTTACAGTATCTAAACTAAAATTCCATTCTTCTATCGTGACCTCTACATTTTTGTTAACATTCTCCATTTCGTGACCGCGAATTTATAAACAATTCTAATAGAAAATACAGCAATTTATTAAATAATTATTAAATATTTATTAAAATTCATTAAATAATATCACATTATTAACTTCAAATTGATATTATGAAGTTTATAAACAGGCCTACGCTAAAATTCCAACATTAGAAAAGTGAGATATATTTAAATGTACGATAAAGAAAAAAGAACTATAACTTTTATTCGCTTTTAAACAATATTATAAGTAACCCGATAGAAAAAGGATTTTTAAAACGAAGAGCGAAAAGTACAACGTATATTTAAAACTGTACACTTTTTTCAATAAATAACACTTTTATTTTATTCATTGACTTTTTTTAAATAATTAAAATACAATTTTTTATGTCGAAATGTTGGCCTTATTACCTACATAAAACATAGCGTGTTTTCTATTTTTTCTATTAGGTGTACAAATAAGTTTCCGCCGTTTTGAAAAGATGGCGCCACCGATAAGAAAACATCGAAATTGTCAGCTGTAAAAAGTCGTATAGTATATGTTGACATTTGGAAACAGTATAACCTCTTAACACCTCTGAGCTTTTGCTAGCATCACTTAGTTTTCATCGTGTTAAGATGTCAAGCTTTGAGCCAAGCATTTAAAGCAGTCTGCAGCTGAAGCACATCGGTAACTCATAGAAGCATATGGTGATGTTAATTTGAGTGAGAGAAGTTGTTGGGAGTGGTCCCAAAAATTTAAAAATCGTGATTTTTACGTGGAGAACAAAAGAGAAACACGCAGTGGAAGGCCCAAAATGAATGGTGACACAGAATTGGAAGCTTTACTGGAGGAAGATCTGTGCCAAACGCTAGAAGAATTTGCACAAGAGTTAGGAGTGACTCAGCAAGCTTTTTTACAACGTCTCAAAACCCTGGATATGGTCCAAAAGCAAGGCAATTGGGTTCCTTACGAACTGAAGTTAAGAGACGTTGAGCGTCACTTATTCGCTTGCGAACAATTGCTTCAAAGGCAAAATCGCAAAGGCTTTTCACATCGAATCGTGACGGAAGACGAAACGTGGATTCACTACGATAACCCAAAGCCTAGGAAGTCATGGAATAAGCCCGGGCATGCCTCTTATTCGATTACCAAGCCTAAAATTCATAGCAAGAAGCTAATGCTGTGCATTCGGTGGGATCAGCTTGGAGTAATCTATTACGAACTACTCCAATACAATTAAACCGTCACCGGAGAACGTTACCAGCGACAGCCGGTGCAATTGAGCCGAGCATTGAAGATTAAACGTCCACAATATGCCAAAGGCACGATAAAGTCATTTATCAGCATGAGGACGCTCGGCCACATGTTGCGAAAATCGTAAAGGAAACGTTAGAAGCATTAAATTAGGACGTCCTACCCCACCCGCCGTATTCACCAGACATTGCTCCCTCAGATTACCACCTATTCCGGTCGATGACTCATGGTCTGGCTGAGCAATACTTTACTTCTTCCGAAGAATTGAAAAAATGGATCGATTGATGTATCGTCTTAAAAGACGACCAATTTGTTAGGCGGGGTATCAACTTACTGCCCGACAGATGGTCAAAAGTAGTAGAAAGTGATGGGCAATATTTTGAATGACATTATTTGTACCTTTTGTACAATAAATTCTTATTTTTTTATAAAAAAAAACGGCGGAAACTTATTTGTACACTCAATACAAAACTAATTTCTTTAGAACTGAACATATTGTATGACATTTGCGTATGTTGGTTGTTATAAAATAGTACATTTCTTACCGAGTATGGAAAGGCTTAAGTTAGGAAACGAGAGGTTTGCGGCCCGAGGCGAAGACGAGGGTTGTAACGAGGTTCGTAAAAAAGCTTTTTCGTACTAGGTAAGGACTATATTTTTCCTCGTGAGAACCGGAATCAAGCGGTGAAGGTGCGATTTGTAGGTTAGAATCAGGAAAAATATTTTTTGTGTTCCAATCAAATTACTTCATAGGGTTTGAGTACAATTTTTGAAATATTGAAAGGATAATGTAACCAACCCAAATTCGACCTTCATCCACCCAATCGAATCTATATTTATTTTTCTTCTCTTAACCAATTGTCGAAAAGTGGTTATATTCAAGAGCTGAAGAGACCTCTTGTAAAATTCTTCTTATAAAAAACTTATGCTTATAAAAAATAAGAAACTTCTACTTATAAAAAATAAGTATATAAAACTTAAAATGGCCAGAGTGGAACAATACGAAGTCGTGAAGGGGCTAGATCCGGCGAGTAGGGAGCGGAGGGGGTGAACAATTGATCGCATGCCGTTTTTGGTCAAAAACTGCTTTACGGTGAGAGTGGTGTCATGTCGCCTATGACAAGGCGAGGGACAAATTTGTCCGCAACTTTTTGCATGAACAAATCTTTTCTGAACTGAAGTCCATGATATTCCACTCATCTCACTGAATTGACCTTCACCTATGAGAGGATTGATTTTGTCAACGTTTTTGTCACTTCTAGAAGTTATAGGGCGACCTGAACGAGGTTGGTCTGTAACTGATATTTTCGATTTTTAAAACGTGAAAACCACACGTAGACTCTAGTTTTATTGAAGGCAGCATCCGCATAAGCAAACATTACAATAGTTTCCGCGACAGATTTTTCCAACAGGAAAAAAAAATTTTACATACGCACATTGCTCTCTACATACGACTATCACGTTTTCTTTCACTATAAATATTCCTACGAATCAACCGATACACTCAGAGCCACAGAACTGCGCATACTAACTCGGGAAATCTTTCTCTAACGCACACCCAGACGAACATCGACTATTTCCGTCCTCTCTCACCTTTACATTACGATTTCTATTACTTGTGGATCCCTCCTTGTTTTTAAGTAGTTTTCATATTTTTTTCATACTTTTTTGTAATTTTTTTTCTAATTTCAGAAATATAGCTGATGTCGACCAGCTTTATTCTTCATCGTTGCAATCGCTACATAGTGAAGAACAACGTAGACGGTCTTGCACAAGTACACGATCTATTGTAATAACTTTCGACCTTTAGTATTAAATAAAAAATAAACGATCGCGCGAACTACATAATTCAGAATACAATAAATATTACTAACCTTGATTGGAATCGACGCTGAAAAAGTTCACCCCAACGAAGAACGAAGCGCACCTTCCTTCTTATTCTCACTAAACTGAGCTGCTTCGAAGTTCATTCTCCAATATTCAAATCTCCGAATTTGCAGATGTGCACAAAATTAGGTTATGAATCTATTTTATTACAAATATGAAGGCACACGCAAAATAATTTCGAGAAATAAAAAATGAAATAAAATTACCCTAATGAATAAAGATGTCAAAAAACTGTGCACACGTGAGTTTTATTCTCCTTTTTCCAATTTCCAAAATTAGTATTTATTAATACTAATTTCCGCATAATAAATACAGATAGCCTTACTCTGTACGTGTTACAAATGATAAAGAAAATATTTAAAAGTGAATAAAATAATTATTTAAAAATTATTTAAAACTAAAAAAAACGAAACATTCTCAGAATTACGAAATTTCCTGGAATTTTGTGAGAGAATTTTTAGGGGCGAGCACCTGTTGTCCTGCTGCAATGATTTCCATAATATGGTTTAATATACAATTTCCCGCTCAGTATCAGTATCATTTACCAACTGCTATCTTATATTCATACATTTTTTAAAACTATATAGGTTTGCTCTATTAGAATTTCGATTATAGAAACATACAAAGTTTTTTAATTTTTACATTTTTTGTTTTTTTTGTTTTATTTTATATTTTATGTTTAAATTAATTTAAAGAATTATCTTTGTTTTGTCTACAATGTGTGAAAGTTCACCCTTTCAATTTTGTAGCAAGAAACTTTACTAGAGGAAAGATTAGAGATTTTTTTTATTTCTATTATTCTTGCTACACACTTTGTCAGATATTGATGATCTTTGTCTAACTTAACTAATCTTTCCTTCATTATAGAAATATATTTTGAATGACATTTGAATGAGACATTGAGGATTTTATAACTCCGTTATCTCAATTAATGCTATTTTCTAATTTCTCCATTTTTTTCTGCTCTTTATAATTATTAATTTTTTGACATTAATTTTGCATTATTAATTTTTGATGAAATCTGATGGTTTTCTACTTACAGTTAGCGTAAAATAAAAGAAATTTTTTTATTTATTTACTTATAATGTTTATAAACCCTTTACATGAAATTATATAATAAATAAATTCTAATAATTAAAAATTAATCATACCTTCGGACAACACAATAATAATGTACACTAATAACAAAACAAAATTGAACATAGCGATTAAAGTTTTATTTTAGGAAATAGAAGGAATATTGTATCAATAACAATAATTAGTTATATATATGACAGTTTTAGATACTATAAAATACATTAAAATTATGAATTTATTTAAAAATACATATATTAAAATCAGAATTGAACAACGAGATCTATAGAAATGCGTACTTATTTATCACTTTCATTAAAAAATAAAATTCAGATTTCGGTAATTTGTAACTTGAACAATATGCTTTACAGAAAGTATTAATTTTTGCACCTTTTTAACAGAAAAATTAATCGTTAATTTAAAATGTTTCAAAGCTCGTATATCGTTGTTGATAAATCATTTTTAAATACTATCGTGACATTTCTATTATATATTATAAATTTCAAACATGAAAATGTATATTAAATATACTCTGATGGATTAAAAGTTTAGCTCGAACATCAAGAATGTCTTCGATCCTTATAATACTATAAAAGTATGGTATAATAAATATATAGTTGAAGAAATCTACAAAATAAAAATTATTTTTTTTATAGTTACGTGCAATAATCCAGACGTAATAATGGGCGAAAGAACTTGGCAAAATCCATATTATATCGACGAGAATTCGGTACCATCCTCAAGAAAGCTAACTAGTCTTCGCGTAGGAGAATTTAATAGACAGCGCTGGGGCAGCGTCTGGGGTCAAGATATGTCCAAGGATTTGCCACCACCTTCATGGCTCGAACGCGGTTTATCAAGGCTAGATCATAATTCTCAGGTATGACATTTTTAGAACTTTGTTCAACATTTAAAAATCCGAAGCAAACTAAATTAAATGAAATATTCTAATTGACACTGTTAAAAATAACCTGATATATTAAAACTAAAGCTGCTTAAATGTTGAAGAGTATAAAAATTCAGTGGTAAATTTATCAAATCTAATGCCAAGTTTTAAGTGAAATGGTGTATTATTGTAACTTAAAGAGACTTCATAAAAGTGTTTAACAAATTTAATAATATATATTTAATTTTGATTCCAGGTTTCTTAAATTTTAAGAAAAGAAACTTAAAATTTAATGAAAGTCAAATAAAATTTAAGTATCACCAATATAGCTGGTCCATTTCAAACATTTGCGCATCAACTCTCAGACATTATATATGAAATCAGTTAGTTATAAGCCCAATAAAATTTTAAGTTCATACCATCATATTCGCGATTTATCTATACCAAACGGCATGTATATGAAGGTAAAATAAAGTGTATGTTAAATAAATGAATGAAAAAATGGTAAAATAAATGAATGAAAAATATTACATTAAATAATTAAAATATATTCAAACACTTGAACAATTTCACAATTTTTCTATGTGAACCATCAACAACCCAAATATGAGATTTACTTTCTAAGACCTGTGCAAATAAATAATTTTTAATATTAAATTGAATAAGTTAACATTATCAACTGAAAGGAATACGATTTGTACGTTTCGTCCTCGGTTACCTGCTGGGCTCATTAGTAGGACGGCAACTAAGCAATTTCTAAAGATACGATGTTTGCTAAAATTATTAAAAAATTATTATATAAAGACAATGAAGTTATCTATGGGAGAAGAATATTCTGTTATTATGTTAGGGTATCCCATGATCGAGTATTGAACGTTTTTCAACAATTCTTATTTGCATCGAAAAACTATATATAACAAACAATTTGTATTTTAATAAGCTCTGTAGCTTTGGTTAACATTTTTTTTTTAATTTTTCGAAATTTTTCTTATTTTTCGTGGTATTTTAGAAAAAACATTATTTTGATGTAGTTTTTATAGATTTGACTATGAAGTTCCATCTAAAATCATTGCAATATTCGTTGTAATGAACGGTCCAAAAAAGCAGAAGCGTAGAGTTTTTTAGAAAAATCAGAGCCGGAAAAACGCCGCAAGTAAGGCTGCGAAGGCCAGTAACTCGAAGGATACCACCCAGGCAGCAGGCAAAGGAAGGCTACCGACAGGAGATAAATCTGGTGATAAACACACAAGCCCCTCACCAGAACATAAGAAGGAAAACCGTTGCAAAGACCAGCAACCGGACGCGCCCAGCAAAGCAGAGGAGGTGAAAAATGCTGCAGATAATTACACATACGCAGCAATACCTCCCAAAGATACGGCACCTGTTAATCCTATCAGGGACTGGTCTTGAGAAGTCTTTCAACCCTAGGCAATTGAAGAAGATCCAAAGCAGATATCTGAGGTAGACCAAAATGGGTCTCCTTGTAGAAACGGTACCCGAAGCGGGGTTGCAAAAATTGACAGCTTCGAAAAGCCTTATGGAGCATTTCGAAGTAAAGTCGCCAATAGGGAGAAAGCCGAGACTCATTATCTATGACATGCCTAAGGATACGTCGCCAGATGAGGTGACCTCGGCCATATACGAGGAAAACGACGGGCTGGCCTTGACAATTGAGGAATTGCCGGAAAACCGGCAAGAGTGACACAGCAACAAACTGGGTGATGAAAGTCACCCAGGACATCCGGAGCAAAGATTTTGAAAGAAAAAGATTATACATAGAGTGATTTTCTTGTCGTGTAGACTATCTTAGAAAGACTACCTTAGAATCACTAGGTGTTACATGTATCAAGGTTACGGGCACATAGCCAAACACTGTAAAGGGGAACAATATTGCTCTCTCTGCAGTTTACCGGGACATGGCAATGGCGCCCAATATGGGGCGATTATTCGGGAATTGCGGTTTATAATTTTCGCGGGAGATTGCGAGGCGCGTGCGAGTGTTTGATACGTGTGTGTGCAATTTTACGTGGGAGAGCAAGCGAAATTTATAGTATATTATGTTATTATTTGGACATTTATATTAATTATAAATTGAGAATAATTATTATTAAATCTACTTAATTATATTTTGAATGGCGAAATTTCATTTTATTGCTATTAATAAACATTAACAATTATTATTATTTCTATAGAAATCATTATATAAAATTATAAAATTATTAGTATTATTACTATACGAATATTATACTAAATTAATTACTAAATCATTACTATTATTATCAGAAAAAATAATAATAATTAGTATACAAAATTTACTATTATAATAATTTTTTTGTTGTTATTTTGGCAGCGTATGTGTCTAGAGTGGTAATAAAATTAAATTTTTTTCTATTTTTTCCTAGTGTACGCAATATATGTATGTGTGAGCGGGATGTTGCGTGCGATTGATGAGGAAGATTTCATCGAAGTTTGCAGCGTGATGAGGGAAATTAAAAAACTAGATTTTTATCTAATTTTAGCATTAGTACCAGCGAGCGTTATAGAGGATACAAAGATAGCTTGTTTACTTTTTTTTCTCAGCAAAGATTTGAATAAACTTTGAAGGAAGAACCTACGTTACCTAGAAAATCTATATAGAGGAGTAAAAGAAAGGAAAGGTACAAAAAAAAACAAAAGTCGTGTAGTTGTGCTTTGTTATACATAAACATTTCCGGTCGCACCTAGCTTTCGCTTTATCGGCTAGTCGTGCTCCAAAACTTTTCATTTTTGCTGATCTTTTCTTTTGGTGCAGATCTGTACATCATTGGGACTTTTGTGGACCTACAGTGTATAGTGGGTTCCGAACCACTGTTTATTGCACCATGTATTTCCAGACTAGAGTTATTAACCAGTGTAAAGGCTGGTTTGTTTTATTGCGGTTTCTTATTTTCCAGTGTATAGACCAATGTATAAAGTCGGTCTACTTGTAAAAATGAATAAATATTTCTATGTACTGCAATAAGGATTGCGAAAATAATTTGTATATTGAACGGAAGCATAATACAACAAAAAGAGCATACACTTACCATAAAACTGATACCTGCTACTTCCTTAGCAAGCATATTACATGTACCATGTATATATCCATTATTATTAAAGTCAGAGGCAACGAGTAAAGTGACGTGGCTAATATTATGGTAGGGCCATAATGACAGTCAAGGGAAACCACGTAAGAGCATTCCTACATCTGGGTGCCAGAGAAGCGAAGAAAGCCAACACAACTGGAACACGTGATATATATATATATATATATATATATATATATATATACATCACTCCTTACTGAAAGATGCAATGGGGATTGCAGTCGATGATACCTGCAAAATAAAATTAACCATGAGTAAGGAAAGTAAGTAATGATAACTGCTGAACCGAGCAGGCTCTGCCCTCCTGTATCAGTTAGGAAGTATATAATAAAGAATACTAACCACCAGGAAGAGAGAAATAGAAAGAGGAATATGCACAGGCAGGAGCATATAGCTGCATACATGAAAGCAAAGAGAAAGAAATAGAAAGAGATATAAAGAAAAGTACATGCAGAGTAGAAGAGGAAGATGGAAAGGGAGAAATGGAGAGAGTTACGTAAGCAGATAAATATAGGAAGATAGAAGGAGAGAGATAAAAATAAAAGCATGCATCCAGAGAAAAGAAGAAAAATATAGAGATAAATGGATGTGGACAGTCAGGCACACGCAAAAGAAGATAGACTAGAGAGAGAAAGAGAGAGATATGTAAACAAGGAGCGACAGAGAGGCCAGAAGAGAGACACAACATAACCTCGAAACGGGGAAGTGAGGCTATAAAAGTCGGAAAGCACGGGCTGCTGTCGCAACAAACACAAGGAAGCAGCACGCTGAGGAAAAATACCGCAACGAAGATATACACACAGAGCTCAGCAACATCAGCTCAACAATGGAGGAAGGGCGCTTGGAGACGCTGAAAAACACAGAAGAATTAGTAAAAGCCGGAGAGATACACCGTCCGCACAGCAGACGGCGCACTGGAAGTAGCAGCTAGCAAGAAGACGGAAGCCGCCGCGGAGAATGAGCGACCGACAGCGTCACCGCTCGTAGTGGCGCTGTACCGAACTACCGACGGGGATATATATATAGATATATTCCTCGGGTTAATTCAAACTTGGCGCGCGGCGCAACTCATGAAACGAAATGTGGCCGACGGACAATGTCGGTCATAAGAGTAATAATGATACGGAAGGGTCCAGGATTGGCGCAAATCGGAAAAGAAGACTGATAATTGGAGCGTAGCGAAAAGGAGAGCTGTGATTGGAGAATCGGGGATGAAGACAAAGAGGACTTCAGAAGATTTTTTGAAGTTTATGAAGGCACCACGTGCAGCGGTCATTGTAAGAATAAAAAGCTAATTTCTCCGCATCTCGAGTGATTCATTGTCAGGAAGGGAAGTAGTGCAGAAGGCGGAAGTTTTGCGGCGTGTGTAGTATAACGAGTGGTAGGGAAGAAAATACAGACTAGGATTTAGCAGTGCGGAGTGGTGGTGAACGTTACGAACTTTGTATTTCGGGGGGTCAACGCGGAAGACTGAGCGAGCGCACAAGGGGACGCTCTCGTAAATTGCGGTAGCGGGTGAGTGGGCCTGCTCGCCCTTAAATTAATTATGTATTTATTGTAAATCTTGCGAGCGGGGAAAATTCAGTAGCGGCGGCCACCAAACGGGGAAGCGAGTGGATGACGGTTGTTAGATGTACTAATTTCGTAATAAAATCACCTGCTTGATAAATGGAAATTTTCTGTTGCTCCTTGTAGTAGTTATGCATAACCATAAATATATATATATATATATATATATATATATATATAAATATTCTTTTCTTTTGTTATATATATATATATATATATATATATATATATATATATATTGTAATATCAAAATATTAGCCCGAGTTCCCGCCCTGGAAGTAAGAAGCAGAAGCTAGACAAAGTAAGTAGAAGTGAATAATGAGCGGAATATCACACCTCATTACAAAGAAAATAAACTTATGAGAAAACGTATGAACTAAGGAAGGAAGTAAAAGCGAAGAAGGCGCGATCACTATTGAAATAGGGAGAGATTAGAGATACAGGAAAATAGAGGAAAGCAGGTGATGAGAGCATAAGAAAGAAAAATATGAGAGAGATAAAAAGATAACCTATACTAATGGTATACTCACATAACAGAATACCAACGAAGAAAAGCAAGTTTGAAAAAGAACAAGAAAAAAAAATTAGAATGATACTTGACGCCTGAAGTAGAATAATACTTGAAGTAGAATGATGCGTACGACGCGTGGGATCTGCTCGCAAAGAGGATGAGGCGCAGAGAGCACGTGGCGAGGAAGGGGTTAGGAGAAACGAACACCGTCGGGTGCGCAGCAAAACATAGTCACAATAAAAACCACGATACCCACAGCAGCTCACCACCGAACCAGCTCAACCAAAAAGGAGGCGGAGCCTGGAACAAAAAAACGACTGAGACAGCGGTAAAACAAACAGCCACGCCAGTACGGCATGCCATACACGGCGAAGCTGAACTGAACATGGCGGCCTCACCACCGGGTCAGGCTGGACGGCCACACGCACGACATCAAGTGAGGACCAGAAGCACTACATACAGTGTGTATATAGATAAACAGACCATGTAAAAGTTGAATTTGGCGGGCAGCCAAAAACGACGACGCGGACACAGAACGGACACCGTACAGTATTAGACGAGTCAAATGGTGCGTATTGGAGGAAGAAGCGGCCAAGAGCGTTGATTGGTCGGCGAGCAAGAAGGTTGAAGAAGATGGTTAAGAAGAAGAACAGATTTATAATAATCGCCATTGGTGCTGTATATCAGCAAAACGGATTTTTACTATCGATTGCTTAGGGTATTGTGCGGATGTTCAGAGTGTTCTGGAGAATTTCGTGGGTGAGAAGAGGAGTTGTGAGGAGGGTATAGACAGCGAGTGGGGTGAGTGAACGAGGAGGAGTGGCAAAGTATCGGGGCTACAGAGGCAGCGTGAGAGAGAGAAAGAGAGGAGAGTAAGCAGCTGAAGAAGACGAGAAAAAACGTGCTCGAGGAGACACCCTCGCACGAAACGAATCCAGCGGTAGTCGGAAGGGGCCGCAGCCGAAATATTAATTATTAATCTTATATTGCGTACGAAGTCAGAGGGCACCAGGAGCGAATATTATTGTTCCTATGTGCGCGGCTGTCGAAAGCGGATAAGTTCGTGAATAATTAGCTGTTTTCGTGGGCCAGCCACGCCACGTCGGGCGTACGTGATCGGGTGAGCTTGGGTGTGACGCGTAGGAGGGGAGGGAAACGGTGCGATGGGTTGTTGCGAAAGAGAGCGGCGCGAGACGGCGACAAAGCGGACATTTTGGCGGCGTAAGAAATGTAATTGAAGTGTTGCCGTGTCTTATATATACATTTATTATCATCGAACGAAATAAAATTTGTATCAGAGTTATTTTATAAAACCAGTTCTTTTTTAATCTTTCCCGAGAATATACACCACAGGCACTTTCCCCACGTCCTCATTCCTGAATACCTCGCTCCAGAATAGATGGGGATTATCCAAAAAAGAGACGGCGGTGAGGGGAAAATTTATCATCCAGGTAAGCTGTCACCAACGTTATAATATATTTTCCAATTTATATGATTGCTATTGTATATAATTGCCATTGTATATATTTGCCAGTGTATATAATTAGAGTTTTAATAAATTACCTTTTGCCAACTGTCATTTCCCTACCTACCTATTCAGGTTCCTCTTTTATCTCTGCTTCTAGCAGATTTTCGATTGATTCTATCAATTCCTTGATCTGACGTAAAACTACGAATACCGCACAACAACAAGAGTGCAACCAACCCGCAAAGACGTAAAACTACGGAAGCTCAAGAGGAGCACGCCCATCAAGAAGTGTTAGAGAAGGCAGATTATGTGGAGAACGACCGTCCCCAACGACGTAAAACTACGAAAGAAGAGAAAGAGGAAGTCAACATCATCGAAGACCGTTCGCAAAGACTGGAAAATATGAAACCGGCAAATGAGGAAGAAGAGGGATACGTATCAGAAGCGGCCTCATACAAGACTGGACCACTAGGCCGTTCGAAATCTCGGAACCCGAGATAATCGGACTAGCGCGCGATACTCTGTAAATATATGGATATATATATTCATAAGATATTCGAAAAGCGAAATAATAATTTATTATTTTATTTAGTTATATGTTATAGGGAATCTACACGGAGATCCCGATTGATAAATAATTATTAATTATTTCTTTTACAATTTTTTTGTATTTTTCTTAAATAGAATAAACTATATATTATTTTTTTTAGTAAAAACTTTACGAGTTTAAGTTATTCACCTAAATCTTCGGACTACCAATCCTGATACGCTCCTCCCTCTTCAATGGAACCCTAATAGTATAATAAAAATTATAAGCAGAGTGGAGACGGAGCGTTACAGACTTATAACAGCTTTGATTTGTTATAAGTGGCTGCTACGTGGACAGTGCGTACTATAATAGAGATGCAAGATGTTGAGAATGGTGGGAACAAGATGTGTGAATAAGAATTGAAAACAACATTTTGAAACTAAAACAATCTCTTTATGGACTAAAAATCAGCCCCAAGCGCTGGAATATTAAATTCACCGAGATAGCAAACAAACTACGTTTCGTGAATAGCGATCTCGATCCATGCCTTTTTACAAAGTTAAACGAACGTAAAATAACGGTAATGTTGCTGTATGTCGACGATGTTCTTATAATGGGAAACGACGATACCGAAATTAATCACACTGTAAAGGATCTAGGAAGCGAGTTCAAAATGAAAACGTTTGAAAAACCAAAAGAATTTCTCGGAATTAGTATAGAACGTGACTTGAATAAACGTATAATACAGTTATCGCAAACCAAGTTTATTGATAATATTTTAAATCGATTCGGTTTCGTGCTATAAGATATAACAGCGTTAGACCATTCCATGGTGCCTGCCGCCTGGTGCCACCAGGTGCCACACTCTTCCGAGTATACGCGCAGACGATATTGTTTTATAAACAAATTGTAAGATTTACCTTTATATTTGCCGGCATTGGAAATCGGAATTATTTCACGGGCCTGCGTAATGCCAAAGTAATAGGGAACTTGCTGCATTGAAAAAATATAATGCTTTTTATTTTTTGTAGCAATTAAATACAATTATTTTTAACACATCTGCTAATTAATAATTAAGCTTGAATAATAATTTTAAGGTTTAAATGGAATTTAGATATCTAAGCAAACTATTTATATTGGTTCAAATAGAAATTATGTCATATCGCGATGACAAGTCAAGCATAGAAAATCGTATCATGAAGTCATCTCGGACATTCATCAACATTCAGAAAGTTCTCTATATTTGGTGGAATCAGCACGGTCTAATTCATTATAAGCTTTTCCAAAAAAAATGAGACTATCGCGAGGCATCACTATCGATTTCAATTGAGCCATTTAATTCCAAACCTAAACGAAAAAAGGATGCTATGTAAGTAAAGATATGACAACCTTGATGACAAGTTCTGCCCAATCCGTCGTATTCATCTAACACCGATCAATCCGATTTTCACCTATTTCGTTCAATGGAACACGGCCTAGCTGACCAGCCCTTTCATTCTTATGAAAAAAATTAAAAATGGATCATCTGTTAGTCTCAAAAGAGATATCGGTTTGCCAATGTGGAATTGATGTATTGCTAGAAAAATGGGAGAAGGTAGTCCCGAACGATTGACAATATTTTGAATGAAATGTTTTTATTCCTTACATTTTAAATAAAACTTTTAGTTTATAAAAAAATTCATCGTATGTGAATATTTTCAATTTATGAATATGTCTGTACCTTCAATTATAATAATAAAAAAGATTACAATTTAACAGTTCAAAATATCGTCAGATTGTTACAGAAGATTATATATGTCGATTCTGTCTTCTTAATAGTTGTTTCTATTTAATATTATAAAAATGTTTATAATAATAATATGCATTATTGATTTTATAATGTTTATTTTAAATAATATCAATAAAGGTATTACGTGCAATATAAAAGTATTAAATTTTTATTACTTAATTTTAATTATATTCTCTTATATGTATGAAAAGTTTAATGAAATTTAATCTTAATCAGGGAGAAGAAGAAGGAAGGAAAACAAATTTTTATACATTACCTTACATACTCTCACTTTTTATATACAAAGTATTCAAACACATCCTTATTTTTCCCCCAACTCTCATCGACCGGCACGACAAGGACAACAAAGTGAAATTCCTAGTCATAGAATACGATGGAAAATGATATATTGTAAAGGATTAATGAAAACCTTTATTTATGTACAAGATCCGAATTGACTTGTTTACAAACAGTAATTAAAATCTTCAAAAAAGTGTGATAATACTGTATGAAATACTATACATAAAAAATTCTTCGACCATATAGTATATACATGGACGATATCGTATTCAAAAATGGCTCTCTTAAGAATACTTCCTGTTTTTCAATCCATGTATGAGGATATTATACATGGGTTTTGAAAGATGAAAGAACGGATCAAGGAACATCATTTATGTAGGTTATGTAAAGTTGAACGCGTGCCTTGCAAATTAATTTTATATTTCTACTATTTGCTCACCAGGGAAAACTAAGTGCCAAAATTACTGGTGTTTTTAATTCGTTCAAATTTTTTTGAAGGTTTTATCCTTAAATTAACCCCTAATTCCTCGTTTATGAAAAATCTTATATCCAAAACCAATTTCACTTATTGCTGGCAACGTCAAAAATTAGAACATTGTTTTTCTCTTTTCTCCTCCAGTTACTCATCTTTCTTTCTTTTTATCCACTCTTATTCGCCCCTGTTATAGTCTAATGAACTCTTATATTCATAAAGAAAACAAACGTTTTTAACGATTTTCAATTTAATTATTGATGTTTTCATTTGCTTAAATAATTAGTGATGGAGTGACAAAATAGTAAAATATTTGTTATTGTCATTATTATTTTCTCAAGAAGAAAATGAAATAAAATGTTATATTAAATTATTTACAATTTTCAATGGGTCATTGCTGTTTTTATCAACTCCTGTATTTGATATTATTAACTAAATAATTTTTCTTCGACTATAAAAAAAGTGCCATCTAGTAAACATTAGGAATAAAATTTTTTAAAAAATTAATCTTTTTTAATTATAAATATGGCTTTTGTTACATTTGAACAAATGCTTTATAATTCGTATACATATAAGATTTTTAATGTATTTTTTAAAATAATTGATGACAATACTCATATATCCTATTAAAAATAAATTTTTAATCGTGGAACAATAATTTATACTCGGTTATAATATATCTATATCGATGTGTTACCAGAATTAATTTATTGATATAATAAATGTGATTGATTCTTTAGGTTTTAGTAATCAATCACGATAGTGCGAGTAGTCCAGATAATTCAACAACGGGTTCCTCTGGATCAGACACGAATAAAACGTATCTCAGGGGTCAAAATTTACCCATTGACGCTGACATTTTGCAAGAACGAGAAATAAAAAGACAGAAAGCCTTAGAGCTTCAAACAGTTATTAAGCAGCAACTAGAAGAACGAGAGAAGAGAAGAAAGGAAGAGCGAGAGAAGAAATTAATAGAGGAGCGTGCCGAAGAAGAGAGAATCCAACGAGAGAGAGATCTTGAAAAGAAAAGGTCTGTTATATAATTCTTATATTTTTGTGCGACACTGTATGCGAATTTCAATTTTGATATACGATAGCTTATAATTAATCCTAAATGACTATACCATTTTCTAAAGAATATTATTCATAAATATTAACAAGACTTATTCCTTTTTTAATATTATAAATTTTTACTTTCTGATAAACGTATTTGCATTTGTTATAAACAGTAGAAGATTGTAGTACGAAGGTATTTAACCATTTTTCGCACAAGTATCGGTATGTTCTGAAACACATAAATACATTATTGAATATTACAGTAGAACTTATTATAGGAATTATAGGAATTATTATATTATATTAGGACGGAATAGATTTGTATTATATATACGAAGTTATATTATAAGATATTTATATTTATAACACGCATAATTAATATTATATATAAAAACGTAGCAATTCAGAATTATTATTTATATATGAGTTCGGGCGATTTTTTAGATTCGAAGAGGAGCAACGGTGCCTACGTGAAAAGGAAGAAGCCAAGCTAAAGAAGAGCAAGGCAATGCAGGATGTTTTGGCGTCTGCTGAGCGCAAAGCCAAAGAAGAGAAGGAACAGCGCCGCGTTAGGCAGAACAATGAGCCGATCGAGAAGCGAGCCGATTCGGAATACAGCGGCAGTAGTAGTTTGATATTGTCAAAAAATGAAGAGGTGTCAGGATTTTCAGACAAGGAAGCCAGGCAAACGATCAGTTGTCACGGTTGTTCCGCAACTACGGAGACGCGGTAACATTTCCTTTTGTATACGATCATGATATGCGCTTATTGAAAATTATATATATATATATATATATATATGGACTTTTATCCCCTCAATGTTCTGGAGTATTACAAATTCGGCTAAATCATTAAATCATCGGTATTTTGTTGCGAAACTGCTGCGATCGCACGGAAATCTAAATGCATGCTCGCAGCAAGCTCACTGCGACTAAAATGACTATGTCTGTATCATAACGGACATCGCGAGTGGGCTTCCGGCAATCTATCGTACCCGATTTGTCAATTCTTCTGTTTTTTGGGTTTTCTATTACAAATATCGTAAGGACTTTTGGTGGAAATTGAACATTCATGTCAAAAACCATAAAACTATAGTCTTTCAAAAATATCTCGGGAAATAGTAAAATTTACAAAAAATATTTCAAACAAAAATTATAGATCTCATTAAATACAGATTTTTCATTCTATTCATTTATTCTCTTCAAGCAGCATTTCGCGAGAAAAATGTATTTGAAGTTACCTGTATGTACTCGTATATATACTCGTACTTCGTGTATATATTATACTCGTATATATGGAACCATTTAGACTATCCTCTGACGAAAGTGTTGAACGTTTCTCAACAATTCTTGTTTGCGAAAAACTGTATATAACAAATAATTTGTATTTTAATAAGCTCTGTAGCTTTAGTTAAAATCTTTTTTTTTAATTTTGGAAATTTTTCTTACTTTCCGAGATAAATTAGAAAAGACTCGATTTTAATGGAGTTTTTATGGATTCGTTCATGAATTTCCATCTAAAATCATTGCGATATTCCTCGCGATGAACGGTCTAAAAAGCATAAGCATACAACTTTTCAGAAAAATAGGGTATTCAAGAAATATATTTTTACCATTTTTGAGTGCCGAGAAAAGCCCTCTAACTAAGGAAAAGTACTCTTGCTTTATACTTCTATTCGCAATCTATTCTTGCAAGATATATATAATTTTTTGAATGAATTACTATTTGTACGATTCGCCCTCAGAGATATGCTAGGCTCGTCAGTAGGGCGGCGGGTAACCAATTTCTAGAGTCACGATGCTTGCTACAATGATCTTGAAGTTATAATGTTAAAATAATTAAATTATCTATATGGAAGAAGAATATTGTCTTGAAATGAGGGATTTCAAATTATTAATTGCATATTTCTTTCAAGAATATATTTTAATTATTCATTAAAGTTCCACTAAGTGTCATAGCGTATTTCAATTTATCATTTATTTAATAGCTGAATAAGCTATAGTCGCTATGTAATTTTTTACGATGTATACAATTAATAATATCTCTCTCTCTCTCTCTACTCTTTCCTCGCAATATTATATATTATTTTCCCTTACTCTTTCTATTTCTTTCTCTTTTATTCTCACGCATTCACTACAAATTACTTCTCTTATCCTTCTCTTTCACCAGATACGTGTGTTTTTTTATAAGAGCAAAACAAATTCAAGGGAAATCGCTATGGAATAGGCAAAACCCAAAGGACATTCGAGCAACAAAATAAAAATGCACCGTAGAATATTTGCATTCTGCGTCGCTGAGATTCCAGGAGCGAGAGTGCCCGCGACGCGTGCGCTTTTTTTCTCAGCCTCGCGAAGCCTTCTCGCTTGTTTCCCCAAATCCAAGCTCCCGCGATTCTACTGGCCAAATATCGAAAGATGCAGCGTCTCCGTCATAAACACTCATAACCGCGGCGAACTGCCCCTGCTTTTTCCAGAATCTCTAATACACACATACATACTCGTATTTTGTACCAAGTAAATCATTTTCTTAAATTAAAAAAATATTCATTAGATGTAAGACGTCCTCGTTTGATTTAAGTTGATTATTCTCGCATGAAGTAAATACTTATTTCTTTATTTAAGAATTAAGATTAAGATACTTTCTCAATTTCAGAAAATAATTTACTTGGTACAAAATGCTATAACCCGCGCAAAATAGAAAAAAGACAATGTATGTCTCTTCGAATGTATGCCTATAAAAATAACATTTTTTCATCAATGTGTGCGTATATGCGGTGGCGAATCCATCAGGAACTCGACGGGAGCGTCTGCGGACACGGTGCGCTTACCGATTAGCCAGGAAGTGACCATCGTACTGAGCGGTCGTATCGAGGATCCGGAGCTGCTGAGCAAGTCCTCCATGAAGCTGGTGAATCTGGTGGTGAGCCCGCGATCTAAGGGCAGGCTCGACGGTGGCATTAATTTGAGCGCCCTGATCAATGGGATCGACAGTCCCGTGATCCTGCAGGCGGCGGCGGCGGCGGCGAGCCAGCGGACGTCGTCGCCGAACTTGACCGAAAATCGTTTGCTCACGCCGAGCAAGTATCGGGCCTTGAGCGGGCGGGATTTCGGCACGCAAACCGATTGCGAGGGAGAATCGAGCACGGTGAGTTTTGGGTTCGCTTGATTCCGGAATATATGTTTGTTTTTTATTTTTTATTTTATGTTTTTTTTTGTACGATTTCATACAGTTAGTTTAGACCAATCGCTAGTTGGTTCGTCAATATTTTCTATCGCTTGTATCAAAATTGTTTCTAAAATTTAACGGTACCAAGTCAAAGTATTATTTTATAGTAAATATGATAGTAAAAATAAAATAGAAACATATGTAGCTTATATATAAAGTACATGTAAATTAAGACCCCAAAAAATCTATAAAAGTTATTATATACCGAATTAATGTTAATTAAAAATGTAAACGACAATTTAGAAATATAAAGGAAATTTAGATATTACGTTAAGAATAAAAGAGATGAATAATTTTTCTAGATTTTTAAGTTAAATCAGAAAATATATGTATATAGATGGAAAAAGGGCAGTTTTTTATTAGATGGATAAAAATATCTATATTTTTAAAATTTTTTAAATATTTTATAGAGACATAAATTTTTGAATTTCAACTAAAAATAAACATCTCACTTATTTCAGTTGATATATTATTCAATAAATAAAATTAACAAAAATAATATTATAAAAATATGTTTTTCTAAAAAAAATTAACTAAAACATAAAAAAACTCATTTTACAAATTTAGTAAAATCAAATGCAATGTGAAAATGTATACTATTATCTGAAATTGTATCGATTTGTATTGATCAGATTTAAGTTAATTATATGATTTAAGTAAATTAATCGTATCGATCAGATTTAAAAAATTTATTAGGCACGTCGCTTTTCATTTATGGTTGTACATGGTTCGAAAACTGCTACAGTAAAAGAAAAACACGCTCGAATGTTCTATACGAATTTTTAATGATTGTAAAATTTTCACGAGATGAGCTATAACTTTTAAAGGTGGTAATTTTCGCAAGACTTGTTTGTTCTAAGTTTCTGTATATCATTGCGTATTTCTTGTGGCAAACCAATTTTTTCTGGCAAAAACATTTCGAACATATATCTTTACGTGTATTTCTTCCGAATACACCAATCTGCGATTGCTGTAATTAATTTACTTTAAAAATATACAATAAATATAATTATATCTTCTTAAAAACACATTTGATTTATATGCAATCCTTTGGATAATACGTCGATGTTGTAAATTTCGCTCATGAAGGTATAGACGAATTTCAAATTATCGACTGAATTAATTAGAAGTATACGTTTACCCTTAAAATTATACATCGAGTTTAAGCGTTTTGTCATAGCTATAATGATAATCTCGATGTTTTTCGACACGAGAGCTTAGCAGCAGGTACAGCAAACGTATTCTTCCTCTCTGGACGATTTCGAAAAAAATAGTTCCATCATTTTACGAGCAGATCCTCGTTCTGCTTGTTGGTTCTAAGCTTACATAAAATCAAGGAAAAAAACTTGTACCTAAAGTATTTATTGGTATACAGATGATTTCTAAGTAGATATATAATTTATGCTGTAAAAAGTAAAATAAATATATATTTTAAGGATACTATGGACAGAAATCAGATTGCGACGACCAAAGAAGCAAAGGAACGTAAAGAAGTCGTTAATAATAACCGTAGAGAAATTGAAAAGTAAGTTCATTTTACTGTCGTTATATATGCGAAAACTTTTAACCCAATTTCAGATATTTATTGATATCAATTTATTAAAATACATTTACGATATTCTGAATCCATTATTCTCACATTGAAATTTACTTATTTTATGTTTAAAATCTATATCCATCAAGCTTTTTTCATTAAATAATTTAATATTAATAATTATATGTGTACGTAAAAGCTATAAAATTTTTAGTAACATTTACGTTGATGATTACGCACCCATTAACATTATGCAAGACTCAAAATCAATATTGATTCATAGATATTATTATTACTACAAATACATATGTAAATTACTATGTTTTTATACACGTTATTTTTATACTGTTAATTTAAAATTTATATATATATATATATATATATATATATATATATATATATATTAAGATAGACTAAATGAAAATTAAAACACAATCAAATAGTATAGTAACGTTAATATATAATTACGATATTTAACTTAAAACAAGTAATATATAAGCTAAATAAACTAAAGTTTTGTAAAAAATTTTGTTTGTGTAAATTCATTAATTATTTATTTCTTTTTTTAGATCAACAAATACAGGCCTACTCGAGGAATCGCCGATGAAAGCACTTAATCGTAATAAAACGCAAACGCGTATGAGTATAGAGGCACGACCCCGCTGGAATGCCAATCGGTAAAGTGAAGACTGACATTCCGTTACAATTATACTTTAATAATAAAAAAAACTACTTTAATTTAATAATAAGTAAGTAATAAATAAAATATTTAGCCCAGGTACGCGGTATCGAACTCAGAGCGAGAAAGATCCCCACTATCAGAGGCGGATGAGGCTCAGACGAAGGCAGGTGGAGACCAGCGATGAAGGATCTAGGTACGAATATTTACATGTCTAAAGTTGTAAATGTGTCAATTATACCGATGTATCAAAAGCTCACTGATTCTTAAAGTTAATAGTCTATAAAAAAAAAGAAAGAAATAAAATAACTATATCAAACGAAAAAAATTTCATGTATTTAAATAAAATTTTTGTATAATATTGAATTTTTATTATTAAAATGAGCTCTTGCTATTGAAATTTTGATATATTATGTGCATTCTGTGAGAGTAAAAGATGGTAGAAAGTATATACATAAATTATATTTGACTTAAACATTCGAGATCGAGAGCATTTTCAGGCGAAGAAATTACAATAGGTTTCCGCCAAACTGCCCAAATGCATTGTACCGAAATAAAATTTTTTTTTTCTTTTCTGCACTTATATTTTTGTATAACTATAATATATAAATGCCCGTAGTAAAAGACCAAGCATTAAGCATTCAATCGAATATTAAAAATGCAGATGTTGATTGGTGTCCATTATTGCCAAAGCGAAATTTTAATTCTAATTTCTTTCGTCCAGAAGGTCATGAAAACAAGTTGTCTTTATACTATATATGATAAGTATAAATACATAAATAGTCAGTGAGTCGTAGCCAAATCCTGCAGGACTCAAATTTATTACACTCTCCTTGCGAGCGCTATTAAAGTTATAATGGAAATACGAATGAAAGGATTTAGTAGTATTTTCATAGACCGTAATCTGTTATATATATATATATATATATATATATATATATATACACCATTATACTTTATTATACTGTAAAATATGATATTTTTTAAATCCAGTCAAAACGTTACAAATGTTCGATTTCTTTTTTTAAAAATAGCTTCCAAGTTTTCTCAAAACAAGCCATGCATCGAAGAAATACGCAGCTTTTGAAAATCGCACAAATTTCCGATCGTAGCATCGTTTCACCAAATGCTAATAAGCTCAAATTAATTATGTCGTCTTCTTTCCATTATGATTTAATAAAACTTTTCTACTTCAAAATTTTCTCTTACACGTCTCACTCGAGATCAATTGTTGTTATCAGTAAAATTT
Source organism: Sycobia sp. Sy_11 (assembly GCA_018907035.1). NCBI lineage: Eukaryota > Metazoa > Arthropoda > Insecta > Hymenoptera > Epichrysomallidae > Sycobia > Sycobia sp. Sy_11. Next base: position 1,976,255 of record JACCIC010000094.1, read on the forward strand.
CAACTATTATCGTAAGTAAACTGATTTAGTGCAGTCTACTATTTCATGTTATTTTTTAAAATAACACGGTAGAATATTTTTCAATGTAAATTAATATATGTTATATTCTTTCCGTGCGCGAAGTTGCAAAGATGTAGTACCGAGAAACGTTCGACGGTTGCACTTCTCGGAATTTTGGGAGAGCTCGCGAATCCTCCTCGCCAATTTTTACGCAGGGCCCGATTGCCGCTGCAGCAATCCGGCAACGCATCATCTATGTAATATCCCTTTTACCATTGGCAACGACGCTACAAGAGATTTTTGAAGATGTGTGTGTATATGCATGCGAGAGTGTATTGGAGCGTATCTGTGTATGTTAATATCGCTTAGATATTTGAATATGATTTTAATAATATTACCTAAGGGCACCTGAAGCATTCAGCGTTTCGTTCTTATTCATTATTTATAACATCATTTTGTCACATTTTATCCTCCCCCTTTTAATAAGTATAATTATTATATTTTTTATGTATATTTTATATATAATATGATATTTATTATGTAATTATCATATTTTTTGAGAAAAACGGAGCTGAAAGAGTGGGAATCCAGTACGAGAAACACCGATTAAAAATTGAGTAATCTCTAATACAAAAATATATTTATGGAATATAAGAGAATTTTTCATCGTAATTATTTTAAAGTAATCTTACTATAGATTATGAGTAGCCAAGCTTGTACTTTTATAAGCTTATTTATATTTACATTTGGCCAAAATTAGGTACTTAAATAACAAAATAACTAATATTAAGAAAGATATTAAACGGTGCTTATAAATCTAAAGACAACGGTATTTATTGCATCATATTGCTCGTAAAATTACAGGCTTTAGCGTCTGGATAATATACAGGGAAAGACATATTTCGTTATATTTTTCGCGATATGCGTATACAGATTGAACGGCTAATCTATTATTCACGAACCATATGAATGGCGCAAAATAATGAAAATCATAAAAGCCAATGCTGTGGGATACTATAAGACTAATAAGTTTTAATATTTATCTTAGCGATTTTAGAAGATCTCCATCGCCGAGCCGACGCAAGTACGGTATTACGAAAGCAAAGTCACGCAGCTCTTTAAGGCGCAAAGTGACGGTAGAGAATTACGATGCCGATTTATCAATGGACAGCCTGAATTCGTTAGTGCCATTGCACACGGATCAAGATGGCAGGATAAATATCCAGAGGCTAAACGAAACTCTCGACGGGCGACAAAACAGCGACAATAATATTTGGTGCAGGGACGATATACTCTCTCATCTGACTTCGTTGAGAAATGTAAATGATCCACGATTATGTATTTTATTTTATAATAATATTGCTAGAATTTCATATAAAAAAAATGCTCTGACAATATTGCAGAATCTTATCATGAAGAAAAAGGAATGGGATCTCGAAGAATGTCCAATTACGCCTATAACCGAGCTTTATTGATCTACACACATCATGAATCCAAGTCTGCTGCCCTAGAAAAATTCATTCTGCAGATTAAAACTAAAATTCACCTCATAATTGCGCATATCACGCGCGATTTTATTCACTCTATTGTTATTTATACCTTAGATTACATATTATAAAAAAAATTATTCACACGTGTCCTCCATTCATCGCCTGCATGATTTGCCAAATAATACGCATTGTATATATATATATATATATATATAGCACGCGATAGAGATCTTATATATATGAAATAAAAATATAAGACGGAAAACTTAGAAAGATATATTGTAACGAATTAATGAATAAAAGACATTAAAAAAATAAAAGAAGAACGTAATGATATGCTCGGTCGGAAAAACTAGAGTGAATGCTCCTGTGTTGTTTTTTTGTGAATTGCAGAAGCATCTGAGCATCACAAGATAAACTTGAAGTATATAGGTAATGGCTGGCTTTCAGCTGGAAGATCTGCTTAGAGATGACAAGAAGGACGCGAATCTCATACCGGATTTAAGCAAAGCAACGTGCAATTCACCGGAGGAGTTTCGTCGACTCATGGAGTGCTGCCCCGAGTTTAAGATCAAAGCTGAAAAAGTAATTGAGAATATTTTAACAGTTAACTGGCTTATAATGACTTGTGAAGTTAAAATATATTTTCATTGTTTTTAAATAAATGTGTATACCTATATGAAATATATAATAATTATAAAAAAAAGAACGATTAAAAACTGTTTACTACGAAACATTATTAAAGGTAAAACGCGAAGATACTAAAGTACGGGACAAGGATTTCTCCTGGCGTACGACAAAAAAGGAATTGCGCTTATTGGCAAGGGAATGGAGTTACGGGGACCCCATTCCGCCGGACATGAGAGTTTTGAACCTTCAGGAGCTACAGCAAGTTGCCATTGATTGGAGAATGCTGACCTCGCTTAGACCCAAGCTTCGCCAAGACGAGGAAATGTTTTCCCGTCTGGTAAGAATTCATAAAGGCTTCTTAATCATACAGTTTCGACAATTTGCTTTTTCCCCTATATAACTTGTTTAATAAACAAAAATATATATACGCTAAAAAAGCGTCTGTTATCATGTAAATATTTAGTTATTTTGTACCAAGTAAATTCTTTTCTTAAATTGAGAAAGTATCTTAATCTTAATTTTTAAATAAAGAAATAAGTATTTACTTGATGCGAGAAGAGTCCACTTAAATCAAACCACGCCTTAAATCTAACGAATATTTTCTTAATTTAAGAAAATGATTTACCTGATACAATAAACAAGTAAATATTTACTTGATATCGGGACATTTTTTTCAGTGGACATACATATTATTATAAGTATAATTGAGATTTTTTTTAATACATCTTTCCTCGGTTACCCGTCATCAGGTGGAGATGGGCAAGCTGCAGCTGAAGACTCAGGCCCGGGAGCGCCGAAGTTTCGTCAGTCCGATACGTCGCGCGAAGAATCGCGCCGGCATCATCGAGAGCAGCGTGCGCATATGCGGCGACTGCGGCGAGGAATTCTGCGGAGGCGAATTCTGCGGCGACGTTCTCTACGACGCTTTTATACGGGTTATTGTTACGCCGCATCAAAACAAGGCGAGGCTGACCGCCGACGCGGCCGCTATAATCGCGAGCATGGATTCAGGTCAGTACTTATATTTATTTGCTTTATTTGTATCGAGTTATATTATTGTACACACAGACACGCACGCACATTAGGTATATAATGGGGGTGGCTTGGCTGGTCGCACGAGTCCCAAAACTGTTATTCCCAAAGTGGACGTTATTCTCAATCGAAACTTTTTCAAAATTTGATTTGTATACGTATATTTAACTCATGAGAAGAGCAAAGATTTATTAAATTTTTGTTTTTAAAAGAAACATCGGTCCGAATCCAACGTATAATAACTTTTTAAAATTATTTTGATATTTTCTGAAGATGATAAATTACACGACTTAATATATAACACTTTCAAAAGTTTCATTCTTTTACGATTTCAAATTGCGAAAAAAGCAATTATATATGTTCGAATTAAAAATTGTACTTATCTCGACTGTTCTGAATTAAATTAATAAATATTTTTATCGGTCTTACAGTCTTTATATTTTAATATATTAGCGAAAATAATGACAGTCAGACTGTCCTTGATTATATTCACCCTCGTAGAATCTGGAATAAAACTTATTACTACAATAAATTATATTAAAAATTGAAAATAAAAATAGAATAAAATTAATAATAAAATAATAATCAACTGTTTAGTTTAATTCCTGAAGATCAACCGTAGCGGTTCGAAACGTCGGACACCAAAGGTGATTCTAAATTTAAGGTGGCGGGGGACAATCAGGTTGTCCTTTACTAACATAGAATATTGTTTTTATTATTTTTATGTTATTTTATTTATTATTTTATTTTTATTTTCTTATTAATTTTATTTTATTTTTATTTTTAATTTTTAATATAATTTATTGTAGTAATAAGTTTTATTTCAGATTCTACGGGAGTGAATATAAACAAGGACAGTCTAACTGTCATTATATGAGTGTAATATATTATAGTATAAAGACTGTAAGACCGATAAAAATATTTATTAATTTAATATACATGTTCGAGTTTATAGAAAAAATACGTCTCATCATGTTCAACTCATTATATTCCTATATATTCCATATACTATATACTGCAGGTATAGTAACTACATTATCCAAATCTGGGTCTTCCCAGAGGTTTTCCCAAGCATTTGATTGTGAATCTTATATATTTACACGATTTAAACCGAGACGCACTATCATACTTATACAGCTGTCAAATATCACGAATATTTACATCAAGATAATATTTCAGATCTTTTACAAAATATTGGATGTCGGAGTAAATTTTAAATAAAACTTGTATTTTACACAATCTTCATATATATATATATATATATATATATATATATATATTTATTTATTTATTTATTTATTTATTTATTTATATACACTATAACATATTTATATAAGGTATGAATTATAATCATATATTTTTTACATTTTTCAAAAATATTCTCTTGGGAATAACGTCTATTGCATAGGTGGGGATGCCCATCAGTTGACTTTTTTCTCAAAACTTCTTGTTTCAAAAACGTATTTGTTCCAATAGGAAGTTTTGATTGGGAGTCAATTTTTCGAACTGAAATTTTTTTGAACAATGCACAAATATTAATACTATATAAATAGTAATACATAAGTTTATTAAGAAACGATACTGATTTTAAATAAAATACATTTATTATTATCAAGTTTGTTAATTTTCCTATTATGTTATATTCTGTTTATTTTATTTATTTATAATGTTATATTATTATATTATGTTTAATTATGATAATTTTTACATAAATTTTATTTTCACATATTTTGTTATTACATTTTTTCAATTGAACAGAAAACAGTAATGACAGTATTTATTAATAACACACTGTACTATACAATGTATTCTTTTTCTTTTATTTTCCTGATTTATCTTTACCTAGACAAACTGATAACTGTTTTTATTAATCTTATAGTCTTTTCAACAAACTAATATAATATAATTATGATCATATAATTTCGTATATAAATACGTTGCCCAAAACGAATGGCAAAAATCATAATATTGTCGCTTCCGTATAAAAAGGTGCTATCTCAGTGCCCGCTTCAAAAAGGTTCTATCTGAGCGCCCGGTTCAAGAAGTCGCTATCTCGCAGACCATTTTTTGCTTCAATTTCAGTTGGCACCAATACCTACATATTCGGGGTATTTAATTTAAAATACGAACATAAATTATATATATAGAAAAAAATATATAGACGACTTCTACGCGGAATATCGAGTTCGGACCGTGGAATGCTATGTCCAGGTGAATGGTAACCAAGACTCTCTCTAGAAGACATTCGAAGACACCTGGATATCATGCTCAACCGACCTGACATAAACCTCCCCCTAGAAATCGTCCAAAGACACCTGAACATTGTATTCCATCAGTTTAACGCGAAATTCCCCTCAGAAGTCGTCCCTAAACTCCTGGACATCATATTCCACTGTCGGAACGCGATATTCCTCGTAGAAGTCGTCTCCAGACACCTGGATATCGTATTCGAACGTCCGCACTCGATATTCTCAGTAGAAATCATCGCCAGACACTTGGACACCGTATTCCACTGTCCAAACACGATATTTTCCGTAGAAATCATCGCCAGACACCTGGAGATTGTATTCGAGCATCCGAACACGTAACTGTGAGATTACCCGTAGAAGCCGTCTATATATATTCGTTCCTATATATATATGTATATAAATAATTTATGTTCGTATTTTAAATTAAATACCGCGAATATGTAGGTATTGGTGCCAACTGAAATTGAAGCAAAAAAATGGTCTGTGAGACAGCACCTTTTTCAAGCGGGCGCTGAGATCTTACCTTTTTATACGGAAGCGACGATATATGCTTCTTTCATTACGAGGATTTTCTGGATTTGTTTAGTATTTCTTCAATGTAGACGGTGCTAAAGTACTATTAAAGGATTATAAGGCGAGTTTTTAGAAAAATCATGTCATAACATTCATATACTTTACATATTTCGTTTTCTTATATATTTCTTATTATAAAATAATATAGTTACGTATTTAAAAAATGTTAGATAAAGTATTCAATTTTAAATGTATAAGAAAATTTTCATGAAACGTAAATTTTAAATAAAATAATAAAAAGATATTTATATTTATTGTATAATCAATAAATTGTACTTTTCATATATTTTAAAACAAATGGGTATTGGAAAAAACGGTCTTTGGAATAAATCAATTAAAACAACTGGGTACCTACCTAATAACTTCTTAAAAATTAATAAAATGAAACACACGTTAAATTGTCTTTTAAAAAAATAAAAGTCACTTTTTATTTTTTGTTTCCAATTAAGAATGCTCCAGCTTTTTTCAAACAATTTGTTAAATATAAACAGTAATATGCATCAAATATTTTTGGCTTTTAACTTTCAGTGAGTTTTTATTTGGACATTTATCAATGTAATTTCATTGTTAAAATTTCTATATAAAACAATATGTATAAAACGGAACACCTACCATATAACTTATAAAAAATTAAAAAGCTGAAAAACAGGTCAAATCGTCCTTTGAAATAAATAAAAATTAAATTTTTTATTTGTTTTAATGTTTTAGAAAGTTCCAACTTTTTAAAACAATATGTTAAATATAAACAGTAATATACATCACACATTTTGGGCTTTTAACTATCAGTGAGTTTTTATTTTTACATCTATCAATGCATTTTCAATGTTAAAATTTCTGTATAAAACAATGTGTGATTAACAAACTAATACGTTGAATCGTACATCGTAGTAGTATATATAGTAATAGAATCGTAGAATTTACAGTTTTTAGGCATATTATTTAATACCTTATAATAGCTTATAATTTCGTCATACATTATCAGATAAACAAACTTGTACCAGTCATAAAATGAACGACTTACTTAAATTTCAAGCAAGTAAAATCGTTGCAAATATATTTATTTATTAATTTCTTACATTTTTTTCTACTTATATTTAGAAATTGATTATTTGGTTAATCCATCGAGTTAAAGAAATATATGATAGCTATTAAGGATAAAAAATTTAGCGGATAAAAAATTAGAAGTTAAATTTTCGAAATTGAATAATCTCGATAGCGTAAGTAGCATCCGGCAAAGGATTTCTCATCATTTAAGAGTCGGAAAATATTCGAGTATATTTGAACGAGTTGTAAACAATTTATAGAGTTAAAAAAATTTACAAAAGTTTTGAATGAATTTAGAAAAAGGTCAAACGAAATTGAAGAAATCGAATAAGTTTTGAAAAAGTTCTAGTGAGTGAACTCTTCGAATTTCTTGAGACTAATGCAGTTCTCTATAAACTCATTTAACTTTTTGCGTAAATCAGACAAAGTCTGTCAAACTCGTGTGATTCTTTGAGAACGCATTCAAGTCTCTATAGAACTAGTCTTAAATAGAATTTTAGTCTTGAACCCATTAGAAACATTGGAGAATTTAATCCCATTTAATAAATTCGTTAAGCTTGTTGAATTATCATTGGACCTTTTTCCGATCTATACAGTATAATAAATTCATACAGAGATTTCGTATAAATTCTGATGAGTCCTAATAAAATACGAGCTCGTTGATCAGAAGCCTCTTGGTGCCCGGTCTATTTCTTTAGAACGATTCAAACATTATTGTATGTGCAGTTACTACGATCATAACAATTGCGATGCGAATGCTTTCACAGAAGCTATATATGTATTTTCTTATTGCTATACGCTCAGTGATGAAATAATTATAAAATTCTTACGATTTACCTCCATGTAGGCAAAAATAGGAAAAAAAAGCAGAAGCGCGTACCTGGCATTCCAAAAAGGGGTAAAAGTCGCGGTGCTGCTAAACCTGCAAGATTATTAGTGCGCAAGGGTAAAAATAACAAAAACAGAAGTAGACGAACAAGTATGCGAAGCGATGAGGGGAAAGACGGGGAAGATGGAGCAAGACGACAATTTAGGAGAAAATGCACAAAGTATCAAACAAAGAAAAGAGGCAAGCATTAGTAGTGTCAGAATAGTCGCTAAGGAGCTGACGTCTCTCTTTTATGCATTCAAAATTTCAAATTTTCAATATTTTTCGATTAATTAAGTCGCTAATATAAATATATGTTTTTGTATTTGGTCATTATTTACAATTTATCTATACGTTGTGAATTGAACAAAATATATTATAATAAAAAAAACAAAGAAAAACTGTTAAATATCTTAAAATTAATGTTATAATTTTAATTTTATAATATTATAAAATATTACAAATATTATAATATAATATCTAAATAATATTACAAAATGTAATTAATTACGAAAATAAATGGAATATTTCAGTCAAAATATGTTTCTTTAATTCAGTTATTCATAACAAATGCGCACACTATAGTCAATTGGTCTTCTTTATAACTCGCTAATGGATTAGGTGGGTTATAATTGCTGAGTCCTTGTCAAATTAAAAAAAATTAATAATAAGAAATATGAATAATACAGACCAAGGATGGTGCACTTTTTATTTAAGTAGATTAATGTTTATTAGCATTACAATTAACTTATTGTTTATAAAATAATTTACTGATATTGTTACTTATTCCACAATTTAAAGAAGTAAAGTCTGTCTATGAATTTGATTTGTAAAGGATGATTTTTGTACTTTTTCTATTTTATTTTCTGTGATCTAGAAAATTCTTTTAAAATACTTTGTGAAACTATTTTAATAATTATAAATATATAAACACTTATAAATTTGTTATATATAAGTATATAAAGGGTAAGAATGTCAACTTATTAAACTAACTTTATTGAGTCTAATGTAATCTTTCATTGTACTATTAAATGGACTAGAAAAAGGAAATTGGACATTCAGTTTACTAGCTGATTTTTTAGTTTTTTCAAATATATGATATTCAAAAATATAAATGTGAACTTTTTAATCTTAAACTATGAGAATTATTTAAAATTCATAATCCTATTTATTTTCTAGAGCCAATTTACAAGTTACTTGTGTTAATAATGGTGATTGGGATTCATTCATCATTTTAAATGATGATGTGGTAATTACACTATAAAGTTCTGCAAACTTAAGAGTATCAACCACATTATCAATATCTCATCTTTTTCATTTTCAGATATCAGTTTTAAATCTTCAAATTCATATTTATCAACAGCTGCTAAGAGAGCTTTGGTAATAATATATGCAGATTTTTTACTGCTCCAGTATAAATGAATTTTAGACTTTCTACCATTACTTTATAACTAATATCACTTATATTAAAAAGATTTTCTTCTTTTTCTTTCATATTATGTTGAAACATCGCAGAAAATACAGGACTTCTAGCTGTTAAAATATATTTGTGCAGTTTAAATTTTTTATTTTTTACTTTTTGTATCGCATCACTATAACTACCACTATCTAATAACATTTTTATTTTTGGTTCTTTACTTGCAACTAGAATAAGGTATAATACTACCAAATAATTATTTTGTACATTTTTACCTTTTGGATATAATTCAAAACGCCATTTAAATACACCATTAAAACCAAATGCAAATATAGGTGATTCTAATTGTTCTCCAATTTTCTTGGTATCACCCACTAATCTATAATTTTTAATAGTGCATTTACATGTAGACTTTAGCCTAAAATTATAATTTACATATATTTCTTTATATTCTTTATCTACAAAAGAGTTTTTCTGAAACTTCTTTTGTGCTGGTCCATAATATTTCTGTTGACATTGATATAACATTAGCAATTAAATATAATTTAATTAGTTATTAAATTAAGAGAGGAAACATAAAAAATGTCAAAGCTAATGCCTTTTAAGATATTATATTTATTTTTTTTACAATATTTTATACTTTGATAACTGCTATAAATGAACTTATTGTACATTTTATATGTATACAAAAAATTTTAAAAAAAGAATAATAATTAATATTTTTTTCAGTTTATTCTTATGCATTATATATTTTTAACCTAATTATATTAATTTGGTTTATTATTAGACTATATATTAGTTTATATTAATTATATTAATTAGGTTTATTATTACTATATATTAGTATAGTAATATTCTATACTGTAATTATTATAATAAATGATATATTACTATAATATCAAAATCATCTGAGATGTATAGAAGATGTACTAGAAGTTGTGTAGCTAGAATTTGCTGAGCTATCTTCATTACTATCATTGTGCTTACTCATGCCAGTAATCAGTGTTGAGTGTACTAGTTATTATTAATAATTATTATTTATTATTTAGTACTTTATTGATGAAAATAAATGGTAATAATAGATTATTTTAAATAATATTAAAAAAAACATATATCTTGAAAAATATCTTGAAGTACTTTTAGTAATTATTTTTAGAATTATAAATAATATTATTTAAAAATAAAAGGTACTACATAAGTGTAATTTGTTAAAACAATGTTATATATTCAAAAGTTAAAATTAATAGATTTGTTGACTCTTGAAAATATATCTATAAAAATTAGATTGTTCTTGAACTATATACAAATCAATGGATATAAAAATCAAAGGAATTTTAATTTATGAAACTTAAGATTAAGTTTATTAAACTTAAAGAAGATTGGAATAGTCATATTGTCTAAACTGGCAGGTATTCATAAAATTGTAGACCATTCATATAATTGGACAACATTTTAAGTTACATTTTTATTAACCTTTTTATCAAATCATTAACAACATTATATTATTTTAAAATACTAATTATTAGATTAACTAATGTTCATAATATGTGCTGGTAAAATATTATTGGTACTACAATGTAAAAGATATCTTCTCTGCACTCTTGCTTTTATTATTTTTTTATTTCAACATAGATAACATGCTAAATTTCTAGAATTTTGTATATCATATATTATATCATATATTATTATCAGATATTATATTCATATTTGATATGTTTAATCTACTTACTTCATGTAAGTTAGAATTACTATAGCATATAATATATTATACAGATTATTTAAAAAATAATATTAGATTGTTTTTAGTTCCTTGATAAGGTATTAATAATTATGTGACCCAAAATGTTTGTTTAAAACCCATTCTTAAAACTACAGCAGTATTCCAATCTCCTCAATCTAAAAATTGTAATTATATATTCATCAAACTCTATATTATATATAATTCAGTCAAATAATAGAGTTTATAGTATAAAAACTTTAGACAAAATGAAAAATGTTTATGCTTTAGGCTTTGTAGTACAGCCAGAAAAATCTAGGTAACAAAACTCATTTAAAGCTATATTTTTCTTTAAATGATATTGTTTTTTGTATTTGTTACTGCAAGAGACAATTGTTTTTTCAAAATGTATTTTTTTTTGATCGTTAATATTTACCTATATATTAATGTTTATGGAAAATATCAAATGCATCTGATTGCATTATGTAGCAAGAATAACGAAAGTGGTATTTACAATATGACTTCACTAAAGACTTGCATGAATTGAAGGTTTATGTATCAGTTAATATTATTATTATTATTACTATTATGGAGGGTAGATCACTATACCCTCACTATACCGGAGATTTAAAGACCAGATGAGTACATGTGGGTGCATGTGAGCATATGCGTGAGTGCCAGCAGGTAATTGTACGCTGTACCTGGTTGCGATCTGACATTACCAGAGAGACTGTACGGACTATACCGAGTACCGACTAATACCTGCTACGGCTACCTGTTAGTACCAGCTGGTACCAGCTAGTACACCATAGCTTATCCATCACAGTTTCCAGTTTCCGGATTCCTATTTTCAATTCCTCTACAATTCCGCATATGTCAGACCTAGAAAATGAGAGGATTGTATTCGCATCCGTGTTCGTATCCGATCGCATCTGTTCGTATCGTCAGGAGTCAAATCCTGTGTTTGCGACTACTATACTATAGCAGTAACCAGGCAGTAACTTCGAATCATCTGTGCAATTCATTCTCTCTCTTTCTCTCTCTCTCTCTCTCTCTCTCTCTATATATATATATATATATATATATATATATATATATATACTCTGATATGATAACCACGTGACCAAGACTAACCTTAGATACGCGGGTTGATTCAAAAAACTGTAAATTTATTATCAAAGATGAGGTATTATTTGGTATTATGATTTTATAAATTTTATAGATTAATTGATTTTGATTTATGCTGTCTTGTACGCGAACAGATGCGAATTTCCTCTGTATTACTTAGTTATTTCTTTTTCACTTTCTTATATTATGTTATTTCTTTGCATTTATATGTGATATGGGTTTCTATCAGGTTATACAATCTGCTACAATTCTTCATAGGTACCATTACCAGCTATTACTAAATGTTATTATTACTAAATGTTATATTATTAATTACTAAATATATAATTACTAAATGTTATAATTAGTAAATGTTATAATACCAGCTATTACTAAATATTATATATTATTATAAAATAAAATATAACAAAAGACAATTATATTCTGGTTATCAGATTATATTTATATATAAACAAATTTTACATGTTATGGATCCTGAATACATATTACATGGTATAAATATATAATACATAATATATGATAAATTTGTGTCGCATAGAGTAGCAAAGATTAAAAAGGGCTAGAGAAACCTAAGAAACTTTATCAATATAAAGAATAATATCTTCAATAAGAATATAAATAAAAAAAATGTTGAGTCCTCGCTTTAAATACATGCTTTTGTTTATCTTTTAAAATTTTCATCATATTTTGTTGCATATCTTGTTATTTGTACGATTAAAGAGAGAATGAGTTTGAGAATAAAAGGGTGGGAGAAAGAAAGAAGTCGGTTAAAGATCATTTCCTGCGAGCTGCGTGCGGCAGCGGCAGTCGTGCTTGCGGCGGGGGAACCGGGGACTGGGGTGTTCTTGAGTATAGAATATACCGTATATTCAGGCTGATTCTGGTATAGCATTGCTGTTACGTTACGCGCGTTTAGCTGTTTAGTCCAGCGTTTAGTTTCTTGTAGAGATCGTATTTTCAAAGAGAAGTAAAAGAAATGGCCGGTTTCACGGAAAGTGCACTTGTGAAAAAATTATTAGAATTAAACCCTTCTCAACAAAGTATTCAGACTCTATCGCTATGGCTAATACATCATAGAAAACATCATTCGACAATTGTGAAAGTTTGGTTCAAAGAGCTTTGCAGATGTAAGTTTATATGATTTATTAATTTTTAAATTTTCTTCTATTCATGAGCTCATGTTAACAATAACCATTTATTATGAAATATGATTTGTTAAATCGTTAAAGAAATTTATCGTCATCAGTGAAAAATTTTTAGGTTAGGTTGGAGTTGGTTCGTTCATAAATATTCTGTAGAATGTTTCAAATATTCTTCTTATTTAATTTAATATAATTTCAATTTTATATGATTTGCAGAGAGTAGAATTGTATAATTTATATTATTTAATTAAAAGTGTTAAAATGACAATATCAAATTATCTGTAATGTTTTTATTAATAACTTTGATAAAAGTATTTAAAAACAAGAAAAAGTTAATTTGTTTTATAATTTAAAAGTATTAATATAATAAAATATTATTTCATCAATTGTTATAGGCAAGTTTTGTTGAAAATTATTGTTTATCAATTTTAAACACAAGGCAGTTTTTAATTCACTATAAAGGAAACATATTTTATTTATAAAATAATTATAACATTACATTATACGGACATTACTAGTAAAATGGTTTGATTAGATTAATAAAATTTTATTGCTGAATTTTAATAGGATTATTTAATTCATAAATGATTGTAATCTTATTTATTTCTTAGCTAAAGATAATCGTAAACTAATGTTTATGTATCTGGCCAATGATGTTATACAAAACAGCAAAAAAAAAGGTCCAGAATTTGGCAAGGAATTTGAAACTGTATTACCAAAGGCATTTGAACATATGAAAGGTTTTGATGAAAAAACAAGGGAAAAACTTATTAGGTTAATTAATATATGGGAAGAAAGAGGTGTATATGATAAGCTACAAATAAGTGAATTTAAAGGGTCATTTAATTTACCATCAGAACCTGTAAAAGAGCCTGGAACACCACCTCCTAGAAAGAAACCTCGAATTGAAAATGATAAGGTAATTTTTCATTTTTATTTTAATTTTTTCTTAAATAAATAATAAAATATGACGGAGATCATTTTCTACATTAATTAATTCCATAAAACAAAAACTATAAAAATATAAAATAGTAAATGAATAGTTTTATAAAAGTTTTCAATTCTTACATATAGAAAGACAAGAAAGAAAGGAAAAAATCAGAAACAGAAGTGGAAGTAGATGGTACCAAAGAAACTCACACAACACTTAGTCCTCGCACTCCAGGTGGTGATCCACCAGAAACTGAGGAACTCATCAAAGCCTTAATGGTGAATATTATCAAGATACTAAAAACTAATAATAAAAAAATAAAGTATTAATTTGAGAACTGTAATTTCATAACTAATTTTAAGTAAACATTAGTAGTTTGAACTATATGAATTAAATTTTTTAAAATTACTTTTAAATAGATCTTTATAATTAAATCTTAAACAATTTTAAAATAAGTTAGCATTATAAGTACTCTTATTAACTGTTTAATTTAAAATTAAGATTACGTAATTAACAACAAGGACATTTTTTATTGCTTCTAGGAGTTAGAAAATACAGCATCTTCTGATGCTGCAGTAAGAGAACGTATAGCATCCTTGCCACCAGAAGTTTCTGAAGTTTCTCTTCTTGCAAATTTAGCAGATCGTACATCTGCAGATCAACTTAGTATCGCTGTTAATGAAGCAGCAGCTTTACTTGCCGATTATAATGGTAGGTTGCAGGCTGAAATGGAAGACAGACGAAGATTATTGGCAATGTTGAGGGATTATACAGTAGCCCAAAGACAGTTGCTTCAACATGCTCAGTCAACATTAGAGGTATTATTAAATTTTAATTATGAGTTTTATTTTTAATCTATAATCCATTTTATATGTAAAGAAATTACCAATTCTTAGATAATACCAAATGTTTTAAACTGAATATAAATTAACAGGAAAAAATTATCAGTTATTCCAATTAATTAAGTACA
Organism: Sycobia sp. Sy_11; assembly: GCA_018907035.1. NCBI lineage: Eukaryota > Metazoa > Arthropoda > Insecta > Hymenoptera > Epichrysomallidae > Sycobia > Sycobia sp. Sy_11. Next base: position 1,991,446 of record JACCIC010000094.1, read on the forward strand.
AATATAAAGTTATTGTATTTTTTATAAATATTGCAGGATTACAAAGAAAAATTAAAGAAAATTTGTACAGTAAGAGCAGAAGTAAAATCTCACATTTCAAATCTTCCTGATTTGACACAGTTACCAGATGTCACGGGTGGACTAGCTCCATTGCCTTCAGCTGGAGATCTATTCTCTATGCACCATTAAAATATATGCTTAAAATTATCAGAGAAGAAATTACAGAATTGTAAAGTTTGCTAATATTGTTACAATATGATGAAATTAATATTGGCTACCTTATTCTATAATGAATATAAGAATAGATTAAAAATAATACAGATTTTTAAATTTTGAAAAAAAGTTTTTTTATATGAATAAAGTTTTTACTATAACGATAAGACATTAAAAGTAATTGTTTCTCTGGTTGAATCCAGATGTTTACAATTATGTAACCTATTAATTATTAAATTAAGACAGAATAAACAATATGTTGTAAAAGGTTCCTTGATATAAATCAATAAAAAAATAAAATTCGTAAAACAACAATTCTTAAAAACTTTTAAATTGTACTGCAAGGATATAATTGTAATACAATAATATACAAAAAATTGTAAGTTTATTCGTACGTATAAAGAATAAATATGAACAATTGTAAGAAAAAACGTATAAAAATGTAAGTTCTTGATTTAATGAAAAAAAATTTATAATTATCCTTATGTATGTAATTATAAACATAAATAATTTAATGGTACTTAGGTATTTGTTTCTCTTCTTAAGTATCAATTTTTATGTATTTGGAAACAATAATGTTTTGTTTGTTCTTAACAAGTCTTAGTTGTATCGATTTACTTGTTTTTCTCTACAATTTCTGTTTGGAATATAATACCACTTCTTTCAATATCTTGTAAATAGTTTTGATTAGATATTATAAATAGGCTGTTATGAAATATTTTTTGAATTATAAATTGAGCTTCTTTTAAATTCGTAAGTCATTATGAAAATGTATAACGTGTATACGTGACTGTTTGTAAAGAAGCAAACGCTTGTAAATTGCTTAAATTGTATTAAAAAAATAATGAAATAAGATTTATTATTAATAAATGTTTTGAACGTTACAACCTGTATGTAGTTATTTGTAAATGGGATTCAAACATAAACAAAATCAAAGTTTCTATTTTGTTAATAAATATAATTCCATATATGTACATGAATTTTTTTATTACAGTTAATTACAAAAATAGTCTGAATTAGTTAAATAACACTAATTCACTATACATAATTAAACACTTTTTTGTAAATAAATTAAAATAAAATTTTCTTACTGATAAATATATTGATTTAATAAATTTACAAATAATTTATGACTAAAAATTTCATAACTTTTAATTGCTAATGAGTTATTTTTATAATTTTATTCTAATTTTATAACACGTAATTGGTATTAATAAATATTTCTATATTAATAGTTTGTACTTTTCAATGCAACTATAGTGAGAAAGATAGTTTAATATATTCAGGATCTATGAAAAAAAATTAAAGCAAACGATTTTTCTCCAAAAAGAACATTAAGATAGATTTTCCAAATGTTTTTGATATTAATCATATAAATAGGTGATTATTTTTATAATTCAAAAAAATGTTTTAATATTGACGTCATTTACATTAAAAAAGGAAATGTGTTTATTCATATAGAGAAATACGAACAAAAAAATTACTTTTGTTTCTAAAATATTTTTTTGATATTTGAAACTTAAGCCTGGTACTTATACAATATAAAAATGATCAGTTGATATTTATAATCATTCTAAGCTGCTGTATAATGACTTATAGATAATGATCTGATGAATATAACTTTTCAGTCACTTACAGCTTTTCTATAAGAAATAAGAAACTATTTCTGCTAAAAAATCTATTTATAAATAATTTGTACTTACTTTTATACCTATTTGCAAATAATAAATACACTATTTTCTTATGAACTGACTAATATAAAAAAAAATTCATTTTTGTCAAGAAAATTAATTTAAATATCTTTTTCACTTATATCGTAAATTGTAAGAATATTCAAAAAATATAATAATAAATTTACTTGGATTTTTGATCTTATTATAAAAACATGATTAAAATCTATAATTTTTTATAAATCTTTAGCAATTAATAGTAGCAGTATTGTAAATACACTATGCATATTACTAGATTTAGTTCCTAAGTTCATTTTTACAATATCATTTTTAAGTTTCATGTAGATGAGGTGGTCTTGTTGGTTTTAAAATGAGTTTCCCTGTGTCATCACAACTCATATTAAAATCTCCCAATACACTACGAGCTCTTTGAGTTATGATACTAGGTGCTATTACTTTTCTATGAACACCTAACATAAATAAAATAACTGAAATAAAATAAAAAAATGTTAGTTATATTACAAACTTTAACAAATTCTAACATATAATTAAGTCGAATATATCAATTAATTTTATATTAAATTTCGTACAAAATTATGTTTTAATTAGTTTGAAACATTATTTCAGTAAATATTTCAAAAGCTTGATATGTATATATATATATATATATATATATATATATATATATATATTTTATTGTTTTGATCGGTTTTAATTAATAAAATAAGATCTATTTGCTATCATATAAAAAAGAATATTCGTCTGATTCTTATAAAATTAAGCTAATTCTTTGTAAATAAAAATTTTCAATTAATTATGATATATTTTTTAAATTATATATGAAGTGAATTTAGATAAATTGTAAGTATACCTAATAGAAAACTAGCTGCTGTAAAAAATGGATGGTTCCATAAACTTTGTGTAAATGGAACTGCTGAAGTATTAGGATCAGTCAGCCAATACCAAGCACCAACAGCTGTACATATTGATATCAGACCTAATAAAACTAAAGATACTAATTTGTAGTAAAAAATTTAAATAGTAGATTTAATTGTAATTACTATTAATTAAATCAATTAATTTTAAGAAACAATTAGTTATACTAAGTCAATGAATTTCATAATGTTTTAATATTTGTAAATATGAATGAATGATAAACAATAACATACTTCTCCACCTTAGTGTTGCTGGTTGTGAACTTGAAATAACCTCCGTTAGTCGCCTCTCAAAAGCTTTTAAGTCTACAAATATGAATTAAAATGATTGTATTATTTCACATAACCTATAATTATTTACATTGATTTAAAAATCTAAGATTCTTAGATAATTTTTTGTACGATTTAAAAATACTTGCCTTCACAAACTGTCTGATCAAGAGACATGTTTTCTTGATAATTGATTTTACATTTATAAAATAATTTTCTTAGAAAACCGAAAACTAGGCTGATATCCGATATACGCAGAATAATCAAGATCTAAAAATATAAACACTAAAGCTAAAGAATCTGAATTCCATCAGTCATAAACACAGGAGTCCCAACAATCCATATCACAACCATCAGCCCCAACCCAACCCATCAACCGCTTCTCTAAAACCAGAATCCTCCAAACTTACATCTGCTTACATTATGAAACTGTAATTTATATCAAAAAATTCTTACACAAAATTACACATAAACTACTCCTCTATAACTAATAGCTCAGTTTTTTTTAATTTAGTATTTTACTGTGTATACTATACTACTATTATTTTATTATTATTTATTATTATTTTTATTATTTTAATATTAAAATTTAATATTATTAGGATGACGTTTTTTTCAATACGAGTTTATAGAACAAATATAAAAATTATAAAAAAAACAAAATTTTACAAAATTATTTTGGCAATGTGTGAATTATTTTGTAGCAAAATATTAAGCAAATGGTTTTTATTTACAAATATTTATCGACTGAAAAACATCTAAATCTTTGAGCACACGCGTTTTTTCGTGTTCTTTTTTACTATTTTTAAATGAATCATTTTAGAATCGTGTAATCACCAAAAGGCCTCCAGTAAGTTGCCGATAAGTAGATATGGCAAATTGGCAATGCTGGAATCTGCTGGAATGCATTTTCCTATACTCCACATTATGAAACTGCAAGTTTTCCGCTGTTGACGTAATCAGAGGAAATAAACGTTTAGATACGGTATTTTGACGTACTAGTGACATACTGGATATCGTTCCGTTAGGTTTGATTCAGTCAGCAGCTGATAGCGTTCATTATTATAAAACTCTATCGAACAGCTGGTCGCGTCCAGTCGCTGCTGCTCAGTTTCATATACATACATGTGTATAAACAAGTTTAGTGTAAACATTTGCATCTATATTACATATTTGAATTTAAATAAAAGACTTTTTAGAGAAGGTTACAAACCGAATTTTAATAGTTTTTACAATGGGCAATCGAGTACAATTACTTATAAGGGACTGGGTGGAGCCCAAAATGTATACTTAATAATCAGTTTTATTTATTAATTAGATTATTTAATTTAATAAAATTAAATGAATATAAAAATATTATAACTTATTTGTGTTATACGCATACTTGGTTTAAATATTTTGCTTTTTACATTTAACAGAATTATTTATATTTATGAATTAATTGTATATATTTATATATTATGAATATATATATATATATATATATATATATATATATATATATATATATAATTGTATATAATACGTACTAAATAATTATATATAAGTTTGTAAACTTCATAAATATAAATAATTCTAATTCATAATTAATAAAGAAAACTGATTATTAAGTATATATTTTAGGTTCCATCTCGTCCCTTATAAGTAATCGTACTCGATTGTCTATTATAAATACTATTAAAATTCGATTTGAAACTAACGAACACATATTGTATTACTTGCATATATATATTATATCATATCATATCATAATCATAATCATATCATATCATAATAATTTATAAAGACAAAGCGTGTTTTTGTTTGTACACGATAACCAAAACAACTACTGAACCGATTGTTCTGAAATTGGACATATAGATTTTATATTATGTTGGGAAGGGCATAGGCTATGATTTTTATTGAAAATCATTTTACTTTCATCAATAAATTAAGTTAATGGTTTGAACAATCACTTTCACCAGCTGCCACTAGGTGGCATCTTGAATCACGAACATCAACACAAAGTAGTCCGCTTAAAGTATTAATACTAGGCCAGCTCAGACGAATGTTCATATCTAACTTTGGGATTCGTATCCATAAAGGAGGTGTGACGTTAGTCGGTATTACCTTTTTTGTTCTTCAAGTTAATCTGACATTACTCTCACACCTTATGGATATCTTTTGAGTTTTACAAATTTTATTTGTTCTTACGTAGGAAAATGTCTATGTCTCTGTCTCTGTCTCTGTCTTTTTTTCTCCTCTTATAAAATGGTTCTGTATGCCAAATTATTATTTTGTTATATAAATTTTGTTATTATATTGTTATATATTGTTGATAAATTATATTTTTGTTTTTATACGTTATATTAACTTCAGAATTGGTACAAAAGACTGTTTTTTTTAGTTTGAACAAAAGAAGTGATGGCAAAATAGGGTTCTTTACCAACAATTTCGAACCTATATATATATATATATATATATATATATATATATATATATATATATCGTCACTTTTGCATACAAAGGCAATATCCAAACGACTAGAAATATATCTTAATTATTTAATTTAATTCCACAAAACAATATAGCGCACCAAATATTATCTGTTAATAATAGTTTTTAATATTAAAGATAATGACAGCAATTGATAAACGTTATTTGAAGTTGACAACGATTCCGGAATAGTCTACGAAAGATATCAAGAAGACGAGCCCGAAGGGAATATATCACAATAGAAGGTAAATCACACAAAAGATTCTGCCATTCAATTTGTCCAGGATTTCATCCATTCACGTCACTTAAAAAACTGTATAAACTCTTAGATTTGTATAGAATAATTGTAAATGTAAGTTTTATATTTTAATCATTATAATTAAACGCATATGACACTATTCCTCTGATTTTTTTCCTTAGCATAGGTGAATCTCACGTTTCTATACATATAAAGTAGATAATAAAATAGCTTCTTTAAAAAGTCTTATATTTAATTTAAATATGTAATACAGATGCAAACGTTTACTCTAATCTTGCTTATTATACACATACATGTATATCGACGTGTTCAGCAGACCAGCTGTTCGACGGAGTTTTATGAAAATGGATGCGATCAGCTTAGCTGCTTACTGAAGCAAACTTAACGGAACGATATCCCAGTAAGTCACCAGTAAGTTAAAATACCATATCTGACCGTTTATTTCCTCTGATTACGTCAACAGCAGAAAAATTGCAGTTTCATAACCGTTCATGATATTTACATGGGGAGTATAGGAAAATGCATTCTAGCATTGCTAGAACTACTTATCGAAAATTTACTGGAGACCTTTCAGAACAGATCCCATGTATGAAGAACCATATTATCAAAAAACCATAGTTAATTGATCATTCGATGTTTTACTTGATTATTTACACATAATAATTTAATTATTAGTAAATTCATTTTTTAGTTTATTAATCACAAAATTATCGTTAACGATAATATTTAAAAAGATTTACCTAAAACTTAATTTTCTAATTCGTATGAGAAGCGGTGTAATTAGATGTAACGGTATAATAGTGTAAATCGAGGTAATTCGACATATCTCGAGTAGAAATGTAATGAAGGCGCAGATGAAGGCTAGCTCAGGCCCTGTACAGGCTACCTAAATAAGCTTAAACAGAAATACAGGCGAGAGACAGGACAGACAGCCCATACCAGAAATGCCCATATAGCTTGTGTTTGCAACACAACCTAACCCCGTTATCTTGTATTCAATATAGTTTAGTTGAGTGACATATATGAATCATATATGAGTGATTATGGAAGGTAGAGAATAGAAGTGGAAATTCCGTTCGATTTACACATAATCATGACAAAAATATATATTAGCACGCTAGCATAAATTACAATCTTCTATTATTACATTGATTAATATTATTATTATTATTATTTTTGTTATTACTTTTTTATATAATGTTCTTTTTAATATTACTAATACTAATAGTGCTACTACTTTTGATATTATTATTTCGAACAGTATGTTTACGTGTTTTTTCGGTGAATATCCTTACTATCACGTAGTGGAAGTGCCATATTGTATCTCTAATAAGGCGCGTCTTCACGCCTATTAAGAATTGCATTATATAGGATTGTTTTAGAGCCTATTTTCTTTTTATATGATAGATTATTAGTATGTTGTTTTTATCTTGTATGTAATTTTTTTCAACTAAGTATATGAAAGCTGCGGGAAACATAAAGCCCATTTTTAATGTTGTTTGCAAATATAATTCGTTTGGAAAAAGTGTAATAAATATTAGACTATTTTCTTTTATTTTTAATGTTTGAGTATAGTGATTTCTCGTAATTTTTAGTACGTGACAATCAATATGGTGTATGACAATCAATATATTTTGTTTTTTATATATTTACGAAAATTGCTTTGTAGGGACCTGTAGGAGTTGAGTCAGGCTCTTATGTATTTCCTTTCAAAGACTCTAAATTTTTCCATTATTGAGGCTATGCTGCTGTACCAAATTGGAGAACCATATGTTAATATTGATCTTATTAACGCTTGATAGCATATCATTTTTGTTGTACACTGGAGTTGTTTATTATAAAATAATCATAAGTTAGTTGAATATCAACGTGTTGTTTATAGTTTAAATTATTATCTATATTGACACCTAGATATCGTAATCAGTTTTTATGTAGTATAATTTCTCCATTGTTTAATTTTTCTCTAATTTCAAAGGTTTTATAATGCTGTCTTTCTACTGGACCTAGGGCGCTTAATTTTGGATGGAAAAGGATGGTTTTACATTTTAAGGCGTTAATTTTTAATTTCCATCTAGTGTAATAATTATTTATATTTATAAAAAGTTCTTGTAGCTCGGATTCTATTTTTTTTATTTTATTATCTGTGATCTAAATATCAGATCATCAGCAAAGGCTAGAGCGTTTATGTGTTGAGTCATTTAGATCAAAGAGATTCAGGAGCTTGCTATTGAATATATTGAAAAGAATTGGAGAATTTACAGTGCCTTGTTGCAAACGATTTTTATATAGAAGTTTTTGGATGTTATATTAGTGCCATCGGTTTTAATTAGGTATACGGGGAAATTCTTTTGAATCATTTTATAGATATGTCTTTCAGTACACACAGTATCGAAGGCTTTTTCTAGATCTATTGAACTAACTGTTATGCAGTTTTTTGAGTTCATAGCCTAGCAGATATCCGACATTAATTTATTTATTGCGTAAGTGGTAGAGTGTTTGTGTTAGAAACCGAATTGATTTTCAGGGATTATATTATTTTTTGTGCACATGGTAACTAATGAGATGTTAATAATCATTTCGTATAATGTCCTGATATTACAGAGAAGGCTTATGGGATGTAGATTAGAGAGAGACGAGCTAACTTTATCCTTCTTTATAATCGCAGTGAGTTGAGTTTTTTTTCAATTTGTTAGCTAAAAGTATGTTATTTAATGCATTGTTAAAGATTATTGTGAAGTACCACTTTATTTTATCGGAGACATGTTTAAGGATTATGTTTGGGATACCATCAAGGCCGGCTCATTTTTTATTGTTTAATTTGACTATAATTATTTTTAATTCAAAAAAACTTGTAAAATATTTAATTTCTGAAGTAGGTTGTTTAGGGTTGGGGAAAATCTGAAGTATTTTCGTTTGTGAATAAAGTGATAGTTTTGTTTTCTTTTTCATATTGCTCCATTTCTTTTTTGAGTTTATCCTTACGAGTTCAAACTATTTTGCTAAGATTTGGCTTTCCTATATGATTATTTTGATTGTGAGTTTTGGAAAAATGTGTACCTAATACATTTAATTTTTCGGTGTGAGTCATTATGATAAAATTTCCTTCAGTATCTTTATTAATATTTTCTAAGGATACATTCGCTTCAAGTAAAAGGACAGCTTTGTTTCGAGGTAGTTTGAGAAATGAGGTGGAATTGGATCCTTAGGTCTGAAAATTTGTTAATTTGGGGAAACATTTTAGATAATTTTTTTTGTGGGATGTTCTTTATTTTGTTCGACCAGTATTGGTTTATGACTATTACAAATTCTTATTTTAGTATTTTTCTTAAGTTATATATGAGATAATCCAAAAACTCTAATTCTTCTTTTTTACTATAGCTATAATTTCGTTTTATTTTATTTATTTGCAACAATGTGTAGCTTTTACCTCGTTGTAATTTCCTAATTTTATTAATATACATTTCGTAGCAGTCTTTTCGAATCATTCTAGGTACGGATTCGTTATTGAATGAATTGATTACAGACTGATGTTATTGAATATTTCGAGATCGCAATTTCTATCGAAGATTTTTTACAGTTTCTTAAATTTGATTTTTGAAATTTGTATGAGGGCATATCTGTAAACATTGAGGAGCCATTTATTTAAGTTATTTATATTTATATTCATGATTAGCGCATTATGATCACTATCGTAGTCAATAGTTTCGAGAGTATTTTCAGGTTGCTGATTTGTTATTTCTAGGCGAATGTCTATTAGATTTAGAAATTCATAGGTTTTTTGTTAGTATAGCTCTTCCACCCCCTTAACTTGAGTTTTGTTTCAGATAAAGACTAAATCGGGGATTTCTCTTGTAACGGTGCGCGTGTCCGCCTCGAGCACGAGGACGGCGGGCACGGCCGTTGCAAATCTGTGCCCGGCTGGGCTTAGCCCCGAAGGATTCCGGCGAGGGAGAGGGGCGGTTCGCGAGTGGCGAAATATCGCGTTCAGGACTGCGCGTGGGATAGGGCGGCCAATGGGGCACACTTGAAATAATAAAATAATAAAAATAATTAAAATTGAAATAAGTTTTAATGGCGCAGTGCTAAACATACAAATACAATTCAGCGCCTATATACGAGGCGTGCGGGACGCAGGCCGAGGGTCGCCGAGGCGACGGCGCGCGAGGCGACGGCGCGCGAGGAGTTCGGGAAGAGAGAGAGAGAAAAGGGGCTGCCACTTACAGGGAGCCGGAGCTCGTAGGTCTCGCAACGCGTTCTCGTCCGGCAGTAGCGCCTTCCTTTGCCGGGGGCGGCGGTGACGTTGTCCTCCGGGGGCCCCGGGATGGGGCGGTTATTCCGCGTAGATGGGGTCGGACGACAATTCGTCCGCTCGAGCTCGTGTTCGGCGCGTATGCACTGCACACCCTCACACCACTGTGGCACAGCAAGCGCGTCAAATCGGGCACTCTCCCCGAAGACGAGGTACGAGGCGGGGGGGAACCTTGGAGCACAAGGCAGGTTCCCACACGCGATTAGTCGCGGCACGGCGGTAGCAACCGAAAAAAAAGAAACGGACGACGTGCGTAGAAGGCCGGTAACGACGCGTTGTCTTAGCTCGCGGCTTTTTCCCTTTCTCTCTGTTTCTTCGCACGCGTGGCTGTCTCTCCCCACTCCCCGCTCTCTCTCTCACTTACCTCTCCGCCGGTAGTTGTGCGTCGGCCTGTAACAGATAAACATTTCTACATACAAATATACAAATACATATGTACATGCTACGGCTAGAGAGAGAGAGAGAGAGAGCAACGGGACGGGGAAAGCAAGCGCACGCAGTGCTTGCGTTCCTCGTCACACTCTATTTAATAAGGTTAACATGCTTAGTCTTCTTTGTTTCGAAATTAAGGAATTTACATTAATTGAAATTATTTTTAAATATTTAAGTGTTAATCTATAATGATCTTAAAGGCTATTTTTTAATAAGATCAGTGTTATGGTTGGCCATCATTGATACTATTGATTGTGTTAAAAATGAAATCTATTCTCTTATCTTGGTATTTTACTAGTTATTTAATACATTTAATTGAGTTTGCTGCTTGCTTAGATTTCTGGATTACTTGTGGGTTTATACTTTCGGGAGAGGTAATTTCAATTTGTCTTTTTTTAAAACACCCGAAACTTTTAGATTAGGCGTAATTGTGTGTACTTATTTTGGCAATGCGAGCATTTTTTGCGTAATTCTAATAGTTTAGGGCAACCTTTGTAAGACGCTGGATGTCCCTAATTTTTACAATTAACACAGTATATTTTTTCTGTACCAGTTAAGCTATCTTTTGAAATTTTGCATTCACCAGTGCCGTGGGGCTCAATACATTTTACGCAACGATATTTAAGGTCACAGTTCTGTGAGCTGTCTCCTAAATAAATTAGGTTAGAATAAAGTTTATAAAATTTAAATTGTTTAGTGACAAAAAAAACGTCTCCTGGTTCTCACGATTAGGTACTTTGGCCTATTTTCAACCCGCCTAGGCCCTTGGTCGTTCAACCCGCCACCAAATTTGTTCTACTGCGCACTGTGAAGAGAAATCCAATTCTCACTCTCGCTCAACCCGCCAAAGTTTGAATTGGATTTTTTCCCGTAATTCTATTTTTCTTTTAAAGACGTTGCTGGGGTGTGGACGGCAAATAAATCTAACTTGCTTACAAAAAATTATAAAAAATCTTTATTACTAAAATACTAAAATTTAACAAAAATTATAATCTTTCGGCGCCGCTGCGCCAGCTGCTGTTTTGGCTTCTTTGTCTACTGGTCGTGCGCCGTTGTCTGCTGCAACAGTAAATCATAAAATATTTCCTTTATGATTTAATAAAAGCAAGAAAATATTTATATTTATCATTTTATACAAATTTAACGCTCCGCGCGAGTGTATTACAAATCCTAATAATATTTCAACCTAATTCTATATTACGTGATCGCGTCCCGCGCTCTAAGTGTGCTGAGACTTGTCGCCTGCTATCGCGCCGACGACAGGTCCCCCTCGATTAGCCAATCTCGAGGCCGCTGGCACACTGAAATCCTGCAGTCACCGCGGCTCTATTTGATATTTGGGAGAGAGCACTCGCTCTCCCCTTACCGTACCATATCACGCCTAGTTGTCGCTTGCGAGAATTCGCGAATCAATTCGCGAATTCTCGCTCGTCGCTACTCTTCGAGCCGCCTGAGGCCCGACAGCGCTCGCGCGTCTTCGCGATACTGCTGGCGCTTTCACCCGCGCCGCGGCGCGCCACGAAGCCGTCGGCACTCCCCCCTTCGCCGCGCCGCGCCGCTCGTGACTTCGCGAGTTCAATGGTTCGTGAGTTAAATATAATATAATAATTTGCGCGACTCTATGTGCTCGTCGCATCTCTCTCTTCCCCTGGCCTATGAAGGACCATGAGTCGTTAGGCTTTAATAAATAAAATTCTAATTCTAATTCTCCCGTGGAGAGTGAAACGCGGTCTTATTACACAATATTATAAATACAAAATTATACGGAGGAAACTACAATTTCTAATGTGGCTGGATTCGCCGAAAGAAACCGCGAGACAACGGATTAATTACATGTAATTGCAAAAAAAAAATAAAATTAATATTAAATTAAAAAAAAAATTAAAAGCTGTAGGTTTTTCTATACAGAAGGCTCCTGTTCTCGGATCCATTCGTATTCGCCACTGCAGACCGCCGTGACTGAGATCACTGGTGCAATAGAGCACCGAAACTAGTAAAGTTAATGGCAGACAACGCCGCGGTATTCTTTCACGAGGGGCCTCTGAGACAGATGCCCCATGCAGTACATGACATCGAGCTAACTGACCCGACCCCATTTCGACAAGTGCCAGAAACGCGACGGAAAACTCCGATTCTGCGTAGATTATAGGCGTCTAAATGCTGTTACACACAACACCACGCAGAACCTCCCTATCATCCAGGAAGTGATAAAGGACGTTGGTACCCCGTGAATTTTTCAACACTCGACCTCAAGAGTGGATACTGGTACCACTGACAGAGCGCGGCCGCCCCTATAGGGCGTTCGCTACCCCGGACAGGGGTCTCTACCAGTGGCATGTAATGAGTTTGGGGTTGAAAAATGCACCGGGGTGTTTTAACGGCTTTATGTTCCAGGAAGTCCTCTGTGGGTACACAAACAATTTTGTCCGATCCTATCTGGATGACTTTGTTGTGTATTCAAATTCATGGGAGGAGCATCTACAGCACCTCGGCCGAGTAGTTGAACGGCTGGAGATTTATGGCCTCACGTGCTCCCTGGACAAGTGCGTGCTTGGGCGGCAAGATCTAGAGTTCCTCGGGCACCACATAACTAGCAATGGAAACACTGCAAAATCGGAGCACGTAGAGGCTATATTAGCGACCTCGATTCCCCGAAATCGCCGAGAGCTAAGCCGTTTCCTGGATTTGTGCAGCTGGCTTCGCGAATATGTCCCGGCCTTCGCCCAGATGGCGAACACCCCTTAACCCGGTTATTAGCCGCCTCCGAACCATGGAGGTGAACAAACGATCAACAAAGTGCCTTCTCCATGATCAAAGATGCGTTCAGTAGGCTGCTACGACTATCCCGACAGGATCCCTGTGTTACAGGCTGATACCAGCGGAATCGGTATGGCAGCGGTACTCTACCAACTGGTGGACAACGGAGAGCGACAGGTAATTTCATATGCCTGCGCGAAGTTCTCGCCTGCCGAAACTCGCTACCATAGCAATGAGCAGGAGTGTCTTACGGTACTAGTTCCGTCATTATGTAGAGGACGAGAACTTCACGCTTCGCACAGTTAATCGAGCACTAGCTTGGTTGGACAGAACCCGGAAGGACAAAGGAAAGTTATATCGCTGGGCAGTATAATTACGAAGTTATACGCTTTAAGTGGAGCACGTTGCGGGAAGAAACAACAAACTGCCCGACGCTTTGTCACGGCATTCCGGTCAGGAGACCCTCCGTGATGAAGGCGGTGAACTCGAGGTACTGGTTCCCCCGGTGGCCGCAGTGCAACACCAGATCGGAGGGAGGTCAACACGGTAGCGATCCCTGAGAAATCTAGAGCCACGATGGGGGGTCGCACCGCGCCGGTTCCGGGACGCTGACGGAAGGGACGACGACGTGTGTAGTGGTGACAATCTGATAAGATCTGGCAACCCTCATTGAGGAAGCTCAAGCAAAGGAGGGAATCAAACACGGAACTCACGACGCTCGCCCCATCTTGGAATCGGAGGTTTTCATGCGCTGGGGGCATTCGTGCGTGCTGTTTAGGGATAATGGATCTCAATTCCGTGGTCCCGCCTGGAGAGCTAGGTGTGCGGCATGGGGAGCCCTCCCATATACCACTCCTATATCACCCCCAGGCAAACCCTATGGAGGGTGTGAACCAGGAGCTCAAGAAAGGTTTACGACTCAGACTGGAAGGCTGGCAAACAGATTGGGACTCCCACCTCCCCGCTATCGTGATCACTATGAGAAGACGTGGCAATGGCAGCACCGGGCAGTCGTCCAGCTACATGCTGCTGGGGCGGACGCTACCACGCCCCGGGGAAGAGAAACTCCCCCTTTTGACGCGGTAACGGAAAGATGCATCGAGGAGGCGAGGCAAAGGCAAACCCGTGTCTCAGAAGGAAGGGCCTTCCCAGACTCGGCTCCACTCCTGCAACCTGGTGACCAAGTGTTGATACGGAACTTTGCACTATCGAGTGCAGCCGAGAAATTTAACGCAAATCTTGCGACACGCTGGACTGGTCCGTACCCAGTGCTGGAGAGGTTAAACCACGACGTATATGTCATTGAGTGGCCGGAGAGGGAGCTGCTCTGAAGACAGCAGCACCCCCAGCCGAACAACAGGAAGAGCCCTCGACAGAGCCAGCTTTGGCGTCGGATTATGACCCCCCCTCCGCCGGAACTCGGCCGAGTTGAGGAGGATCGGCCGGCACCGACAGTGCAGGAACCGGCTCTTACGTCATTGGCTGTGGAGTGCCAACAGACTCCCCATCGGAGCGATAGCGAGCGCCCATCGCCCCGACTGCACCCTACGAACCAGCCCAGCCGGCGGGAAGGCGGGCCCGCCAATCAGAGAGCTGAAATTCTGGCGCCCCACTCCTACAATCTGCGACACTACGGGTCAAGAGAATCTCCGGCACTCCTCGTTCAACCACCGACAAGTGCCGACAACTAAACTCGCCAGCGCAAATATGGGAAAGACCGGTTTGAAGAAGAGCCTTCCGAAGTGCTGGAGCCTCCTGACCCAGTGGCTTTTAAAAGGAGACTATAAGAGAAAGGTGTGGGAAATTCTGCCAAAATTCTGCGCAGATTTAATGTGCCTGGTTCCAGAGGAAGTCAAACGAGAGAGGACAACGCCGACAATGGGACCCCGCACAGTGTCGACGCTGGCGAAATACACGTCCAGACCACCCATCGCCCCGCCAGTGTCACTGACACAAGTATCCCTACAGTCGATTTCGGTAATTCCGACGACATGTTGAATGATTACCAACAGCCGAACGACGCCAGGCCGACCCAATGCTATTGCGTGCTCAACGGGACAAGGACCACTCCTAACCTGCACCTCGGCAGTTCCTCAGACAGCTGCCTCTGCGACAACGGGGCGCCGTAAAACACTACCATTTTATTCTGCTTCACTCTGCCCATCTGTTGCAGACGCCCTCAAGGTAACACATTTATGGGATTTCGGTGATTTCAGATCACTTCGCGTATTGATTTGCCTTACGGGATGTCATTTCTTTCTCCATCTCCTTGATCGCGTTGTCGATCAGGATCCACTCGTACCACGGATTTTGTGGTTCGGACGCGGCGAAATTGGCGCGCAACAATCGATCGCGTAAAATCTCCTTAGAACCCTCCAAGTGAAACCTACAATTGTGTCTTCAACGACTTTTTCTAATCTTAGGTAGGTCATACATCGTTTTATTATTCCTCTCTCCTTTCGAACCGTAAACGTTTGCATACGTTGCATGTAGTCGTATAGCGTTCGTCTGTACCAAATCTACAAAGTTTTTTGGTGCGTAATCGCTTCACGCGATCACTTCTACAACTCAGCTAGACTTCTACCTTTACGGACACTGCTGTTTGCGAGCGTGCGAAAGACTCTACCTATACCTACGTGTATTGTTTTTTTCTTCCTGAATTTGTATGTACGGTTTGTAAGTTGTACTAATTTTCGTCCTACTATGACTACGGTTCGCATAAAGGCAATTCACCGTAAAACCCAAAATACTCTTCTTGAACGTACGAAGCTCAGTCGAAAAGATAAAAAAACTTCTACCCCTCACTACCTCACTAACCAGCAGATATGCCAATTTATAACATGGTATTTTATCAAATAAAGAGCATACACCATTAAATTTCCTTTTATACTCCTGAATCATGGATAAAATATCATTCATTTTCAATACTTACATTTTATAGTTTATCACACACTCACTTCCCGCTACAATGGAGTTTCAACATCCAATCAGGGATTACCACACATCGTGTATCCTATATTTTACATGCGTTACATCCCTCTCGGGTTACATGCATGGCCCCCCATGGGGCGTGGGGCCGGGATACGCCCGGCCAGCGCGGAGCCCATCACGTGCCAGGTTGGATCCGACACACGACGAACTCTTACCGATTTTCCCCTCGGTTGACAAGACCTCAGGAAACCCTCGGTGGGGGTCGGGGCCCTTCAAACCCCTAACGACTCAGCAGGCCGCTACCCGAGTTGAGACCGCAACTCACACGTCGAGGTTAGGGGGGGGATTCGAATTCCCATGGCGCAGAGCACCGAAAGAATCCTTCACTCCCTCCCAACCCCTAACCCAAGCAATGTAGGCTGTCCACCATTGCCCCCGCGAGGCCATCCCAATGACCGGGGTGGGCGCGAAATCCCGCCCCACGGGCCGCCCGGTCCCCGCATTACCGTTTATCCTCTGATAAGGGCACCGTTTGGGTGTCTTGCCACACCTCGCACAGGCGGGCGCCGCCGAATCTCTAACAGACATCTTCCATGCTTTTCCATGCGATCCTGCATAAACAAAAACAAAAATATCATAAGAACAACAAAAACAAAAACAAATATAACAACATCAGTAATAGCAACAATAACAATCAACAACAATAAAATAAATGTAACAGCACCAATATATACAGCAACAACAATAAAATAAATATAATAACACCAATATATACAACAGTAAAATAAATATAACAACACCAATAAATACAACAACAATAAAATGAATATAACAGCACCAATATATATACAATAACATCCATGCAATATATACGGCTAGATTCATTCATCCATTCAACCATTTATTCATTGCCCTCTGTCTAAATTCGAACGCATGCTCCGCAAATTTACAGAGCCTCTCGTATGTGTCCTTATTGGACAGCACACGAGAGACATCCCACTCCCCGTCCACCCGCACCACACCCATACTCGCCAGATCCCTAAACCCAGCATACAGATCACACTCCCACAAAACATGCATCCAGTTCTCACTCACACAACCACACACATAATTCTCCCTCTCGCTTAAATTTCTGCTGAATAAGAACGCGTTGAGGCTGCCGTGGCCCGTCAGGAGGTAGTCAGCCCGAAGGGTCGGCTCGAAGAGCTTCACCCGTTCGGAGATGCCAACCTCCGGAATCCACCTATATGTTGTCCTCGCTTTCGTCGACCCGTCCCATCTCCCTTGCCAAATCTCCCTGACCCGCTCATTAACCAAACTATACATTTCACCCACATCCCTACCTTCCCAATCCTCATCCTTTAGCACGTCCAAGTCACGAATCGGCAGTCGCTTCCTCACACTGTACCGGCCAGCCAGCCTCAAGCACCCCAGGTCCCATGGAAGCGACCCAGCTATAAGCTGCAAACCTCCGTGGAGACCGTGCTGCACACATTCGTGGACGCATATAAGACGTGCCTCTGGCACCTGTTCATTTCTTCCCCCATCTTCACTAACTTCAGCTCCTCAGACCACGCACTCGCCGCATGCAAGACCATCGGCTCAAACAACCCCTTTATAAATACCCTCACCACCCGTCTCTTCAATCCCCAATCCTTTCTTAACACACTCCTCATTCTATCCACGCTCTTAATAATCCTTTCCCTCATCCCCAGTATGTGCTCCCTACATCCCATACCCTTGGCTATCCGAACTCCAAGATACCTTACGTTCTCCACGAATTTAAGCTTTCTTGTGTCTTCCTCACTTAGCCGAACATGCACCCTTCTATTAAGCATCAATAAGCTACCCTTCAACATCATGCATACCGTTTTCTCCTCCGAAACCTAAACTCCGGCGATCGCTCCCCACTCAAATACCCTCTTTATCGTGTCCGCAACCCTTTCTTCCCGCTCATTCCTCCTCTCCCCTTAACCACGATCAGTACGTCATCGACATACGCCACGACCTTCACCCCTACCGCGCACAACTCATCTAGGAGAACGTCCAATCCCAGGTTCCAGAGCACGGAGCCCGCGATGGAACCCTGCGGGCACTCCCTCCTCACGTCTGTCCATACAACACTCACCCCGCTACACATGCACACCCTATCCCGAAAATAATCCCCCCATACTTTCCTTTCCTCGCTCACACAACCAACCTCATCTAGCCTCCCCAGGATGTATCGCCACAGGATGAAGTTAAATGCCCCTTTAAAATCGATGAATACACCGGCGAGGTACTTGGCTTCACTCTCACTTACCGCCTTCTTCATGCTTTCCATCGCGTCTTCCGTGTACCTACCCTCCACGAACCCGAACTGCGCCTCATTCCACCTCCCGTGCATGCTCCGCATGAGGCGGGCCACTAGGACCCTCTCCATAATTTTACCCAGTCCCGACAGCAGGCTTATGGGTCGATACGACCTGGGCCAGGTTCTATCCTTTTCAGGGGATTTCAATAGCGCCACTACTCGGGCCTCCTTCCACCTCCTCGGGAAAACTCCCTTGCTCAAGCACCCGGCGTACATTGCCCTCAAAAAAAGCGGGATTACCCTCCATGTACTCTTCATCATTCTGTTGGAGACCCCATCCATCCCAGGGACCTTCCCCACACTCATTCTTCGGACTGCCTCGGCTATTTCGGCCATGCTCAGCTCGCCCCCAATCGCTTCATCATCTACCGCTACCTCTTGGTCAACCGGGATGCTTCATCTGGCGGGAAGAACTTATTCACGAGTGCTCCTGCCGTCTCTTTCCAATCCTTCGTCCATTTGTCTCCAGTCCTAATTGTATTACTGTCCGCCCTTTTCATCTTACCCATGCATATCTTATATACCCGCTCCCAGGCGTCCCTGTTACCCTCCTTCCTTACGAACTCCCTCCAGTTGCCCTCTTTCGCCTCCTTTATCCTATCCCTATATTCCTTTACACAGGCTTTCCACTTTCTCCATTTCAATTTCATCGTACCCGCGTCTTCTCTCCTCGCCCTCTGGTATGCCCTCCTCTTTCTCTTAGCTTTCCTTTTCTTTTCCTCCAGCGCCTCATTCCACCATATCAGCCCCCTGCTCTTTCTTGTTTTTCCCGTCCTTATCCGATCCCTCTGGCCCCCATCCCGAGGTATCGGTCAAGAGACATTTCAAAGGCGAAGGAGTCCAGATAGCACTCGTACTTGCTCCAATCACACTTACCCTCGCGCCACCTGACCACGCTCTCCCCTAGCTCCTGGGTCTCCACGCACTCGGGCTTCATCCCAATCACGATTGGGTTGTGATCGCTCACCCCCCAATCAGACTGAATCCGCCACTCGTGCATGTATCCCTGGCCCCTGTAGAGAGTGACGTCAATGTCACTCTCCCCAGAGGCCACGCTGATCATTTAGGCAGGCGAGGGTTAATTCAGCACAGTCATACCCTTCCGTACCACCCATTCCTCAAGCGCCTCGCCCCTCCGGGCGCTAGGTCAGTTCCGCGCCCGGTTCTTGCTGAACCAGAGCGCGAACGTGGCATTCGCGTCCATCGAGACGAGGATGCTCTTTCCCTGTAACATACCACACACCTTATCCAAGTATTCAATACCCTCATCCACACGCTCGTTCACGCCGCAGTAGAGGGAGACCACATATAGCCCTCCCCCCATACTTCCATTCACCCATACACACACTCCATCCTTGAACTCACACTCATTCACTCGAACACATTCATACCCAGACTCAAAAACTGAAACACAGGCCCTCCCAGAGCTGGAAAGAAAGTTCCTTATACCCATGGGCAAATCACAGACCCGCCCGGCATGTACATAGGGTTCCTGGAATAGGGCAACCCCAATGTCCTTCTTTAGAGCGTATTCGCCTATCTCACACATCACCAAATAGGCGTGCATGCAGTTGCAGCACGCTTAGTCCCACACCCCCATTCCTATCCGTGTTCCCTCTTTCATGCACCCTGCCCCCCCCTCCGTTATTGCACCATCCCGATCCCCTATTGCAGAGTCCCCTTCCGCCAGTATTGCACTTTGCCCACTATCCATTACCACACCTTTGCCTCAATAACTTAAGCCTAAACTGATACTCCGGGCAATCGGGCGACATAGGCTAGTGGCCTGATGGCTGCCGTCTTGCCCTGCAATTCGGACAGTCCTGCGGGCCTCTACACGTAGCCGCCAGGTGGCCCGGGTTCGACACTTCCAACACAGCCTCTGTTTTTACAGTCCTTAAATGTGTGCCCGTAACCGGTGCACCCGAAACACCTCAGCACGTAATCGCACTCCCGGATGCGGTATGAGCACCAGCCAACATACACCCGTCCCTCCTTCAAGAGGCTCCTCCTCCATTCATTTGGCAGCTGCAAAATTATGTTGCTGCACTCAGCACCCTTTTTAATGGTACTCCTCACCACTCTCACCTTTTTCCACCATTCCTCCCCACTAACCACCTCGCTCATATTTTTGTCATACACGCCAGACAGGAAATATTGGTCCCTCAGCTCTACGGATACGTTGTAGACGACCACCCTGGAGTCCAGATGTTTTGGCTCATCGGCGCTAATACCGGCCTCAGCGAGCCCGGCGTGTCGCACAAGGTGCCTCTGATCCACATCCCTGGAGGTCTCCACGACGACCCCACCACACTTGGCCGACTTCACATTCCTTATCTTCAGTCCCTCCCCTGTCCCCAGGACCTCGTTCACTCTTCACTTGATTTCCATCGAGGTCACGTCTTTATTCCTTCCCTTCAATACCACCGCATAGGACTGTTTCCCTTCTCCTCTCCCGTCAACTGTTCTCATTTCCACATCCTCCCCTCTATTCATCCTATTCATCCTCTCCTTAATCTCCTTCATTTCCTCCTGTAATTCTTTTGTCGAGTTCCCCACAACCTCCACTACCTTCCCAACGTCCGCGCACACTCTTACAACCTTTTCTACTATACCCTCCGTCCTATCTCTCACTTTTGCAACAACGCCCGTAATTCCCTCCAATGCCTGTAGCCCCCCCCCCAGTCAGACGTTTTCCATCAAGAGGCCTTGTATTATCTTTATACCCCGCCAACATCCTGATCGTAGAGTTCGCCACGTATTTGGGGACCTTGTTGGCATCGATTAGTAGCACCCCCCGGACGTTTTTCGCTATTTCCTAACAACGCCCTATCGGATCCGGGAAGGTGAGCTGGTGCCCCTCCATTCCGGATCCGCTAGCTACTACCTTTTTCACTATATTTTCCGGTACCTCCTTCTTAATTTTAGTTAGGTTCCCTGCTATCTTTTCGCACACCACATATACATCCTTACAGCCTCCCTAATCCTGTCCCGCCCCACCCTACAACTGTACTGCTGCTCAGCGACAGCACCCCCACCACTCCCAGCGCCTTTTGTTCGTTCTCTTCACCCACGCCACTCCACTTCTTCTCTCTTTCCCTCTGCCTTCTTTCCTCCCTCCTCCTTAGTTTCTTCTCCTTGCTCCCTACCTTCTGCTCTTTCTCCCTCTCTTTTGTTTTTTATTTGTCTTTTGTTTTTTACCATTTGTTTCTTACGTCCCCCCCCTTGCGAACAAGGGGCCGAACGAGGGAGAAGCTCCCACATCCGGCACTAGAGGGACTACGTGTTAAATATACAACAATTCTCAAGAAATCAGGGCCGCTAGGGACTTGGATCCGCCGAGCCATTCATCCATTCGTCGTGTGCCATAACTTTGGATTCGGGGGGCTTTTTAGAAGTCCCCAGCTTCCCGTTTTTTATAGAGGTACGGCACCTCACGACCAAGCAGTGAAGCCCAGTCCCCGATTATCTCCGATTCCTCTAACCCCGTCACACAACTACGAAGCTACGTCGGAACCGGAGGCATTATGGTATTAGGAGACGGTCAGCGTTCTACCGTCCCCAGCTCAGGTACCCCGGGATCGCCAATCCCGTAGAGTGAGTGCGAAGCACCAACTCCCCTTGGGGGGGGGGGGTTACCACACAGCAGTCGCACTTTAGAGAAGCGCGATCTTCACTGCGAATCTAGTCCATCATTCGACCTCACCCGGTCAGCTATACCCCGTTTGGCGCCAAGGCGTCGCGGATGCGACACAAGCTCGGCAGCTTAACGACTCTTTCAAAAGCCCGTTCGCTTTGTCAGTCACAACCTTGGCTGAGTACCGGGGTAAACGGTTCTAAAGTGCCACCCCTTATTATGAAAAATAACGCGACGGCTCTCGACTCTTCGCTCACAATGTTTCTTCCGACACAACGCACGAATACTGCGAGTTACCTCCCACATATATCGTCGACGTATATGACCCTGGCTTGGTAGCCTTGCAACATAGGCTCCTGGTGCGTCCGGGTAGTGTCAACTCTCACGGTCCCGGAATTAATCTGTCGGCTGCTCGACACATCCCCCGTTTGCGTTGGCATTCAATAACCGAACACTTTCGCACAACTCCTTTTTCTCAGTACGCTTTGCACTCTCATGCATACACACTCTCTCCTCACGAACCGCACCGAAAAAAATTCTCACCACAGGGTGAAGTTTTTCTTCGATTACTCCACAACAAAACGATAATTTATTTTAAGCGAACGTGGTTCAACGTGAACGTGACGAGAAGGATGCGTGGGAATTATGCGTGTGACGCTGATGCTACTTGAACTCGAACTGCTCGTGCGCTTGCATCCTCGTATTTCCTCGCATCTCATAACTGCTCTTGCATCTCACGGTTCTTCTGTTCCCTGTCCGAACTGTCAAACACAAGCATCTGCATGTCGTAACACAAACCAACCATTTAGACTACTTTTCTCATCTCTAATATCTATACATGTGTCAAATATTTATTTAGAACCATTTTCCTATGCTTAATCAATAAATAATTATATCGATCAGCAGTATTTTAACAAATAAATATTATTATATTAGAAAGTAATGTAATTATAATGGCAGTCAAACTATCCTTATTTGTAATAACCGGCATAGAATCCAAAAACCGAATATATTAGGTTGTCAAATATCTCCCTTCCTCTTTTTTGCTCTTCATTCAATGCTTTATAATAAGTGTTACAGTGGTCGGATTTAGTTCAAATATGCGCCGTTTTGCTCGATAATCTGTTTCGATCTAGATGGTAACTTCATAATACCTCTCTAATAAAAACCGCTCTCCTTATTTGCGAAGAACTCGGACAGCCACTTTTCACAAGCCTCTTTTGAGTCCAACTTTACACCACCAAAGACGTTCGACATGGACAGGAACAGGTGATAATCACTTGGCGCTATGGACGAGCTATATGATGGATGCGATAGAACCTCCCATCTGAACTCCTGTAGCTTCTGACGGTCATCAACGATGTGTGGTCTGGCGTTGTCCTGATGGAACACTACACCCTTCCTGTTGACCAATAGTGGACGCTTGTGTTCTATGGTCTACTTCAAGCGGTCCAGTTATTCACAGTAGATGCTAGAATTAAGCATCTGGCCATATGAGAGCAGCTCATAGTGGATGATTCCCTTCCAATCCCACCGAACACACATTTTATTTGATTGGTATTCGTCGTCACGGGTCTTCCGCAGGCTGGCTTATCCATGGTGTCATTTTCACCGGCTCTGAATCATTGAAACCATTCCTCTGCGGTTCGACGTGATAGCGTGCCATCCCCCAAAACACCATTAATCTTACGGAACGTTTCTCTAGCCGTTTTGCCTTTGTCGAAGAAAAACTTTAAAATAGCGAGAATTTCGGCGTTAGTGAACTCCATGTTTACACGTCATAACTTTTGAACGTAATATCCAAACTAATCATGCATAGCATCGTTTTGTACGTTATGTCAAGATCTTTCAAATGATATATAGTATTGCCAGATACGAGCTCTTTAGCGCTTTGTCCATAGCCGCGAAATGAATAAGACAAAAGGCGGAAGGGAGATATTTGTAAACCTAATAATATTCTGAAATCTGAATATAATCCGAATATAATCTGCAATACAGTAGTATTATAAATTACAACCATTATAATGCTAGTCAGACTATCCGTATTTAAACTAATAATGTTTTATTTATTTGTCGATTTGATTATATATTAATGTATTAATGGCAATCAAATATCTGTAAATAAATTAATTATATGATTAATGATATATTACTTTGTATTACTTACCGATTACTATTTTTTTAATATATTTTGATATATATGGGGTCAGGCAATTAAGTAATGCGAGAAAATTAAAAGATCGAGTATATTTAAAAAAATAAGGTACATCATTGCGATCCCTTCAAAGTAGTCCCTTCTCGCATCAATACACTTATTCTAGCGAGTTTTCGTAATAATTCTGGAACACTTCTTGTGGGACCTCTCCGAGTACCCTAGTCACAGATTCTTGGATGTCTTCAACTGAGTCAAAATGTCGACCTTTGACGAATTTTTTCAAATGGGGGAGTAGAAAAGTCGCAGAGTGACATGTCTGGTAAATAGGGCAGTTGTGGTAATGTTGCGATGTCTTTAACGTCAAAAACTGAGAGACACTGAACGCACTTTGTCAGAGAGCACATTGTCGTGATACAGATTCCAAGTCTTCGCGATCTCTGTACGAACTCTGATCACCCTTTTTCGCAATTTTTCAAGCACATGGTGGTAGAATACTTGATTTATGGTTTGTCCAAGTGGTTCCAAACTGTTTGTGAATCATCTCTTTGCTGTCGAACAAGTAAATGAACATGATTTTCACTTTGGACTTCATTTTCGCCTTTTTGGGCTTGGTACTCCAGGGGACAGCCACTGTTGCTTTTGTCGTTTAGTTTCGGGGTTTTATTGAGAGAACCAACTTTCATTACCAGTAATAACTCGATCGAGAGAAATAGGATCACTTTCAACCTGTTCGAGAAGTTATCGCGCACCGTTACTCTAAATTTCTCTGTTCCCTTTTCGTGACATGGAGTACACCCGTGTATTTACAAAACCCTGCCTCTGATTATATATATATTGTAATTGGCTAAATTTGCTGGTTCCCGCGTTCCCCCGCGTTCTCGGTGAAAACCGAGTATTCGCGCGCGACATCGAAAACGCGCAAAGCGCGAGCCGCGATAGTGCGCAACCGTCGCGAAGAAGGAGGAAGTACGAGGAGAAGAACTTCGTCACCGCTAAGCTACCGAAGTGAGAACACGAAAAATCTAGAGTGAGAGAGAGCTCCAGCCAAACTAATACCTCCATCTCCAGCACCTTTCCCGGCAGTGATCACCAGCTCCCAGTAATTCGGATCGTGCAAATAAGTATATATAGTCGCGGGCTGATTCCACAGCTGCCCGATCGTTGTGCGATCGCCCGTGCTAGAACGAAGTGAGAAAGAAGGAAGGAAGTAAGGAAGCAATTACGATCTGAAAGTGAAAGAGAGGTCCAGTAAAAGAGAGAGAAGGAAGGAAGGAAGGAAGGACGAAAGAGAAGACCACCACTAGGAACAAGAGGAAGCAACGGCGGAGCGTCATCCCAGCAAGTACCCTCTGTTTTGTTATATGTGAAAGAGTGTGCGTCCCCAAGACTAGGCGCGCCATGGTTGTACGGCCGCTCTGCGTCCCTGCCAGCTAGACGGTACGCACCGCGTCAGTCCCCCCTCCCACTCCTTGCCGTTCGATATTTCCCCGTGCCCGCGGAATCCGCTCCCGTAGAAAAAAGTCGTCGCCACGCGTGCTGAGTTTGTATATATATTCCGTTGCCGAAATTGTAATGTAAAGAATGCGTGATAAATAAATGTGCATTGATTCTACACGCTTGCTTCGCGTTATTTCGCATTCCCTCATTCCTCCGTTTCTAGGTCCAGCGCAGCCAGCAGGCAACGCACAACGACCAAGTAAATAACACGTAACCACGCATAAGTACGCGGTTATAAAATGGCGCCCAAGCAGTGTGGCCCGCGGACATAAACTGTATGTCGCGGTTGAACTGACTTACGGACGGTTATGCCCCGCGCGACCGCGTTAAAATACACGCGGGAATATATGTGTCGTCTCGCGCGATCGCATTAAAATATACGCGAGAATATATATATGTATGCAATACACCGTCTCCCGCAGTTTTTTTCCTCCGCGCGAATTTAGGAATATCGGCCAGCTAAGGTAAAAAGAAAAGTTGCAATCTTGAAATGCATGAGCACGTGGTGAAGCGCGAAGTGCGGCCATGTCGAGGAGCTGCGCACGAGAATGCGCAGTAGCACCACCACACGCAACATACAGTAAAGACATGTATGAGACCCCCCCTCGTAAACTACATGCTTTCCCCTGAGGAATATATTTTTGCTGCACTGAATCTCTAATTGGATATTATTAAAATATTTATGTACATCCTAACTATTATTCGTAGTACCCCTCGGGATTAAAGAATTTTTTTGGGTATAAGTTAAAATGACACCAAAAAAATAAACAAAATTTCATACAGATGCAAAGGCTATGGATAAATGTGTGATTTTCTTGTTTAGTGGATTATAATTAGCAATGTCAACTTGTTGCAAACTTTCATAGCTTACTTTCATACTTCTGTCAAAAATTATAGCATAAGTTATCATTCTTATTCATACTATATTTTATACGTTCAGATTATTTTTATTTCTTATTTCACAATTCATAATCTTAAAAGTAATGTCTATTTACATTTATTATATAACACATGTCTATTTACATTTATTTCTACTCAAAATTTGCTTTAAAAGTATTGTTATATAAGTACAATTGGTCAAAAGTTATGATATATGCATATGTTATATAATATGCATATTAATTCTTAAATTCTAAATATAAAAAAAAACTTATTTCAAATTCTTACATTAATAAAATACTGTGTTAAAAATAACAATAAGAGTATGTTTGCATCAATAGTTATGAATATAAGATGTACAAATATTAAATTCTTTTAAATAAAATATAGTTGTATATAAAAAAAAGAGATAGATGTAATTAATATCAATAACAATTAAAATGTCGATCAGCTCCTTCAAGCTCCAGTAATATAGTTATATTATATATGTTAGTATATTATATTAAGTCATACGTGTATAGTACCATATATAAAACTCTCTATATGTTTATATATTTTCTATATGTTTATATACTATTTTCTATCCTTATTATAAAATTTACATTAATGTGCTCATGTCATATATTTTATTTATATATATATTTAATTATTATTTAAAATAACATTTTATTAATTATATATCTTTTATTATCATAAAATATCTTATTGAACATTATATAAATTTATATTTTCAATCAATCGTTATATGTCTGAATGATGTACTTATGGCCCTTTCCCCTTGTCGTCCAGCTCACTAACTTTTATAAGTCAGTGGCAAATACCCTTTTGCATTTTCTCGAGCCATCCCCCATACCAAAAAGGAATAAATTGAGAGCATCGAGCCTTTCTAATAGTAAGCATGGATCAGCTGAACAACACCAACTGACAGCTGCTATGTAAGTGCTATAAAAAGGGAAATAATGCACATTTTGCAACTGTAAGAATCGTATATTGCTCAGGAAAGCAAGTGGTATCGAGAATGCATCAATAAATAGGAGTGTAACAATAATTTATGGTTGTCAATAGAAATAACCTGTTGGTAAAAACAGGCCCTCGACGAGCAATGTGTATATTGCTAACAAACAAGCTTTTTGCTTGAAATCTACTTTCTTGTTATTTTTTACTAATTGACAGCTTGAACCGTAAGGGAGTAATCAGCACGATAAAAGGAGTCGATACCAAGTACATTTAATTGTTATATATGGAATTCATGTGTTGTAAGTATTTTTTAGTGTAAAAATAGTACCAGTTACCCCTGTGCAATTCAGAAAGAAGGAAGAGAACACCCAGCACGAGACCAGCGAATATACGCCCTTTTGAACTAGTTGTCCAGCTTATTCATTTAACACAAAATCAGTGACAGTGCCGTGAATGTGACACATATAAAAAGGTTAATACCTGTCTGTTACATAAGACAGTATAACCTATATGTCAAGTGTGGTACATATAGGGGACAGAAATTGAAAACATAAAAAGTGTGGGAAGGAAAAGGAATTTTCCATTCCAGTAAAGTGCAAAAGACTCGTGTGGACTACAGCAATGGTGGATATTAAGATAGAAAATATTTAAAAATAAGTATAAATTTTTACAAAAATACTTTGAGAGTATTTTTATACCATACGCTGTCGCTGCTTGATATAAAGTACAGCCAGACCGAGATAATTCAAAATATCGCACTTTCACTGCAAAGTACCTTAACAATAAGCAGAGGAACTGGAAATTAGAAGAGTAATAAATAAACAATTTACACTTGCACACTGTGGAGGTAGTATAACTGTCATACAAAGAAATATATATTGGTGAAAATGCGTTTCTAGTATGAGGTAAGTTTTTAAAAATAGATATGCCATCAAAAGTTAGTGAAAACACAAAACAAGTAAAATATTAATTAATACATCATAAATAAGAATAATAAATAAATAAATAATTAGTTAATTTAATCTATGACCACCACGACATTGATAAGTAATTTCTTTTTGATACAGAATTGAAACGACTACAGGAAAAATAGATGGTAAGCTATTCACACAAATTTCTCCCTGCAAATAAAGAAATAATTTAATAAATAAATAATCTTGGAATTCCTATGACTCATGTAGTAAGCCAGCATTTATATAGAGGTAAACGACAATAGGGTACGCTTACACAAAATTGTAAAACTCCAATAGATGAAGCCATAGAAGAGACATATAGAAAACCTACAATTAAGATAACAACTATTTAACGATAAAAACAATATCAACAACTTGGCTATAAATAAACAAAGCTTTTAAATAGTATATGAAAAAAAATACATCAATGAAACTTCAAACTCTTTTTTTCTGCCAACAAGGAACACTGTATATTGTTCAGCGTTCTAGCTGGTTCACAATTATAAAATAAATAATTAACATATAATAAATAAGAAATAACTTAATAAGTTATAATAAATAATTAACACCAGGACAAATACAAAGAGATTATTGAAGCATCAGCAAAATCAGGTAACGTTAAAGCAATAGGGACTAGAGAAAGGACAAACAGTCCAAATAATAATAAATCAATAAATAAATAACTCAATAAATAAATAAATAACGTACGACTTGGGAAAAGAAGTTTACAATAAAGTTGACATTTAGAATCACCAATCAAAGGTCAACGAAGACATAAAGATCATTTATTTAATAACAGAAATTTATAAACAGTAAATAAATCATTTTTTTTTTTGCATAAACAATCAAAAAAAAATTTTTTTTTTTAAATTTTCTATGATTTTATAGAAACGAAAATTTCCAATTTCAACGTTTTTCCGAATTTTTTTTTTCTAGTACCCTTTTCTTTTTCTATTGCTTCAGCTCATGAAAAAAAAAAGAAATAATTATCCTCTTTCATCATCAAAAATAGTTAATAACTTTCACAATTCCTCACTACAACAGGACCTAAATAATACACATAATAATATCGCTAATTAATAAAAAAACTACTAAATAATTTACAATAACAATCAACAGGAAAAAGAGAAATATTTAGGTAAATACTTACCTAACTGAACAATAACTATGAAATTAGTTTCAAGAACACAAATACAAAAATTAAGTCTGACAAAAAGAAAACCAACTATTTGATATTTTAACAAAATAATCTAATAATTTAAGAAAAATCCTTACATTTAATTTGATAAACTAACTAATATGTATGAAAAAAAGACAAGACTGATAGTTATAAGCAAAAATAAATCGAAATATAGGTAGATATTTTTATCGAACCTATACAATTTTGAAATAGACGACTGTATCTACGAATACAGCAATCAGAAAAAAAGAAGAAAGGATTTTAATTTATAAGTTACACAAACAATTATATATAGAATATATATATATATATATATATATATATATATATACATACATATATATAATTACATCAACTATACCGAAGTAATATAAAATTTCTTTATCTCGGAACAAACGTACTCGAGTAAGATGAAAGCAAAACCATCGACAAGTCAGTCACTGGCCAACGAAGAAAGAAGGCTATACAGCCTCTTCACGGAAATGCCGCCAGAAAAATTGATCCAAGAAACACGACAAAATAATATCAACAGTAAAGATAACGTCGATGTCCTCCGAGATAGACTCGTTAGTTAGAATTAAAATTTTAAGTTGATTGTAGTTAGGATGGTTGATACAAACATATAGAATATGTGTTCATAGTTTCATAAGGACCGGTTCATTAGTTTTTTAGTTTTAACGACCCCGGTACTTGAAAACGCTGTTTTGAGAAAAATGCGTTTAAAGTTTTTGTAAGTGAAAAATCGTAGAAAAAATTATCTTACGCTCAATCAGCGATGTCTGGGCCATACAACATACCTTCAACTTGTTCCAGGCGAGTATTTTCATCTAATTTAGCCTGCTTTTTTCAGTTCTGCTCTCCTTAGAAACCTTAGTCGAGCGGCGGTTTCGGTCGAACGATGCGCTGTTGGTCGCGCATCTTGGCGAACTGCATGGCGGTTTGGCCAATTTTCAGGCCCATGATTTTCATTATTTTCAAAAGTTGGCTGAATCCTTCATTAAAAATGCAGGCAGCAGTGAGGCATGCAATTTTAACGATTTTTTTTCATTATAAACATGCTTCGGTGCCATAGCCCAAATTGTTCAGTTGCAACACTCCGCTGGGCGGGTCGGAAAAGCGCACTCAGGTAAGTGCGTCCGAAAGGTTAAAAAGTATAGTTGTAAAGTTGTAAAGTAGAATACTGCCTTAAATGAAAGAAGTAAATTAACAATTCCCGTAAATGTCGCTTACTTGGCTTAAAATTTAACATCTTCACACGATGAAAACTAAGTGATGCGAGCAAAAACTCAGAGGTATTAAAGGGTTATACTGCTTCCAGATATCAACATATACTATACGACTTTTTACAGCTGACAATTTCGATGTTATCTTATCGGTGGCGCCATCTTTTCATAACGGCGGAAACTCATTTGTACACCTAATAATTTTGTATACTACTTTTTATATTTTTCTGTAGATATATTTTCCTATTTTCTCAATAAAGAAGGCCATATAGAAAAATTTTGTAACAATACAAAAATGCTTGCTCAAACTGTCAAA
Source organism: Sycobia sp. Sy_11 (assembly GCA_018907035.1). NCBI lineage: Eukaryota > Metazoa > Arthropoda > Insecta > Hymenoptera > Epichrysomallidae > Sycobia > Sycobia sp. Sy_11. Next base: position 2,022,847 of record JACCIC010000094.1, read on the forward strand.
AAATCTATTAATATAGAACCATTCAACGAATCTATACATTTTGAGGATACCTAAAGGAAACAAACTAATTTCATTCTATAAACCAATTTTTCAAATTTGGCGATTAATATGCAGTCTCAAATATTCTTTCAGACCGCTTAAATAAAAACAGTTCTTCTATTTACTTTCTATTTATTCTCTATGGAATGATAGTACGAGTTAAAATATTGCGAATGAAGGCCTGTAAGGTTGCCCGGAATAATTCAAATACGGAAAAAAGTTAGTTAAAAAAAGTACAACAACTTACACTAGAAGAAATCTCAAACGCGCTTCAACCTGTTTTAAGCAACTCAGAATTTAATATCTCATAGTACTCCTTAAGCATACATACTCTACCCGAATAATTAGTAGCAGGTTGGTCGCTCAAATTACAAAGAAAGTGTTTCCAACTTCGTAGGCTAGAAGAAATTGTAATGAAATGTTACCAGTATCAAAAACAAAATAATAAATAACTCAACAGAACAAAACGAACACACAAGTGACTGGAGAATGGATCTTATTGCTTCTTTCTAGTAGAAAAATGACCGCAAAAATAGCTTGTTACGATGCTTATTCATCTAAAACTCTACGAGTTTATTAGGAAGCAAACTTAGTTTCCGACCTTCAGGTGTAGATGGCGATATAAGTAGTACGAAACGTCAGATGTGTCGTATCTTGTACTTATTTTTTAGTTTTGGCATTTACCAATAAAATTCAGTTAACAGACGCCATCCTTTTTGTAAACATTATAATTTTGTGATCACTGAAAAATAAATTGTAAATTAATAAATATTTTTTCATTGGTCTTACAGTCCAATTAAATCAATCGAAAATAATACGTAATAATATCAACGTATATTTATATATATTTATATTAACATTTATACATCTATTCCGTGATAAACTAATATTTTATTGGGATTGTAAATAAATTGTTTAACAATAAATAATAACTTTTTTAATATTTTAAAAATCGAACACCAATAATAAATTACAAGTATGAACACCTTGATATTTCGGAGGCTAACTAGAAAGAGCACCGCTCAAGCGTTTTTAAATAGTTTTATTCGCCTTGGTTGCTATGGAGATGTTTTTACGATCTTTTTCTTTTTGTTATTTATAAGTAAAATATCTCAATAGCGATAAACAAATGAAGAATTCATAAAATAGTTGATAAATTAATTAATAACTATATACATTAATAATCAGGTGTAATTATATAAATCGCTCGCAACATTTCAATGCATTTAATTTTGACATCATTTTAAATATATTTATAACAAATAATGGAGCTGAGACTTTGAATTTATTTAAATAAAATCAAAACTAGTAACTTGAATAAATTTTTTAATAACAAATTTTGATCTGAGCAGAGACCAGAGAACAATAATTCAGTGAGTTCTCATACAGCGCCCTTTTTTTTAAACTAAATTCCCCTCGGGGACAAATTTCGGGCGATAAGCCCCACTCGCCGATCGCAGCCCAAACACTTGCGCAGCCTGACGGTCGAAAAGCCCGAGGTGGCAAGCCGAACACGTCATCTGATTTTGAACCTCTCAATATTTTCTAAAAGCTAGAATGCGACCTATCTGATTATAAGTCCGCAAAATAGCTTTTTTAAAGAAAATATTGGGAAGCTCCCGTCACAGCACGGCTCATTGCTTTTAGGAAGCATAACCTTTTAACCTCTTTCGAAAACAACAAGAATTTTTCCGTAGCAAGTATTCGGGCACCTTATTTGTGATATCGTATAAAAGCTATTTTAAGAAAAATTCTTGAGTTTTCCCATCACGGCATGGATCAATTATACACCGTAGTGGTACAAATAATTTGGCCTATAACAAGAGTTCGCTCGCTATCATTTATTGTAACTCTTTTCAACTTTCATTCTCTACTGTACATTAATTTACATAAATATATCGCCACATTATATTCGCACGCGGAGCCGCTTTGTCGGAGATTATTCTTTTTTTTCAATTATTTAACTTAAGATTACGCCGAATGTATACATCTACTATTATTATTCAAAGGAAACTTCTTAAAATTTACAAACATTCAATCTTTTATATAAAAATAAATCCGAATATAAAACTATCTAGAAGAAACTTATAATATTTATATCTACATTTCTTAAATCTAAAATATAACCTAAGGCATATTATATTTTTTTTAACTTATCTACATATAAAATTACAAACTAAATAAATTTCTCATTTCTTAAAATATTACTTATAACATAACTCTCATTGTTTAAAATATGATGTGTTCGTAACAACATCAATATACAAAAATTATAAAAATTAAAATTAAAATTAAAACTTATAATGACAGTCAGACTGTCCTTGTATATAGTCACCCAGTAGACTAATCTGAAAATAAAATATGAGCTGAAAAAATTTTTGTTAGTAAAGTGCAATCTGACTGTCCTCAACGCCCTTACCTAATTGAAGACCTAGTCCAACGTTTCGAGTTCGCTACAGCTCCTCATCAAGGACTAAACTAAACCTTATATTCTAATCTATATATACCCTATCCGCACTACCAATTATAATAAATTGAATCTAAATTCCCCCTCTTCAAAAATTGTTCAAATCCAATCAATTTAATAAGGAATGATAAATGTTGTCCAATTTACTAGACTCTAAGATTAAATTCACATTATTCCGATTCCTGGAAATGTGAATACTTTCAAGACTCTCCCTTTCATACTTATTATTAATAGCTTCTTGAAAAATAGCAATAATTTAAGTAAGTTGTTTAATAATTGCAAAGATAAAGATGATTTATGTTTTAAAATTTGGAGTTGTTTACAAAATTAATTGTATGGATTGTAATAAATACTATATTGGACAAACAGGTAGATATTTAAAAAAGAGAATTTATGAACATAAACATAGTTTACGTAGCTCACATATTACTTCCGGTTTAAAGGAGCATTGTTTAAAGTTTTTACATTCTTTTGATTTTGTGAATGTGAATATTTTAGAACATGGTATTAATAATAAGTAGAAAAGGGAGAGTCTTGAAAGTATTCACATTTCCAGGAATCGGAATAATGTGAATTTAATCTTAGATAAACAACATTTATCAATCCTTATTAAATTGATTGGGTTTGAACAATTTGTGTAGAAGGAAATTTAGATTTAATTTACTAAAATTGGTACTGGGGATAGGATATATATAGATTAGAATATAAGGTTTAGTTTAGTCCCTGATGAGGAGCCGTAGCAAGCTCGAAACGTTAGACTAGGTCTTCAATTAGGTAAGGATGTTGGGGTTAGTCAGATTGCACTTTATTAACAAAAACTTTTTCAGCTAATATTTTATTTTCAGATTAGTCTACGAGAGTGACTGTATACAAGGATAGTCTGACTATCGTTATAATTTTTCATTTTAATTTTAATTTTTTTTTTTTTGTCTATTGATGTATTAATGTTAATGTAGATATGGATTGATATTGTTACGTATTGTTTTCGATTGATTTAATTGGACTGTAAGACCAATGAAAAAATATTTATTAATTTGCATATAAGCAGTCGACAAAAGTACAATTAAAGTAAAAATAAATCGTGATAAATCGTTTTTTCGACATGTCCTTTTGCATTATTTTGATTTGAAAAAAAATGTAGCAGAAACTTATCGATTGCTTCAAGAACGTTATGGCGAACAAGCTCCATCGCTGACAACATCTAAAGAGTGGTTTCAGTGGTTTAGAAGTGGAGACACTGGTGTTAATAACAAAGAACGTTCTGGACGAAACCTCAACTCAAACGTAGAAAGAACTCGCTAATAAGTTAGGAGTCAGTGACATAGCAGTTGGCAAACGTTTACATGTGATGGGAAAGATTCACACTGAAGAAAAATTGATGCCATACGATTTGACCAAAATTGCCATTATGAATCGATACAACATCGTACTGTCTTTGCTTCCCGAGCAAAAAAGAAAGTGAATCTACTATGACCATCCGAAGCGCGAAAAGTCATGGGGGACCCAGACCAACCGGCCACATCGACACCAAAACGAAACATCCCCGACCAAAAGGTATTACTGTGCATTTGATGGGACCAACAGGGTGTGCTATACTACGAGCTGCTAAAATGGAATGAAACAGTTACTGCCGAGGTATACAAACGCCAACTGAATGATTTGTAACAGAAATTGGTCGAACATAGATCAGTAATCGCGAGCAATCGGCGCAAAGGCATTCTCTTGCATGACAACGCTCGGCCACATGTTGCAAAAGCTGCCAAAAAAGTCTGTTGGAGCTTGAATGGGAGGTATTGCTATACCCAGCGTACTCGCCAGACATAGTACCTTCTAATTACCGCCTATTTGAATTGATGCAGCACGACTGCGTTGGTACACACTTCCGACATGTTCAAGAAGTGCGGGAATTTGTAAATAATTGGATCGTCTCGAAACCGCCATCGTTCTTTCGCTACTGTATTACAAAATTGCCAAAAAGATGAGAAAATGTAATGGAAAATGACGGAAAATATTTTGATTATTCTAACGTGTATCCATTTTCCATCATAAATATCCTTTTTCCGTTAAAAAAGGTCGGAAACTAAATTCGCCTCCTAATATATTGGAGTGCACGGAGGATTAATTATCGCAGATATTTTTATGCGTTAAATCCTGGCTTCGAGAAAATGGTAAGAATTCTGACTACATTTTTGCTACAGGCTTTATATAACTTAAGAAAAATTATACGTATGGGGAGATGTTTTAATATTATTCTGTCAAAATATAGCATGTCAAAAAAGAAATACAACAAGTCCGCATGAAGCTGTAGAAATTTGTGGAATTTGTTTCATAAATAGAAATCCGATATTTTCATTATTTATAGTTGTGAAATAAAATATTATAGTTGTGATTCATGAGGTTTTTATGCCATCAATGACATTTCCTAATATTATGAACTTTAAATAAACATTTGAAATTCATGGCTCAAAAACATTCTTATTTCATTTAAACATTTAATCATCCTTCACCACACACAAATATCTACGGGACAACTTCACTAAGAAGTAATTCCGATATTCACTTTTCTTATAGAAAATTTCTGATTTGTCTGTCACACCACGGATAATTGCTTTTAGGAAGCATAACCTGTAACCTCTTTCGAAAGCCTCAAGATTTTCCAATAACAAGTATTCGGTCACCAATTGTGAAGCCGTAGAAGCACTATTTTATAGGAAAATTTTCAGTTTTCCCGTCACGGCACGGATAAATATGTGTACTTAAATACATCTCGTAATGGCGAAGAGCTTCATCACGAAAAAGTGTTTTACTTCCCCTATTTCAAGCTCAACCTTTTCTTTTCCTTTTTTTCTTAACATTCTTATATCTATTCCTAAGGTTTTCACAGTGCCGGGAATAACCTATTCTTCTCGGCTCTACTTTACAATATTGTATTATCATAAACATTTCTAGAAGTCGCTTTATTTACAATGTGTTGAAGTTTGATAAAAGGAATATATTACGCATTAAATTTTCTTCGTGACATGTAGAATATAGAAATATCACACTAACGCTGATAAGTAGAATTTTAGTTTCTTTTATTTTATTTAGACTAACATTTCGCAATATCAGAATAAATACAAAAATTATTCTTAAATTTATCCGATATCTTAATTATTATTCGCCGAAATGTAATATAATAATACTTTAACTTACACATACATGTATTTATATCCTACGCAAACATTTCATATATATTTTATAAATAATAATACTCTATACTTATTATAGTTTAATTTAATAAACGGAACCGTTTAGTGCTTGAGTTCAAGAAATCGAAAACGAATCTTAACATAAATAAAACTATGGCTATTTCTAAGATATTAATTAAAACGTACAAAAGATATAAAGAATATTTAATATAAAATATATAGTTATAATTAACTCTATCCGTAACAATCAGGTTTCTGGATGGGATTTCAGGAAAGGACGATCGTGCACGAATAAAGCTGATCTCACACTTCAAGCTGATCTAGCTTGAGCCAACCAGCAATAGATAATGGCAATTTGCCTTGATGTTAGTAGTGTCTTCGATAATGTCAATAGTGATATCCTACTACAAAAATTAGCCGACATTGGATGTTTCAATTCTCTCATCAATTTTATAAAATTTATCACTCACAAGAAACTTATTTATACAAGTTTATTAAAAGATAATTATAGAGTAAATTATAAGGGAGTGTTTTAGGGAGGAGTTTGAAGCCCACTCCTTTATATTAATTACATTAAGAATATCGCTGGAGACATAACGAAAAGCATCACAATATCATAATTCGCGGACGATATCTGCTTGCATACTAAAATCTCTCCAATAATTAAATCTAAAAAGAATCTTAAAAAAGCTGTATCCATAGTAAAAAAATACTAAATTTTTATTTGAATTTAGCTCAGGTTATCACAATATTTATTCATTTAAATAATAAAAAGATACTTCTTGTTCAAACCGAAATTGGAGATGGTAACTGTACTACAAAATCAAGTGAAAACATTTCTGGATATAACCTTTGATTATAAGTTCTCCATTTTAGCCTCAACGATATAAATAACTTTGATAAATACCAAAAAGTCTACGAAATATGAATATTAATAATATAAATAAATATATATATATATGATATAATAATTATAAAATTAATAAATATTTGTATCGGTCTTACAATATTTATAATATAATATATTAACTAAAATAATGACAGTCAGACTGTCAGAAATAAAACTGATTTACTAAAAATAAATTAGATTAAAAATATATATAGAATACTCAAAATATACAAAATCTTGAGCTTATACAGGAAAAAAGTTAATATTCATATTATTTTTTTAATTCTTAATATTTAATACACATAGTGATTTTTACAGTTTCTTATAGTTTATTATAAATAATTTATATAAAAATATGAAATACATTTATTTCAATACTTATTAAATTAAGATATATCAAACCAGTATAATATATATAAAGTAATTAAATTTTTTTATAGTTGAAAACGTTGTAAAAGTACATAAAGCTTTAATATATTTAAAATTTCCAAGGAAAACAATATTATTCAAAGAAATTTCAAAAATTAAAAGTAAATTGAAATAAATATAGCTGTTTTTAAAAATGTTGGTTTTGCTATCAATATAGGTAATTTTGATTTACTATGAAATTAATTATTAATAAAACTAACGTCTGTTTTAAAAGTGTAATTTTTTATGCTTTAGTTATTTCTATTATTTACGAAAATAAAAGACTTTTTTTACCTTTCAAACAAATTCGTAATTTCATTGAATTTATTAAAGAAATAAATAGATTTATATTACAATTTTGTATAAATTTAGTACATATTTTTGAAAATAATTACATTTTATATTTATTCAGATATGGATGATCCAGAAAGAAAACTTCCAAAAAGATCGAAAAGAGAATTATATTTCATATCTCTTTATATTGTGTAATTTTAACAATAGACGATATTCAAATTTTTATTAAAAAACCTCTAGACGACATTTTCATACCGAACTAAAATGATAAATCATCTTCTTCAAAAGACTTTCGAATCGATGTACAAACACAGAAATGTATTTTTGCTGTTTAACCTAAAAACCGAAAAATGACGTTATTGGAATTTTCACATTCTTGACTTCATTATTCTAAAATCAATTTTTGATTAAACGTTAGAAAAAAATGAGTTTGAAAATGCGACTTTTCTATGACCCATATATATATATATATACACGTTTGGTTTAATTAATATAGACGTTTGGTAAAATTAACAAGAACGAAGACAATTGAGAAGTTGTAAAATTAAATATAAAAATGAAAAAAAAATTCTTTTCTGGAAAAAAGACTGTGATAAATATTCTAATTGTTGCAAAACTGATGCTTGCTGACTAAAAAGCATTAATAATTCCATAATCCTGCAAATCGCTGACCTATGCCAGTATATGCAATTGTAAATTGTTTCATATAAAAGCGCCACCGACAAAATCCATCAAATACATCAGAGAGAAAGTAAATTTTCATGAAGTTTTCGAACGCACGAAACGCAGCCCGCTGTCCCCGCGCAACGGCGCAAGTAGTAGCAACTAGCAAGTAGCGCTTTCGCGCGCGGTACCAGGCGGTACACGCGGACGCGACGCGCGCATCTCATCTCTCCGTCCTTCTTCCTCCCCACCGCGCGCGCTCGCGGCTGCGCGACACGGCGGCGGCGGCGCGCCAAGCCGCCAACAACGCCACGGGAGAAAAGAAACGCGCGCGCTCGCCATTATTATATACACGCATTCTCTCCTCCAACTGCCTCGGCGTCAGCTTCAACAGTCAACTCGCTCAGCCATTCTGTCCAGTGAAAGCGTCTCCGACTCTTCTTCGGTGGAGTTGAATCTCATAATTAACGAAGACGGGAAGTCCGAATAAATCGAGGATGCTGGCGACGACAAAGAGGGCGGACGGCGAGCTGGAAAAGCGAAAAGAGGAAGAGTACGAGATGCAGCTGTTCGGTTTCCATTCCAGGACTGTTTTTGCATCGAGTAAGAGCATATCTCCACCGTCGTCCAACGTTTTTTTTTCTCTTATTTCTGCGAAGCTTAGAGCGACGCTCCCTGAACAATCAAGATTTTCTCCTACTATCGTAATCCTTTATTATCAATTTCCTATTGTAAGTTGATATTACTATCATTATCCTCAAATATTTCTCGCTTTGGCATTCGATAAATTCCGTTAGTTTTCACTCGTTGTTTCTCCTTTGTTTGAAATTATCATACCTTGTCATTTATCGTTATATTGCATTGTTAAAGTTCATGGTCCCATTTTGTTTTTATTTTGCTATTATTTTATCTTTTTTATCCATCAAGCATTATCTTTGTTTTTGGAGGGTTTCGGGCGTTGAGCGAGTGTGCTCTGGTTTCATGTAGAATTATGAAAAATCATGACTAGAGTTTACACTCGTCCATCGCCCGTGACATTTTCTACGCGGAACTACAAAGTACAGAGAGGACATCAACACCAAACCATAGACATATATACGGGAGCCCAATTGAATTGTTTATTTATACATTTATTTTGTACGATATTTTATGTTTTATGATTTATTATTTTATAAATGCTAGCCTTAACATTATTCATATACATACCTTTGTTCCTTGATTTTTGCAATCCAATTTATCTTGGGGTCATTATTTGTAATGTGTATTAAGACTTAAAAGCTGATTGCAAAAATTAATTAATTTGCTTTTTTGTATGGTTTTTAATGTGATATACATGTTTAATTCTGTATCATTTAAAAATTCGAATAAATGATTCAATAATATTTTATTAATATTAGTTCTTTTCTTATTACCAGTTCTATTTTGAAATTTAACTTCAATAATCTTAATACCTTTTTAATTAATTTAATATATGTACTATCAAGAATATTTTAACAAAATAGTATTTAATTATTAAAAAATATATACAAACAATATAATATTAAAATACTTATTACAAAAGAAATAAGTTTAGCATTCTTGCATTATAGATGAAGTATTTAATATAAGAAACCAATACATTAACATTACTTAATTTTGTAAAATTTCATTATGAATAATTATAGTTCTGTTTAATTTTATTAAGTCTGTTCAAATATATTAGATTTATAAGTATTGTATTCTTATCTTCGATTTAATTGAAATGGTATAAGAAAAATAAAGAATATTATGCAATTATATATATATATATATATATATATATATATATATATATATATATATAAAACAATATATATTAATAATAAATGAGAATACTAATTTGAAATTTATTATTTCTGTAGTAAACCAGTTGATAACAGAAAGTGTGGATTCTCAATGTCAAAAAATTTATAATTCTATTCAAACAAAGTATAATCCAAATGTTGAGGGAATGGAAACATTAAAAAATAATATCAAACTGTTAAAGAAAACATATAGACATAATATGAGGTTAAACTTGGTAACTATAGAGGTATTTTTAACAATCCTTTAACACTTCTATTACATTTTCAATCGTTTAATTTAATTTTTAAATAAAAATATAAAAATTCCTTTAGAATATAGTTAATAAATTTATTCATGTACCATGTAACATATTGTTGGAAGAAGATAAATGTCAAATAAATCAATATAGTGATGAGGAGTTTCTTGACATGCAAAAAAAGTTAGAAAATCTTCAAGAGGAAGCAAAAAGGGTAAATAATTAGAATTAATATCAAAGTCTAGTTTTTTTATGTTGACATTTTTGAACATATAAATTACATATTTTTACTTTAAATTATTCAACAAAATTAAATTTTTCTTATAAAATTGTACTTCCATAATTATAATTTTAATTAATTAAAATTAAAAAAAATTTAAATGATTTTGATAAGTTCTTACGTTAGATTAAAATTATAATTTTATTTTACCGTTAATTAATATTTATTAATATGTATATTAATATTATTTAATAACTAAAATTAAAATAAATGTTTATGTTTAGAGAATCAATAATACTAGTGAAGACTAATTATTAGGGGTTTTAAATAACAGATATTAAACTGTTTGTTTATGTTAGAGTAATTATAATAAACCTTTATTCAAGAATCAATATTATCATTTAATCAAGGTTAAAGTAAATAGAATGTGTTGCTTCTTAATCTTAAGACTCCAAGAAATTTAAAGTTCATGAATTTTATTATTTTTAGTAATTCTTATAAAAAAATTATTAAAATACTGTAACTTGCTTATGTTTATTATAGGTAACAATTTTTAATGCAGCATTGAAAGAAGAATTGGAAACTTTAGAAAACATAAAAGAATCCAAAGATTTAGCCAAAAACTTATGTGGAATAATTCATAAGGGATTCTCTACAAAAAAATTTAGTGGTAAAGCAGTGCATGCAATAGAAAAGCACAAAAGTTTAATGGATGCATTAAATACTTGTAATCCACAAACACCAAAAGATATTTACAATCCCAGAATAGAAGATAGTGATATAGATCCAATTTTTTTAGATACCTAATATTTTTTGTATCAATTTATCTAATATTTTTAAAATTGACTGCCTTATTAATATAATGTATTTAAATATTTTATTTTATGTTAAGTTTATATTCTTATAAGCATATGAGAAAAGTATGGTATTTTTGTACTTTTTTTAAAATAAAAATAGATAATAATATTGAAGCACGTAGTACAAATTCATTTCTGTATAGATTTCTGTTATATTTATCAATAAATATTATAGTTTAAACTGCAGTACCAAGAAATTAAAAATCAGTAAATTCTTAAATATTTTTATACAATTATGAGTTTGTTTAAGTTTTTGTTATAGTATAAATGACAAAATTATAAAATAATCCAAAGTGTACATCTGTAATTTAAAAGAAGGGTGTGTTTTCAATACTGACAACCTAATAAAAATAAGTAAAATTGTTTATAAAATTTATATGATTAGATGTATACTCGTTAAATACAAAATACCAGAAAATTTGAGATAAACATTTATTATTAAAACTGTGATGATATTTATAAAGAATACACAAATATCATATTGAATTGAATTTTAAATATTTAAAATAATTTCAGTAAAAGTTTAAAATTGTATTAAAATGCATATGTATTGTATATTTTTGTTGTAAAATTTATATTTTTTTTAAAGAAATTGGATGAAAGATTATGAGTCCAGATCTGACTTAGGAAATTATCAATAGTATACAAAAACATTTTACAATATGTTTTTAAATTATCGATAATACCAGATAATATAGAGCAATGTACGCCATCAGAAAAATTCTCTATACAGGGTGTGCTAAATATAATTATGCGCACTACTGGATAGCTAATAAGCCGATGTCGTATTACAAAGATCGTATAAACAATTTGAATAGTTGCAAATCATTTTTGTGCTACGCAGCAAATGAGCAGACGCTAATTCGGCCTTCGAGCAAAGAGCATGTGCATTGGAAAAGTCGGATGGAGAATTTGACAATAATCTAAAGAATTCAAGAGGGGCTTATAGATTACACCATATTACATTAAAAAAGGTTTAGTTTTTATTTGAAACTGTGACGCATAGACGACAACGTGCGTACGATTTTTTATGCTTATTATAAATATCGAGAAATTCATTCTGACCTAACTATATCTATATTTATAAACAACTATTCTGGTCTATATTACGATCAGTCACCCTCCGTTTCATCAAATCCCACGTCCCTCAACTGAAAGCTGAATTAACGTTTGCTGATTGACTGGTAGACATTAGCACGTATTAGCGAAAAAACTATTTGCAACTTTTAAAAATGTACAATCTTTTTATACGATTTCTCCTGGTTATTACCGATTCGGTAAAAATCTAGCTGTGTGTAAACAATCATATATATTTGGGAAATCCTGTATATAAACCAAAGATATACCTGTATGTACATACCAACCATTGTTACCAACCATACCATGCGCGGCAGAGCGGCAAACACACACAGATCCAAAGAAATCCACCGTGATTCACACCTGTTCAGCAGTTATGCCAGCATGATACCGGGTTATACCTGGTTATACATACCATCAGCAGATTATATATAGCATAGATTATACCAGATTATACCATCATCGCGTGACCATAGGAATGGGCCGATGATAGGCCGATGGGTGGCCGATGGAAATTCGCAAGTACGGCAAGACCCCACTCCATCTCGCATATGATATGCGCTTTTGAATTTTATGACTATCATTGCCACTTCACTATACCGCATTCGCCAAAAACCGCGATGAAATTATGCTTCCTATTATTTTTCATTTTACTGGGCAAAAATGTATAAAACGAGATAAAATATCTATTCTAATTTAGTATTTAAAATGTAGAATTTTTATTTCAAACACTTATAATCACTCAAAACTGATTTTCGATGATTATTGTTCTTAACTTAGTAAATTTTCGTTTTAATACGATACACTTGATTATAACTAATTAATGGCCCAAAATGAATTTTTATAATTTTTTTCAATAGTTTTACTGGTTTCTCATTTTTCAATATTTGTCCTAAAATAATCATATTCACATATTAGTTTTTTATTGTATATATTTGATCAGAATACCCTGGTAATATTGGGCAATACCTATGTAAATTGAAATCGCATTGCAGAATATGATAATCTTTCAGCATAATTATTGCAGCGTGTATGATTGGACCTTCGATTATGTGACTAATTATAAATTAAGTATAATTTAATATAATATAATTGGTAGAATCAGGTTTAAATAAGTAATTTTTATATAAATAGAAATAGTATATATATATATAGAAATATTATATATATATAGAAATATTATATATATAAACAGTACTATCAAATTTAGTCGAAGGAACCTTGAATCTAATTAAATGATATTTACGTATTAACTATTAAGGTATAATTTTACATAATTTTTATCTAATTATTGCTGTTTATTCTATTGTAATAGCTTTATGTGCTGCTGTATGTTGTTAACAGGGTCATCTTTGTCAAAGCATGATCGAGGAGATTATAAAATTTTATAAAATATTTAGATCAATTATCCCGAGACATTTTCATTGGTAAATTATTTTAAAAAAATTATCTTGAAATAATTCTTAAATTAAATGATTTGAACAATTACTTAAAAAGGATTTTAGTTAATAAGTTTATTAAATACAATCTAAATACTTTACGTAATTATTTATGGGGAAACGTTTACGATTAAGTATGTGAAATTTTAGGAGACTTAATCGAACCTATCGGAGTTCGGAAGATCGTATATATAATGTGTTTTATGTATAATCGGTTGATCGGTTACGCGGTAGTAATTGCATATATATGATGTATATATCTATATCCAGATCGGAAGATTTTGATGGTATAGATGTTCATATATAAATATGAGTAGTAGAGTAGTAGTGTACCGCGCAGCGCCGCGCTGGCGCGTTTTACCGCCCGTCTTTAAAAAGATAAACACAAACTTATTAGGCGGCGATTCTGCGAATTGAAATACGAATTGCATGCTGGGAAACCGAATTCAGTATTCTATGGATATCTATCAACGAGCAAATTTCTTTAAGCGCAAAATTGTATGTAATACTTTTAAAAAATATAAAATATGTTTTTGTTAAATGTAAATACGTATATTTAATTTTTATTTAATACGAACAATTTTCTAATTTTTATAGATAAATTTCTAGGAATCACTTTTTACTGCATAAGTGCGTATGCTGTAGTAATTTTTTATGAGAATTTTAAATTCTTAAATTCACCTGCTGTACAATATACTTACGAAGAAATTAGAATACTTATCCCAAGGTTAGTAATTATTTAATATTTCTGTTTAATAAAATTTATGAGTAGCCATAGTAGAGTATACATTTCAAACAAAAATAAATTTAATTTAAAAAATCGGTTGCAAAGCTTATTCTGGTAATTAATGCGTTAAATCAAAATTCTTTATATAATTTGTTAAGATATTTGGAATATGAATGTAAAATATATAGAAATTATAAATAATTTTTATTAAAATATTATTCTAAGTGACATCATGAAAATTAATTTTTCTAATAATTTCTGGCTAATAAAATAAAATTAGAATTTTTCTTTTAAATAAAATATTTTATTATATTTTTATATTTCCAATTTTTATGTAAAAAGTAATTTATATTTTAAGAATCATTTCAAAATGAACACAAATCGACGAGGAAGTGCTTCAACAATAGGAAGTAGTACATCGGATAGCTATTCTGTAGCTTCATCAGACTATCATGTAACAGCTCGCTTATTAGACTTAATGCAAAAAACTGACTATGATCTTGTTCAAGAAAATGGCCAACGTAGACTTTCAGCACCAGAGCTAACACAAGAACATAGGGAACGCATTAAGGGTGCTGAAATTTTTCTTGGAAGATTACCAAGAGACTGTTATGAAGACGAATTGATGCCATTATTAGAAAAAGCTGGTAGATTATTAGAACTTAGATTAATGCTGGATTTCTCTGGAACTACTAGAGGCTATGCGTTTGCTTTATATTCAGATGCAAAAACTGCCCGGAAAGCATGCATGGTACGAATATTTAGTTTTTCAAATTTTTAATTTTTAATGGATATATTGGTATTTAAATTGCTTAGAACTATTATTAAATTTATAATACTGTATTTTATAGATACTAGATGGCTATGAAATTAGACCTGGACATCCAATAGGTGCTGTTAAATCAGTGGACAATTGCCGTTTGTTTTTTGGAGGTGTACCAAAAAGCAAAACAAAAGAAGAGTTTATGGAAGAATTAAGTAAATTAATGGAGGGTATAGTAGATATTTACTTATATCCGAATGCCCAGGATCGATCACTTAATCGAGGTGGATATTTAATTTATGTGTATTTATTTATATGTGTAGGATCAATGTTTGAATTCACAAATTTGTTTTATATATTTAGGTAATTCATAGCATGTTATGCATATGGTTAAGATGTTGACTTGATAAGTGTACAATTCTTATTGTATTTTCCTATTTATATGAAAATATTTACCTATACCTAGATTGAGAGAAAGTGAAAAAAATTAAATAATGGCATTATTACCATTTTTCATGATAAAAAGTAAATAAAGAATTTTTCTAGGTTTTATATTTGTAGAATTTAAGGATCATAGATCTGCAGCCATGGCCCGAAGAAAACTTATTCCTGGAAGAGTTCTTTTATGGGATCATGAAGTTGCAGTTGATTGGGCTGATCCAGAGCCTGGAGAGCCCGTCGATGAAGAAATTATGGAAAATGTAAGATATAGAATTATATTAAAAAAGTTAAATAAATGTAAATTTGATTCAATTTTTAATTCAATTTTTTTCAATAAATATAGGTTACAGCACTCTTTGTAAGAAATCTTCCTATAGATATTTCTCAACAAAAGATCAGGGATATCTTTCAAAAAACAACAAATATTCCTATTTTAAAAATAAAAAAAATTAATCATTTTGCTTTTGTACATTATGAAACACGTGAATTAGCGGAAAAAGCTATGCAAATTATGACAAGTAAGTTTATATTTTATAAAATTGAAATTTACTCATAAATTAAACTTATTAAATTATTCATAATATTAGATACTTTTTTTACATGCTAGATGAAAGCAAATGCAAAATTTTATTTATACTAGATTTCAATATTAAAGCTTTCAGACATGTTTAATACATAAAATAAATTTAAAAAATTTCATGTTAATTGTAGGACCTGGTAGTCTAGCTAATGTGGAACAATGGGAAATTCGCTGGGCAAAACCAATAGGTCCAATAAAACAAGCAGAAAGACAACGATGTATTAATGAGGCAATATCGCAATCTAAAAATCAAAAAGAAACAAAAATTAAGAAAATTGTAAAAAAAAACTTTACAAAGCTTCCAATGCAAGTAGAGACTAAAGAAGACTATCTTCATTTACAAAGTGTAGCTATTTTCAGCGATTTTATTTCAGGGATTTTACATGCCAACTGGTCATTTGAATGCTTTCGAAGCAATAATCCAATTGGATTTGTGCATAAGGTTGGTATTATTAACTATAAAATTTATAATTTTTATATAATTATTTATAATGTTTCTTTAAAAAATAATTTAAAATATTTTATTTTAGATAACGGTTTTTGAAGAGCATGGAGTAGTTTTTGAAGATTATGGCAGTGTTCAACCAACAAAAGAACTTTCTCTAAATGCTGCTGTGTCAATACTTTATGCAAAATTAAAATACTCCTATGATTGTAGTATATACCAACCAAGTAAGTATTCTAGTTAAATGTTTGTCTAATAATAAAGTTTTAGTAATAGTAGTAATATATAATTATTTGTAGGCATATATTCGCCAATGATTAATAATGTATCTGCTCAAATGATGCATTTAAATATTAATAATAATTATAAAAATCCACAATTTGCTGATGTTTATTAAGCCTTAGGGGATACTATAAAATTATTTGTAAGAAAACGAATTTTTAATTGTTTACATAAGTTTTTAAGTAATTAATAATTTTAATAAAATATTGTTTGTTTTTATAAAATTTTATGTAGCGATAATTTTTTACAGTTATTTAAAATAATAATAGTTTAATAGCTAAATTTTTATATGAGTTCTATAAGAAAAATAGAAGAAAAACTTGCAATGTCGAGACTTTTACATTTGTTTATCTAAAAAAAACTCTTGAATATGTCTTTTAATTGATGGATTTTAGCATTCAAGAATTTTTCGATTTTTAAAAAATCGTTACATTTTATTGACTTGATTAAAAAAATTTTTACGTTTAAACAATAAAATTTAATCAGTAAATAAGAAAATCACATTAACTAAGAAAACAAAGTTTTCAAATAAATCAATTGCTATACTTTCAAGTGATCAAAAATTTTGTTGAATTTAAATTAAAAAAATGCGTTTATTTAAACTTTTATTGCATTATATTCAATGTATATATATAGTTCATTGTAAAGTATAAAATTAAAAATATAAAGAACTTGATATAGTTTAATTTTTGAAAATAGTAATTTTCACGTTATTATGAATAATAATATTTTTTGACAAAAATATTTAGAAATAGCATGATAAGAGAAATCGGAAAATTATACATATTGATTCAAATATGATATTATGAGATTGATTGGTCTCTGCATTGCTAAGTTCTTTTTATTATGTTAATATCATTTAGATTTGCAACAGAAAGATAAATTTTTAATGGTATATTATCTTCATAAATAAATACATTGCTAGAATTTTTCAAATACTTACCGTTTGAATAAATTTATAAATAATTTTTTTAAATTGTTATCTTCGATATTTAGAAGAAAATTATCTGGTTTTTACTCTTTAGCCTTTACTCTATTAAGATCATTGCTAAATCTAATAAAAACGTTTTATTATTTAATATTAATTTTATGTTATAATTTGTAATTAATTTTTCGAAGTTGAAATTCGATTAATACTAATTATTGGCTGCGTTCATATTTTTAAGTTTTGAACAGTCAACCTAATCATTGTTAAAAAATAACTTGTTTAATTTTTGTATTTTTTTAATTAATGTTAGAAATAACAATTATTGTAAACAAAGTTGTAATCATATAATAGTTACAAATCAATAAATTATTTATTTATAATTGACTTTAAGGTATTTTTTATATGTAAACAACTTGTAATACAGTTTTTTTGCATTTTTCTTGTTTGATATGTTAATTAACTTTCTTTTCAAGCAGCTATTCGAAGATTACTGTATTTTATTCGACTTTTATTCTTTTATTAAGACTAGTATTCTATACTAGTTTTTTTTTTATTTATTCTAAGTTATTGATTCTCCTAAAAAGCTAGTATTATAATTGTATAGTCACACTATTAATTATATTTCAGGAATAAAATATTTAAATCAAATAATACATTATAACTTCTTTTTTATTTATTTGTAAACAAATGCTTGAGAATCGGCACGATTATTTAAAAACTACTTTATGTAAATTATTAAGCACATTATTTAGTTAATGCAACTGCAAATTAAGAATTATATTTTTGTCTTCACGATATGTTAACCCCCTTTTGAAATTCAAAAAAGATTTTTTGGCCTTGCACATTTTATATTGATGAGTATTAAAACTATGATTAAAGAGTAAAGTAAGTGAAATACATATTTTCTTAGAATTCTTCAACTATTTATTAACATAACGGAACACAAAAAATATTCCTTGATAGTTCTATTACAACTGTAAATAACATAAATGTCATAAGGTGTATTTTGGACTGAGGCCTGTTTTAAACTATTCTAAAAAGTTTTAATAAAATTTTATTAAACTTTCTTTTGCATATTGTTTAAAATAGTTTCTATCTTGATAAACATAATATGTATAATGAAAATTAAGTGAATTTGACAATATTTCAGAAAAACTGGGAGAATGGTAATAATACATAATTTATCCATTACCATAATTTTTTTATTACCATAAGAAAAAGTTATAAAGTAAAATGAAAAAAGACTGGTACGAAATAACTGACCCTTGCGATCCGCCAAAATTTGTAAAAATAAATGTAAAAATACATAATAAAAAATATTCGAATATTGGCGATGTTTGCATAACGTTTTCAACTGCAGAGGTAACAACTGCCGAGATTTTTGCTTCTGAGGTAAAAAAATATTGAAGTCTTGAAGCAGCCGGCGATTGAACACACAAAATAATTTAAATAAGCTAAATCGTTCATCAATTTTGTACGAATAATAAACATCAATTATACAAAAATTAACGAAATTTTTATAATAGAAAATATATATTATATCTAGAAACATATTTAATTGTATATTAATTTCATATACCAATAATTAGGGAGTTTCCTGCTTTATTTGCAACCAACCGGTAAAAACTTCGAAACTTTCTGTAATATTAATCAAGAGATAAACACCAAAGCCTTACTAGAACTAGTAGAACTCAAAAAATGGTATTTTTTAGTTTTTTACTGGCTTCCAACATCACAAAAAGATACTCAATCGTTTGATATTTTTGCTGCAGCTGACAGTGTCGTATTACAATTAAAAAATTAAATATTACAATTAAAAGTGTGAGAAGAGATTAAGAATATTATCTCATAGCATACAATTAATATGTGAAAATGGAAATAAATTGCATCATTCATAGACAAAATTATGGTTAACATTATCTAAGCCCTCATGCTGAAACATTCGAAAGATAATCTGTTTATATTCCACTATTAAAAAATGTAATAAAACATTTAAGTTGTGTTTACTTAGGGAAACGATAAAATTATTCAATTTATCTCTTCAATTTTTCCAATTCGATTATTATAAATATTCTATTTTTTAAATGAATCTTCAGTTTTCATAAAGCTGAAATTTATTATTGAATGAAATATCAATGAAATTGAATCAAATATCTGTAAAAGCAAAATACTATGACTGTATTGCGATTAGTTTCCTTGAACCGCAATTACGATGTCTATCCAATTATACACGTATCGATGCACGTTCTTCCTAAAATTCTAGCAATGCAGCATATTAATGCCGCAACAAGCAAGGAATAATTTTCTACATTGAGAAGACTAAAAATATGGGTAAGATCAAATATGATTATAGGACTTTCGTTATATTAAATATATATATATATATTTCAATAAAAAAAATTATATTCAAATTCCATTATAAAGTTGCAAAAGTGAGTTCAAACACATTGAAATTTCGATGATCAAGAAAAATTACCAAGCGTTTGAAAAAACATTGAAATAAATGGTTGAATATGTATTTCTGCCTTACCTATTTATAGTTTTCCATTTTCGGAATTCTCCATCAGGGCGTGTTTTCAACTACAGTTGCGAATTTAAATAGTTTGTGCGTAGATAATGAATTAATATTACTTTCATCCTTTCATGTAAGTTCTTTATTGATAGTAATTTGCGTTGCGCTGTCTAGTTTTATAGCCTCAGATGTCTTCTCCAGTAGAAAAATCTATGGACAGGGTCCAAATTCTCCAGGAATAGTAACATTTATGAGCTAAATTTACCGGTCTAAACAAGAACACTTAATTCGATTCAAATTTATAATAATTCCGTTTTCTTTTTTTTTTTCTTTTCTTTAATAGAAATACAATACTTCTAATTATATATGTTTTATTAAAAATATAAAATTTATAAAAATATATATAATTTATTTAGACACCTGGAAAATAACTAAAAGAATCAGAATCATTTTTTTCTGACATTTCTATTGGATGTGTAATCGCCCCCCTCTTCTGGCCAGTTTTGAATCTGCCACTTATAAGAATAAATGAAAATTGACGCAAATACGTTATTACTTAATGTTAAATGTAATGATGTAACAGATTTGAATATTTAATACAAAATGTACATTTTCTACTAACCTATGTTTTTGATAACAATTTTTTAACTTAGATATTTTGAAATAAATGGAATATATGAGCATTTGATGCTTAATATAATTTGGTAACATTGTAGTGAAATCTATAATGATTCAACGTAAACTGAGACTTAAGCTGCGACAAAATCATTAGATTGAATTTTAGATCAATTATCAGTTACATATCACATTTAAAATTATTTGCAAAAAAAAACCTGGAATCATCTGGACTCTAAATGAAATTTGAGGATTAATATTATACTAATAAATATTCTATTTATAAAAACTTATGTATTTAATACACAAAACTTGAAATGCACAATAATTTTTATTTTTACAAATATCTTTTTATCACATGTTTTAAAATTAAAAAAAATACACACTAGACACCGAAACAGTACAAAAGTTTTGACGTGTTTAGTTATTTGCAGTTTTTAAAATATCATTTTTATACACACTAAAAATGACGTCAGTTTCGTTTTAACTGTACAAAGTAAAACATGGAATGTCGTCGCATTTAGAGAGTATACGCATGAATATTGACTAAAATGTCAAAATGGGTCCTTCCCGATGATCTAAGATATCTGCAAAAAAGAAATGTTCTTTAAAACTTTTCATATATATCATTCAAATGGTACATTATAGATAAATTTGTATAGAATGAACTTTGTCCAATATATTAATTAATTAAACGATTGCAGATGGTTAATTTTTTTTTAATTCGTAGAAAAATCTGAAAGATAACACTATTTTATATTTTATAATACCTTTGGCTATACTCCACCATGGCAATGTAATGTACGTGAGAAAGGCATTGAGAGGGACGGACTGGGCTCTCTTAGTTTCTTTCCAAAAGTGGAATGTTTGAGTAAAGCCCCGCATCGTCCATAATGGATTGTAGGCCCCGTCGTCCAGCTCTAGACGTAAAATAAATCGAAGTTTGTATTATGAGCACAATGCACATCAATAGATTTAATTTTGGTTATTTTCTTTATTATTGATAGAATTGTGGAGTTAATCTTTTGTGCTTTTGACTAAATTCTTAATATTCAATATTTGACCTCAATGAAGAATTTCCTTTTTTGCCGAAGGAGTTTCTTTTAATATTGTAAAGTACTTTGAGACCTCTGTAAACAAAAAGAGGGTGACTAAATAAAAAATTTATATACGATGCTTGTTAATTTAATAATATATTGTCATATTTTAAACAGTACTCTGAAGTACTAAACAAAATTATGTCTTCCTATGCAAATTCGTCTATTAGCAAAAATAGTAATTCTTATTTTTAATTTCTATTCTATAACAAGTTTATCATACGATTACTCTATTTTGATATTTATTTTTATATCCTTTGCTTAAATATAACTTGTCTAGTTTGTTTCGATCAAAAAATGTTTCTGAAAAAAATGATGACTGCAAATTTACATGTATTATATCTAAATTAAAATTACATTTTTAGCACATTAATATAAAATATATATTATTATTAGGATTAGGAATCATTATTTGCATTTTCAAAACGTGAAGGAAGCTTACATAGCCTTATAAAAAAACTAATAAATACATTAATAAGAAAAAACGAATTAGTGGAAATAATAGTCATGCCGTGTGTATGTATATTCAACATATTTACGTGTTTCTGCTTTAGCATTAATCGATTATACGTAATAAAAATCTATATATATATTATTTAATTCAAATTTCAAAAACACTTAATTAATTCATCACTATTAAAATCTAAATTAACACAAATTTTAATTTTTCTGAGCTTTATTCATTGGTAGACTAAAAATAATTTTGACACGCATTTCATTTATATATTGTATTTGCGAATCTGCACGAAAGATAATTCGAAAATAAAAAAAATTTATTGTATTTTTTAATGTAGCAAATTTTAGCATTTTCTACACTATTAATTATGAAATTTTCAAAGTAATATAAATTTAGTCCTTTTTCAAGAAAAACATATGTTACAGCCTAATCGAAACTTTAAAACAATGATTCTTTTCAGGTATCCCATCTAAGGAAATTGAGCATATCTAATTATTTAAATCTTCTTTTTATTTTAATTATAATATATTCATTATTATAATAATATTCTACTATGATAATATTAATAAGAAGTTTCTAGCAATCGAAATTCTGTAATGTATACATTGATGAATAGAAGTAATATTTTTCATTATTTTTATTCATCGAAATGAATTTTTTTTAATCAAATAAAAAAATATTATGCTTAAATTCAGAGATTAATTAGAATGTTACAATATGGACAATTTCTGGTAAAAAGCTTGACATTTTGAAAAAAAATTATTATCTTAATTATAAAAGTCTCAGAATTATCACTAATTTTATTCAATTAAAATTAAATAAATATAATATTATTAAGTAATTAATTACAAAAAACAGATATCAATTAATTCATATACACCTATAATGAGACTTAACTAAGAATCATTGTTAGTGTCGTACGATAAACATTATTGGTATACAAAGGAAGATAGATTTTAAAAAAATAAACAGAAGTTCCAAATTGTTATAATTTATCTTGGATAGAAATTATGCTGAAGTGATACTATAAAACAAAGTGTACATGTGCTGTATCTGTAACTAAAATACTTTACTATTTTAGGTTTGTGTCTTAAGATGTCTTTTTTATTCCTTTATTACATCTTTGTAAGTTGTAATTTTTAAGTACCGTAAGTGAATTGATTTTGATAAGAATGTGGTTGAAAATTGGTGCGTGTAAATACATGCTATATATAATTCGTGATATTATTCTGTAAAATTAATTTAATACAACATATTCGAATAGACCCTTTAAACGGAATTCGCCTTTTAAATTGCAACATTAGCAATACTAAATACTTATATAATTTACAGTAACCTTTAAAAGTTAAGTTACTGTTTCGATGCACAGATATTTGCTCTTTTTCTATAAGAAGTTAACATTATACACAAATTATTCAACTTCTTTACAATTATATTAAATATTAAATATTAAGTAATAAAATAATCTGTATTTGATATATAATATAGATTAATTTATAAATTTATTTACAAAAACTAAATAATAAAAAGCATGAAAAACTCTAGCGATGCATGCACATTATACAGATTTTTTAAGTTCATCAAGAACGCACAAACAATATGAATGAACAAGTAGAAGTTGAATTTTCTAAATAAAAAAGCAGGTAACTTTTATTAAGCGGTAGCAAAAATTTAGATAAAACTGTTTATATATATATATATATATATATATATATATATATATATATATATATATAGATTAATAATTTAGCTAATTTCTAGTCTGCATTAAAAAAAAGTATTTTATTAGAATTAAATTTTGCAATATTCTATGATACCATATATCCTGAAAAATTGCGAGGAAAATTATGTCACCGGCTAAAGGAAATATTTTATAAAAACAAAGTTCCGTGCCATTTTTTAATTTCGGTGATAATGCTTCAGAAATTGGTCTTTAAAACTCTGTTCAGCGTCTCGAAATATTACACATACATCCATGTAAATTCATTCTTAGCGTAGATAATGAATTTAAGACTATAAGTCGTTGATATTATTTGACAATAAGCATCATCTTAAAATAGGATACGAGACTTTTTATATACATCTAATTATAACATTTTCCTTTGCTTGATTGAATAAAAAGTGTTCTAGTTTTAAACAATATTATATGTATTGCTATTTAATCATCACACTTTTTAATTAATTCTGCCTATTATCTATAGCTATTCTACAATTCTATACAGTTTCAAGAAAATCCGTTGAACATTATGGACTTGAGGACACTTTCAAAATTTAATTTAGAATGTTTGTCTATAAAATTGTCAAGATTCTCATCTCCACACCGTTTAACGATTTACTTACAAAGTTGCGGGGATGTAGAATATATATATATATAAAGGTTATGATTAAGTAAAATTTGTAATAATTTGCTGTATACCTATATGATATTATTTAAAATAAAATACTTTTTGCTCTATCGATAAAAACAGACTTGGACAGCCCCTTACCAACTTTCGAGAGGTGACACATAATGATGTTTATAACCTTATGCATTTGAAATTTATTAATTTGTTATATTTACATTATGGCTATAGTTTGAAAAAATAAATATATATTTACAGGCTATCTATGTGACGAAAATTGTTAATTTTAAACTAAATTAATATGGGTAGAAATAAAAGGAAATGTCGAAAGCTTCGTAATTGATTTGTTCAACCTTCTCCATTTTAATTGCCTACATTTAAAACCGATAGCTAGTACATAAGCATGTATGAAATTACAATTTCAAAGGATTTCCATCTCATAATTATACTTAAAATATACATATATCTCCGTGAACAGTATAAAAGAAGCATACAATTATCTATGCGTATCTATATATTTTTACAGCTGATTAAGAGTTGAATTTCGGTAATTATAAATAGCATAAATCACATCGCAGATATGATAATATACGTATAATGATAGAGTTCAGGCGACAAGAAAGGCCGAATTCCAAAAGGCAAAAAGGATCCATCCGAATCAATATATATCTATATATTCTATACTATTTTATACGGTATACAGTAACCATAGGTCCGCGCAGAGGCCGTGCCTATGATGCTCATACGTATTTAGAGGGCGGGACGCTTTGCCCGTCGGCCGATCTTAGGAGGAGGACATTTTTTTACCCTGAGAGCCGGGGTGCCGGGGCAGCTCGCACCAGTAGTAGATCGCGGTGCCGTCCGGGGTGACACGATGCGGCGGCAGGGGATTGCCGGCGAGGCAGCCCGAGCGCGCCCTGGGCCTCCGCCTCCTCGGCAGGGTCGCGCTCCTCGCCACCGCCGACCTGCAGGCGTTCGCGTTATCGTCCCTCGCCCCGGCGTTCGCCTCGTCCGCCGCGCAGCAGCAGCTCCGCCCGTTCTCGTTCCGCTCCAGGTTCAGGGCGTTCCTCAGCGCCTCGCCGTCGCCGTTCGTCAGCCGCGGCGGCGTCGGGCTCGCGGGCCCCCGGCCCCCTTTCTCGTCGGCGAGGCTGCGGGACCTCACGCGCCTCCGATTCTCCGCGGCGGGCCGGGGGTGCCGCTGGCACTGCGCCGCCGCGCCGTTCTCGCAGCAGCCGAGGGGCAGTTCCTCCTTGCCGTGGACGAGGATGGCGCCGCAGTCGAGCTTCTGCCGGACGTTGTCGTCGGTGGGCGCTGGCGCCGCGGCCAGGAACGTTTCGCTGCCGATCTCGATTACTTGATGCCGCCGGTGGCGCTGCTCTTGCTCCTGCTCGTCTTCGTCGCGCTTGTCGTCCGTCCAGTTTTCGTTTTTCGGACCTGGGCAATTGGATGGACATTTAACGACTTTCTTTCTTTTCTGGCATAGCCCCGTTTGTTTTCTTAACCGCAGTGCCTTTCCAAGATTTAACTTGTCATGGGGCCAATTATCGCTTTCGACGAGAATCTCGGAGTATTTATTTTCATGATTTTGTCATAACGAAAGTCTGTTTCAGTGTTATGATAATGTTTGTAAAAAGTATGCTCACATAAATAATTATTATAAATATTTTTTAAAATGTTTTATTCGGGTTAAATTTTTTTTGCTATTATATAAATACCACATATATATTATATTTTTGGATATTAAGATTGTACTATTGATTACCTAGCTTTTATCTTTATTGTTATAAATTCCATCTTTATGGATGTGCAATATTTAGCAATATACAATTGTGATATTTTCGAACCGATATACCCTATATATATACACATACATACATATATATATATATATATATATATATATATATATATATATAGTTTTTATACCGATATTTCACCGTGAACATAATTAAATATTGTCTTGATTATTAAAAGAAATAAAAACTCGAGTTAACGCATTCTAGATTATATCAATAAGTAAGAGCGTAAAGAATTATAATTACAAAATATAAAGTACAAGAAAAACTTACAGTATTCCTATATTGTGTATCTTCCGTGATACTTGTTTTTTTTTTCAAAGTAATTTTCTTAACCAACATTCATAAATAAAATAATAATTAGTTTTTTTATTATTGTAAGTATTTACAGATTGAAACTGCACAATAGGAGTACTGAATTCATTGTATATTGTAATATTGATTGATTTACTACCATATCTTATGATCAGGTATAGTATAGCGTGAGTTACAGGCGCGCAGTCATGTATACAGTATACTAGTATAATTTAGTACAAAAGTGTATATAAAAATTGAAGGTCAATAATTCAATTATTATACAGGTTGTTAAAAAAGTCCCGGATCAATTGAATAACTTGAAAAGTATATATTTCATAATTTTGATTATTTCAAATGGCAAACTTCCTGTTTTGATCCTCGATTCACAAAGAACGGAAAGTTTTACATAAAAGAATTTCAATATACATCGATATCTAAAATAGTCTAGTTTTGTATTTATCAGGACATAGGTGCAATTGTTCTTGTAAATAAAGTTCACCTTCGAGTGACCTTGGATATCAAAATGAACGTTAGCAGCTAAGATCATATTGAACAAACAGGAACAATTCCTACACCTTTGGTCTCGGTAATATTTTAGCGAGAAGCGCAATTGTCAAGTTATCCCACCAGTCCGGGACATATGGAACACGAGATTTATTTTATTTACTCATAGTGTAGCGTTTGTATATTTATAATTATAATTTTTTTGCGTTAATTGTTATGCAATGGTCAGCACTCGCCACCATTTTCTCCGCACGCCGACTCTTCAATCATAAAAAGTAAAAGCAAGTACAATAAAATAAGCTGCCTATGCTATCGATCTCGTATAATTTTGAAAGTTTATCCAAAAACTGTTTGTAGAGTTTTCCGCAGGTACAATCTACAAAGTATGATTTTTTCCGAGATACTCGACGATAAACAGCTCGGCGCGTATAATTCGTATAACTCTCTTTCTCTCTCCCTCTCTCTCCAAATCAAAGTCTGTAATGTGCTGTGTCCGACTCCACCGAGTGTTCGTGCATTTTTGTTTGTGCTCACCGCGAGACGAACCGAGATCGTTGTCTCGTCGCTCCTCTGGCGAGCCGGGGGGCACCGCTGTCCCACCCAAGGAGAGGCGATTAATTAGCCGCGCGTGCCTCGCGCGGTTCGTCATTGCCGTCGTCGTCGTCGTCTTCGTGGTTTTACGTGCGACGACCGGCGACGACTGGACCGATCTGTGAGCCCTGATGCTGACAGGCTCGCGCCAACAGTAGCCCCGGCCCTCGTCGTCGGCGTCCTGGCCCTCTTCGTCTAATATCCATATAATAAAAGCGACGCGGAGCCCGCAGTACGCCCGGAGATAATGCAAGCAAAAGAGCACACGTAATTCTGTGTATGTATATATCGACATTGTATAGACATTCTTACAAGATATCTTTAACGTATGGCGTGCATCAAGTAGTAGTAATTTTCAGACATTCGGTACTTATGTATCGAGATAAATAAATTTGCGGGCGTTCTCATTTTTTCTCACATATATATCGATATTCAATTTTAAGCAATAATAGTTTCACTTCACCTCAAATATGTATAAGAGGTCTTTTCCAAAAGTATCGCGATCTTTTAATTTACGCGGGAAATGTACGGGGCATTCAAAATGTAGATTTCCCTAGTTTGGCGTTTCTCTCAGACGCCATCTAGCGGAACTGAGTTGATCATAGTTTCAGTTTGTAGGTTCTACCTTGGGTTCTACCGATAAGAGCGGAATAGGTTTTTGTGGTCATGAACAATTTTCAGCAGTATACGAGCTCGACAATCATAGAGCTTCCAGTGCAAGGCGGGTCCGATTGTGAATTACGTGCGGTTTCTGTTTTTTAACTGTAAAAGGGTTAAACGATAATCAGATTCACGGTCAATTAGCGATCATTTATGGTTAAAACTGTGTGAGTGTGTAGTTAGTGCAAAGATGGTGCGCAGATTTTATCGAAAGTCGCACAGAAGCGCCACACACCAGCGGTCGAAAAAATTATTGAAGAGGACAGATGATGGACTATTGATGATATTTTGCAAATTATGTCTCCTGCATATCAAATTCACCGAACTTCAAACCATATAATATTGTCGGAGAAGCTTAATTACATTACAGTTTATCCAAGATAGGTCCTAAAAAGTCGTTAAATAGTGGATCCAAAAACAAGACACGCCATTTTTTTAAAGAAAGGTTTGTTTAAGATTGCAAACAGATACAAAAACTTTATTGAAGTCCAAAACCAATACATAGAAAAATACTTTGAGAGTAAAGGAATAAAGTCAAATTATTTTTATAGCCTAAAAATAGTGTTTTATGTTTTTCTAAACGCAGGGAAACTTATTTTTTGAATACTCCTCGTACATGTGATTTTTTGTGATGTTATGTTGCTATATACTCATATCCTCCTTGCTCGTACCGATAAAGTTTAACATAATTTTACTTGGCCATGTTTTGGCTCGTATTCGCTTTTCGCCCATTCAAAAAAAGTAATCGAAGAATCAAAAAATAAAGTCCACGGATGCATTCCGAAGCTATATCTTGGGCAAAAGAAATGCTTATTGGCGTTAGAAAAAGTTGTCACAGGGCGAAGAAAATACGAATAACTGACAATAGATGAAATCATTGAAGTGAAGAAAATAGTATTGCTCAGTTGTCGAATTGCCGTTAGAGAAGTTACTGAGGAGATAAGCATATCGATCGATATTCGATTTTTACCAACGGTTTGATGATGAGAGAAGCCGCTAAGAAATTCGCGTCGAACTTGCTCAGTGTCTGGACCAAAATCAGAAACTCGTTATCGTTGCTTAAAAAATATTATACTTTGTGTGGGACGATTCCCAATTTACTTAAGAAAGACATAACATTGTTTTGGTTTGCTTAGCGATTTCACCAATAGTAAAAACGTGGTGTATCATGAATTCTTGATACAGAGTATAGCGGTCAATAAAGACTACCAAGTTTATGCGAAATTTGCGCGAAGTAATCCACCAAAAATGCTTACATTTTTGAAAGAATAAAACATTGTTTTTGAGTCATGATAATCCTAAAACTGCTCGAGCATCGCTTGCTTGTTCAAGAGTTTTGAGCCACAAATAACACACCAATGATGCCGCAACCGTCTTTTCCTAAGCCTCGCCTTCTGTGACTTTTTCTTGTTTCCGAAATGAAAGAAAATCACGAAATGACGACGTGACTGACATCAAGATTTAAATAAGAAGACGGCATCAAAGGAAAAACTGAATAAGAACACAAACAATTATGTTCTAAAGTGTTTCGAGGATTAGAAAATTACAGGATAAAAAGGATACAAAACTAAAAATTAGAAAGGGAATAAACTAGATATTCATGAATACACAGATAAATTATTTAAAAAAAATCCACGTTACTTTTTTGAATGATCTCGTGTATATGAAAGTGAGGATTTAAAAAAAATTTGGCAGAAGTATACAATAACCTATGAGAATTTCTTTGAAGGGAACATGTACACATATTCATTAAAACAAATAAGTAATTTTGGAAGAAAAAAAACATAGTTTTTAGAAAAAATTTTTTAACAACTTTATCATATTTCTGATGAATATCGATTAGAAATTGGACGCAACTGCTAAATAATATTATAAAATTTCTTTATAACAAATTGACGAAATTCTCGTGTATTATTAAGATGAAATTAAATTATTGTTTCTTTACATCATTAAAAATTTTTTTTATTCAAGTGGCCCGCAATAGATTAAATTGAAAAAAGTGTGAGTTTCGAACGATTTTTTTTTGTAATATTATACATAGGTTCCTCTAAGGAAACTAATGAAAAATTAAGATATGTCGAATAACGTGGAACCCACGATTCCAACCATAATGACCCTATTCGATGTCCGAAATATTCGTCATAAACAAGACTACAGATATTAAAAAATCTTTACTCCCCTCGGAAAGAAATTTAGCATTTTACAAAAAATACTATAATTTATGAAAATTAGCAGACTTGTGAGAAAAATTAGCAAAAATTATCACTTTTTATAATACATGTGATAATTTATATAGTTTTTTAATTTTATAAAATATAGTGTATAGTAAATTTTCTTACACATAGTGAATCAGTTTCCTCGTTCCTTCAAATTTTTGTTAAATTATTAATTTGCGCTCAAAAGTGCAAATTTTAAATGTCTTCTCCTGAAGTCTTTCAAGTTATCAGTTATACATATTAATTGCAATATCTTAATTAAGTATATAACATATATTATATAACATAATATATTCAGTACATCCAATATGATATATAGGCATCTTAATTAAGAAATTTTATCTATCAAAATAATTTTACTACTTAAGATAATCGCGAACTAGAAAATATCTAGAAAATAACACTTTGTATAAAATTAAAGTTTTTTTTGTCTATTTCTGATTTGGGAATTTTATATAAATAATTTTTTCTACAAATCGTATAATTAAACAATATTTTACAAAGTTTGTTTCCATTATTTTGTACGAATCGCCTGTTTAAATATATTCTTGAAATATTTAAATGAAACGTTTACAAGTAAAAAATGTTTCAAATAAAAATTTAGGGAATTAATATAAATTAATATTAACATTTAAAAAAATGATAATCATAATAAAAGCAAGTTAGCATGCGCAATAGTGCAGTAAATTACTAAGTATTATTAAGTACACATGAGTTGGTTTTATAATTATTAATCTATAATACATTAACAGCACAGAATTCTGCATAATTTTAAATTAAGCTATAACTTAATATTTTTTTGAAAATAGATGAATAAACAAAGAAAAAAGACCTATTATCAGTATTTTACGGATTCTCAAGATATATTGGCAAATGGTAAAATTTTCATTCAGCAAGTTTAATTAAATTGGATAATAATAATAACATCTACATTTCTAAACATTACATAAACATAAATTTATTTTTAACGTAAACGAGTTTTTAGAACAGAAAATCAATTTGCTAAACAATTTTATTCAGAGAGATTTCAATATAGATATCATCACCAATAATAGTGAACGTTAAGATATCTTAAATAATTTTTTTGAAAAAGGATACTAAATTCAGAAAAAATGACAAGACCGCTTGACTATAATAGAAAATGATCATGCATTGATAATATATTTATTAAAAAGAAGCTACATTATATAATATATCAATAAATATTAATATGTATCAATTTCATATAATTCAATAAACACGTGGTTATTGAAAGAATAACCTTAAAGCCCTTGAATTAATAATTATAGACGTATTTTTTATTTATATAAAATTTACTTAGTACAAATAATATTAGATTCTAAATAATTTGCATGGACTTAAGTTTTTAAAATTGTAGTTAAATGGAAATTAACATACTTAATTTAAATATGTTTCTATGATAAAAAAAGAGTATATATATATATATATATATATATATATATATATATATATATATATAGAAAAGAAATAAAAATTAATATATTTTTAAATTATTTTAATTAGAAGTTAAGTTACTAACTCGAAACAATTGAAAAAAACTCAAAAATAACAATCAGTTACACAATATGGGCAAAGGGGTATTAAGACTAGTTTCACACGATAGAGCAGGTATTTACAAAACAAAAAAATTATTAAAAAGGAAAATAATCAAAAATTTTTAAGATAATTTTTAGAATTTAATTTTTATAATTTTCTTTATTCTACGTGTAACTAATTTATTTATTTTTGAAATACTTAAAAAAATAAATCACTAATAAAATTAATAAAATATCTATGTTCAAACATAAAAAATAATTTACACGTATCTAAACGAACGAATAATACATATTTGTTTCGATTTTTACGATATGACAAAAGAATACAATATTTGATATAGGGCTCACTATAAGATGTAGTTTTTTTATTTGCTTTAAATTATTATTAAACCTTTGTGATATTATTTAATACTACTTTTTTCATATTTTCATTCTTCTGAAGGTGTACATATAAAGAAAAATTGCAATCGATCTCATAGAACTTCCACTTATTTGATTATTGTATGATTGAAACGTCTAAATTATACAAAATAAATATTAGAAAAGTGCAAAAGAAAGAACAAGAAAGAGATTTCATTAATAAACATTGTAAAATTCAACAGTAATATCTACAGAAATGATATTAGATATAATAATAAAAAAGGAAAACGAAGAAAAGTGAAGATAGTATAATTACTAGAAGTACATACAGAAATATATAATATTTTCATGAATAAAAGAAAGACAATAAAAATGGTTATAGAAACACTAAAAAAAGTAATTTAAGAAGTACAACATTTATTTTAGTTAGCATACAATTATCAAAATTTAAAAAAATAATTTTTTACGGCATACATAATATTCAAACAAGAAAAAAAGATAAGATTACATAAAAGTACCAAGAGTAACTGAGAAAAATTCACATATTGTAGCTATTAAAGGTAATAATAAAATATTAAGAATAAATTTAAAAAATAGTTTGTAACCTACTCTTAAGTAATTAATTATTGATAAAAACTTAATATTGAACAAATAAATTGCAAAGTTAGTATATGCGAAAATATATTTTACACGAATGACAGAAACAAAGAAATATCTAATACAGAAAACAAAATTATAATTCTTTTTGGCAGGCAGCAAATAATTATAACAACAGTTAATAGTAAATACATTACTGTAAATCTGCATAAATGAAATACAAATATACTTTCTACATTGAGTTTAAATAAATAAATAAGTACATAAACAACTTCTTGATTATTTTATACATAATTATGTGTAATCCTTCATATATATATATATATATATATATATATATATATATATATATATATAAATTTTTTTAATGATTAACATGTTTATTGAAACTAGCAATAACGAATCGTTAATTAGCAGTAGAAGTCATATACAATGGTCGTGTGTATTTTTTAAAGTTATAAATATTTTTTGTGCCTTGCGCCAATGTTTATCACCTAACGAGAAAACGTTAATTCGACTCTCGCTTGATGGTCGTGGAAATTCAGAGCACGGGCGGACAATTTGACCATAATGTATCGAACAATGGATGGAGGCTTGTCGATCGCGTCGGGCACCTATTTTTTGCTTTAGAAATTTTGACAACGATATTTATATTTATAAACAACTATATGGTGCCTCTTTTTATTCTTCTCATTATGCTCAATAGACTTCCCGCTCGTCTCAATTTCCAAGTCTCTCGATCGAGAGCTGAATATATCGTTTACTCATTGGTCGACGAACAATTGGTACGTAGCATAAAAACTATTTCCCGCACTCGGGGCGCAAAATACGATTTTCTGCAGCTGTCTAGAGGGAGCAAAATACTACTTTTCCTCTCTAGGGAGGAAAAGTATTTATGGTCGCTTACCGATCAATCAGAAAGCAGAATTTTACTTTTCCTGTAGTCAGGTAGGATTCTCAGTTTTCCGTGCCGGTGTAGCATCTGGAATATACGATGTTTAGACTTACGAGTATATGCGCCAGTCGACCGCGGGCTCGACCTTTTTTTTGCACTTTGAGTTAGGTATTCAAAATTTTTAAATAAAATAATATTTATATTCTATCTGAAATTTATTATAAAAATTCTTATGTCTTAAGAATTAAAAATTATCTATATCTTTTTTTAATTAGTTTGAATTTTAAATTCTATTTATTATGCTATTAAATTTTTTAAAATTTTAATTTGAGCGTAGATTATTAACAAACATATAATCTTCAATTGATTAGTCTTATTTATTTATAGAAAAGGGGAGCTCCGCCCAATCCCCTGCGGGGGTTTCAACTCCTGCATCCCCACCACCCAATTCTACATCTCTTCTTATCGTACTTTATCAACTTCCAAATAAGAGGAAATTGTTTAATTTAATTTTATTCAATTCAAGTAAAGTGCAGTTATAACCTTAAGAGAAAACCGATAATATTTTTTTTTTCAAACCCAACAAATTAGATGTTATGTTAGGGCAACTTATTTCAGAGCGAGTATCATTTGGACCCTTAGATTTTATACCTGCTCGCTCTATCTAAGCATGATTAACATATAGGGGGGGGTTTGACATTTTTTAATTTTGTGAGTTTGCCGTTCAATTTTTGTGCATTTCTTTGAGAAAGAAAAAGCGCCCTCGTATGGGAAAATAGTATGTGACAGACGGGAGTAAACGCGTTTTCGGACTCGGGTAATTTGACGCCTTCGCTTCGCTTGGGCAGGCAAACATACCCTAGTCGGAAAACGCCTATTTTGCTCCCTTGTGTCACAATGTACTATTGCCACTTTCCAAAATGCATACAACCTGTGTATACGACCACCCCTGCTCGTCACCGATCGGTTAGTGCGAATAATCATATTTGGGACACCCTGTATATATATACCGTGTTCCGGAAAAGACTCGCCAGCCTAAATGAATGGGATGAATCAAGACGCATCTTCATATTTAAAAATTAACGTAAACATCTGTGTAAAAACTTGTCCCACTTTCTATTATAAATCAACTTTGCGTTTCTGTAATACATATTTTTTTACGTAGATGAGTATGATTAATTTTCTCCTATGACAATAATTGATCTTCGAAAATTCTGATAATTATTACTCATATACTCTAGATGTAAATATTTGATTCGAACTATCACGTGTTAACAATATCCGATTGTATAGAAAAGTAGTAGAAAAATATCTTTTATAATGACACAATGATTAAACCAAGCATAAACTTTGGTACGAGTAACAGTTATTAATATTAAAAAATAATAATAAATTTATGTTATTATTTATTACCATCTCGTACATCCCCGGCCTCGATTTCATTGAGATCGTTAGCCAAAGAATCCAGACCCTCGTTCTCCGATCGGGCTTTAGTTGCCGGGACATCGGGCTTCGTTCGCCAGCCACCGCGCACGTAGTTGTTAAGATTGGAACTGGGATCGGACAATCTACGTTGATGCCGATACATGAACAATTCTTCGGCGTCGTCCCAATCGGCGTCCCAGAGGGCATCCGTGACACAGTAGCCCGGCTCCGAGGTCGGCGTCTCGGCGCCTGAACCTTTTGGCTTCGTGACTGCCATTTCCGCATGCCCCTTGCCTATATAATAAATATTCCTATTCTGTAATCATCGTTCTTTAAATTACTTTTCTTCTTATCCGTACTTAACAATCATATTTATGAACGCAATGTACAGTAAACTGGGTCTGGGACTCTCCTTCGAACCCTAAGGTGCTCAAACTTTTTCGAAGAGTTCGAGCCGCTCGAAACTTGCAATAAGCTCGATCTGATCAAATTTTTTGAGATTTGGATCGTTCAATATGACCGAAAAATTTGAACGTATGTGTGTCAAAATGCAGTATACAAAACAATTAAAACTGGAGAACTGTTGATATTCGAACATTTGATGAGCTGAAGTATTTTTAAGATTCGAACGACTCGAACGTTTGTTCGAGTTGGTCGAACATCACAAAAGTTCACAACGTTATAATAAACTTATTATAATTTTATTAAGTTGAAAATAACGACAATCATCTTCGAATTGAAATAAGAAAAAAATTATATCAATTTTACCGGGTTTTCTTATTGATAGATGACACAGTTAATAAACAGATTACATCAGCATCGCTCAATTAAATCGCATCGAGTTTGCTCATACATCTGTTTATTTATCATTTTTTAACGGACTAGAGGCACATACCGAGCACATTGACCGCCACTAAAAAGCCCGTAGATACAATTTTTTAAGTGCTTTCAACACACTCGGTTGATTTGAATAGAACTAGGATTATCCAGTAAAGTTTAGCGTTTAACGATAGTAAACAACCCGACGCCTTTAACGCCCGAACTAGAGACATAGCTCTTATTCTGATATTACGTACGATATGTATATTGTAAACTTCAGCTGTTGCATACTGCATTGATCATTATACCATTATTATAATAGCGTTATTATTTAGTAAATGTATTAGTTCAGACATATTCAACACAATTCATAAAAACATACCTTGGGGACCTTTCATTCTAACGAATTCCACTCTTTGAGACGTAGCACCGGAAAAAAGACCGAACGTCATTCGCTGTGCCATTTTTGTACTGAGACTAGACTGAATAAAATACGAAAGCGTTAATCTTCAATTTAATAAGCTTCATTGTAAAAATCTTTTGAAACTTACTCGAGCGTCGTAAACCTTTTTGAGCGCATCGTAACGGATAGAACCTAGGAAAATAACGCCTTGAATGGCGCCCTCTCTATCAGACGCCACTAGCTCTACGCAAACCATTTCTCCATCCCTGACTAGAATATCACAGAAAACCTCGTCGAAGTTATCCACCATAAAGCATATGTGAGGATAGGTCATCTCTTCAAGATCGCCTTTTGTATCCATACGTCGACGACTCGGGCTGGCATATACTTTTTGGGAATGCCTTCTTAGCACCTGTGCCCATAAGAATTCAAGCTTTAGCATTTCATAGCAGATGACATTAAGAGAAATCATGCGCGAGTTGAGAAAACTTTAAGCGTTAGCGATAGAAAATAAATACAGGCAGTTTTTATATTATTATTATTGCGTTAGAAATAATTAAAAAGATTTAAAAAATCTGAAAATACTTATTTTACCAAAAAGTTATCGCAATTATTATGTGAAAATTTTAAATAATAATAAAGGTTATTCGAGATAATTTATTTTTCTTAAGACCAATATATTATTCGTAATATGGCATATTATTTATTATCTCGCACTCACTTGCAATTCTTTCGGGCTTGTTCTTGTGCAGATTGCAAGAGTTAATGTGTAATCAAATTGGTGCACGACTAGATTTAAGTAAACCGTCTCTTCCCAGTCAACGTCCGGATCGCCAATTGGAAGTTTCTTACTGTCCTTTCGAAATACATCGACCTCCGTTTCGAATTTGGGCAGGTATCTGGAGGAAGTTTTTATGTGTTTTTTGCGCACGAAGAACAGCAGGTCATCGCCGTCGATTGCGCGTTCCGCTTCAAAAAGGAAGTGTCGAACGAACAAATCCGTCCAATACGTTGTACCTTGCAGCATAACAAATCCTGAATCTGAAATTAAGTTAATAGGGCTTTTCAAATATTTAGCACAAATATATTCCTTTTTTGTTTCTATCAAATTTATTAGTCATCAGATTAAAAAGTGCAGATATATCAGGATGAACATTATGGTTTATTTGCTAAAATAATGTTTGTACAGTTTATTTTGAGAAGTGGTTCAAAATAATTTTTGT
This sequence comes from Sycobia sp. Sy_11, assembly GCA_018907035.1. Classification (NCBI taxonomy): domain Eukaryota; kingdom Metazoa; phylum Arthropoda; class Insecta; order Hymenoptera; family Epichrysomallidae; genus Sycobia; species Sycobia sp. Sy_11. Next base: position 2,060,978 of record JACCIC010000094.1, read on the forward strand.
TTCAAATCAAGTATGGAATTTTTAAATGCCCGAATTTTTCCGCAACTTTATTAACTACTCTATATAAGGGACTATTGCTTGATTCTCTACAATGAGCAAATTTAATTTACCGTGTATATATATATATATATATATATATATATATATATATATATATATATTTATTTATTTAAGGTTTCGATGCAGATTCAAAATGGAAATTCATAATATATTTCATATATTCTGAAAAATGAATCGATGTTAATTAGTTATGCCGTCAAGACATTTAGCGCAATCAATGAACTTAATATTGCAAGATTAATCGGCGTAATTAAAAATGTCGAGAAGTATAGTGATTACTTGTTAGATTATACAAATGACAGTTTAGATTATTTGACGCTCTTCGCGCAGGCGCATAAGTGTAAGATCATTGCACTAATACTTATATATTTATGTTTAATGAAGCAGTAATAAAGAATTTATTACTAAGGTAATATCCGTTTGAAATAAAAAAAATACGAAAGCGCTCTGAAAATATTGAATCTATTTAAAGAGATTAGGAGATTATACATTGAGTGCCTGATTTGAATAGTGCGATCTTGGATTCGTGCGGCGAAATAGAGCGAATACTCGCTGATTTAATATAGCAAAAATGTTGTTTCTTTTGAGCGTTGGCCTGATAAAATCAATCTGGCATTCGCATCTTTGGAATACAAAGAAAATCAGCAAGTTCTCGAACTATAGGAATAAACCTGTAGTAAATCGAATTTATAAAAATCCCCTTGCATTCATACGTTACATATCTACTTCCGAAATTAATTTTATTGATCCAATCGCTCATTGTTTTTTTTATAGTATATTTAATTTACATCGATTATTTATTTTATTCTGAAAAAAGTTCCTTATATTTTATGAATATCATAGATTATAATAAAGATATTTTATTTCATAACGTAGTTTTTAAAGCCAGCATTTATAAGCTAGAACTTTTAATAATTCAATTTCCAAACTTTCTTAAATCTCGCGGATATAAGATTGAGATTTCGATTAATTCGGCAATGATAATTTAGAGTTTATGAGATAATTTGCAATTTAAAAAAGTGACCGAGTGATAGAATTAGAATGAAATATTTACTTATTATACGCGGACAATATTAAAATCATCGAGTGACGTTACAAGATAAATTCGTCTTTCAGATCCAGGGAGTGCAATGCAAAAGGTGAAGATGTATCAATGAATAAACAATATTGTATTCTTGTCTCTCGCTTTTACTTTTATGAGCTTTCTCGAACAATTTTATCGTAATAAAGAAGGGTACGTACCGTCTTTGAGCAGTTGCCGCATCTCCTTTGTCCGTTGAAAATTAATTTCTTCGAGTAGCTGTTCGAGCATCGTCGGCGATTTTCCGAGGCCAGCGGAGCCACCGATCAAGCTCGCCATTTTTCCCCGTTAATTTTTCTATTCCTCCGCTCTCCCTTGACTTTTCACTCCCTTCGCTTGCGTTACAACGCGTGGCTTATCAACCTTTTCACCTCTCATCGTTCGTTGTACAGTGCGGGCGCTCCATTATTTCCATTATAAACTGCCGTGTCTCGCCGTCTGCTACACCGCCGTGTATTAAGAAGCGCTGCTGACGATGCTTCTGACATATGCGTGTGTGTGTGTGTGTGTGTGTGTGTGTGTGTGTCGCACGTTTACTTATCTCGAGCGCGTTCGGCGGGGGCGAGGCATTGTCTTCGTGCAATGCATATTTTCGCCGCGGATGAGTAGCAAAGCAACGAACTCGATCGAGTAATGTGCATCTGATGGATCTTAAATATTGTACGCCGAACGAACTATATATTTCGGCTCCCCTCCTCGTTACGCATAAAGAGGGCAACGGGGCCCCTCCGTTGTGTTTATATGCGCGCGATCCGGCTGCTCGGCCGATTACATGGACAGGGGGGAGGGCATATATCGCACTGTTCAGGTTATATTATGCGATCGATAGTTCAGCGCCTGCGTGTTGTGTACGCGCGTTATATATATATATATATATATATATATATATATATATATATATATATATATATATTACATTACGATGCGCTTGCAAACAGCCCGGGAAACTTTGAATTTTTCGATAATTCACGCTATAAATTGGCAACCGATGGTGTTCCTGTTTGTCTTTTTTTTTGTTTTTAATAATATTTATCACAATTTTTGCGTCTTATGAATTATAATTAAAATGACCAAATATGTGTTAGAAAAGCGTGAGTTTTCAAGTATTTGACAAAAAGGATCTAGCTCTTTTACGCGATTAAGCCAACTTTCAAGATTTTTACTTTCTAAGAAGTGCCTGAGAAAAAATCACGATATCGCTAAGAAATTTCTTTCGATAGCTTAGTAAGATTTCCAAAAATTATAATAGTAAATACACTATTAAAAAATTAAAGCTATATGTATGAAATATAATAGACGAAGTGAGATAATAGTTCATCGAGGATTAAATCGTTCAATTGGGAACTTTTCATTTTAATTATAGTAAAAAGTTACATATTAAATGGATTTCCAATTGCTCTGGCGTCAATTATGTATCCCTCAAATATTGCTATAAATATCGCGATCCATTTCGGTCATCACGAAAGGTTTGCATATGTTGAATAGAGTCGAATATTTATAAGAACCATAATGTTTGTAAATCACTCGAAACCTCATATTCACAACGTTACGATGATTTTTCAGCCGTTGCATGTCAAATCTCGTTCAGTATTTGTCTGCGCAAATTAATTATCAATCTCGTGTGACTATTACCTCCCTCGCTTCTCTGACGCTCGAGCTGTCTCGCGAGGTTAATTATTAATTTTCATGCCAGTCACGAAATCTACCGTTTGGGTCTATGCGAAAAATTTGAAATATCGTCAATTGAATAATATTCTATCTACAAACAGTGCAGGCTTTAAGGGGAAACGGGCGAACCTGGGCGTCGCCCAAGGGCGCACAATAAGCCCAGAGGGGCGCCAAGCAATGTAGGGCGCCGTATAATACAGAGAGCCAAGCACGGCGCGGCGCGGCGCGGCGCCAAGCAATGTAAGACGCCATATAGATGAGTTTACTGTCGACGAACTTGCGATATCGTTCGGGAAAAAATTTGAAAGATAATTTTTTAAGTCTCCATTACACTGTAGCTATAATATAAATTCAACTAATGAACGGATTCAATTATTAGGCAATCGTCCGCATATTTGAAATTTTTTTATACAGTTTAAATAATTTAGCTAGAACAGAATAAGCTATTAAAACTTTTTACAACGAAGTTACAACATAAGTCGGTAGTACATTCAAGATCTTAATCGACTGATGCGATGCTTTGCAATCAATTCTTAAGTATCAAATACTTTATAAATATTTAATAAAAGATTTAAAGATTTATGTGACCTATATTCGATTAATTGTTTCCGTGATTGTAGCAAAGTGCGAACGACATTTGATCAAGATTAACGGCGTCTGATGAAGATAGAATTTCAAGTTGAGAAAATTTAAGTTATAAAGAACTAAGAAAAAAATTTCTCACCAAGAAATATGGAACGTTCATTTTGTATACAATAATATATTAAAATAATAGATCGACGCCTATAGGTGGAGCTGGGAAATCGTAACTCGCGAGATCGGCAAAGTTAATAATTATCAATTGCCTGTTAATAACTAAATGTGTTGCTTATGTTAATAAAATTTTAACTGAAATTTTAATATAAAGTAATGGATACAAACTTTAGATATCAAAAAATTAAAATAATTTATAATTTTACGATAATAATTTGAATTTGCAAGTTATACTATTCTGTCTTGCGTATATATAATTAAACGGTTCTGTAATAGGGAACTTTTAAAGAATAATCTTAAAACACAGTTCAATAAAAAAAGTGCTGAGAAAACCAGAATGTTGTCTATGCGAGTAAATTAATAGAATTTTGCGGGACGAGGCGAAGACGGTCCTCCTATCGTCAGAAAAACGTCTAAGGATCGTAAACAAGGTTAACTATACATTAATTATATCCGTTGTATACAGTACTTTCGAGTCGATCTCTAACGCGTGATCGATAGCTGTGTTCCAAGATTTTTCTTGGTAAGAAAGAAGATTATAAATCTCCCATTCCATGGGAAACTGAGAGATGACGACTAGCAGTCAGTTTTGGCAATATGCTCTCTAACCAGTCATCGGCGAACCACGAAAGAGTCGAAACGTGTCGCCTACAACATTATAGTCTTTTCAGCGATATTTACTTGTATTATCTTTGATTTTTAATATTCCAGTCAATCGCTCAAATAAAAGTTTTTTGGTTTTAATTAACATTATTCTCTGTTGTACCGGATTAATTTTCGATAGAACGATGCATAGGGAGGACGCGGTAAAGCAGGAAATAGAAGCTTCCAGATCACAGAATAAAGATCATCGCGTAAGAGGCTTGCGCCAGTAAACAAACGCGTTGCGAATTCGAGTACTTTCAATACACTCATCAGTAACTGGAAGTTATCCCACTGATGGATTGTGATTGTTTATTGTCATAAATTTTCTTAGCACTGTAGAATCCTGGGCGAATCCGGAACGTGCGTAAGACAGGGCTTAGACCTTAAGTACGAGGTTGAGAGGTGAGAAAAATAGATGTTTCAAGGAAACGTCATAAAGCGAAGATATTGGCGGATATTAGCTCGCTCATCCCTAATCTGTGACGGAAGAAAGTTTAATACAAATAAAAATAAGTTAGATGTACTCTGACAATATACAACTTTTGAAAAAATACAATCTCGACCCATCGTGAAAGTAATAACTAATAAACTAGGCAGAATAGATAACTTCCCTTATAAATGCCAGATTCGCAAATCCTTTTTTATTCTCCCTCTCGCTCCTCTGATCGCCAGTTTCTTTTTTCTCGTAGTACGAGAAAAAAGTGTCGCGCAATAACGTATTAGATCTTCCAATGAGTTGCGATTTCAGCTCAGTTCTTGGATGTAAGCTGGAAATTCCATAACTATGTACTGTCTCGATTATATTTAATTTTAGTTATTATGATGAAATAATATAATAACGTATATTTAGTATTTAACACTATAATTGATTATATTCGAAGTATAATTAATATGTAAGTAGCTAACTGTTTTATTTAAATTACAGAACAACTTGTATCAATACGTATACTTCTCATTCGCTTCTTATTTAAACTTTTCCTCTATTCAAAAGTATTTTTTAAATGCAAAGAAAATTAGAAGATCTGTAGAATATAGAGAGGCTGTTGAAGATTCATTTAAATATACTATATGTACATGATACTGACCTTCATTTGCAAATGAAATCATCGAGAATTTATCACATTTCAAAAGGATCTAAATTTAAGAAGAGAATTTTTATCATCTATTCTAGGATTTCCTTTTTAATTATTTAAAACATATAAATCAAGCGTAAATCTAATGCCGGTAAGTTATATCCACTTTTAATCCTAAAAGCTTCTAACCGAGAAATTTTTTCAAATAAATATATAAATTTTTTTTTTTAAAGATGTCTCTGACGCAAAGATGAGACAAATGGCTAAATGTAGATTCACCTGTAAGTAACTACATATCTCGTGGACATCAAATTATCGTTAAATTTTGAAAAGAATCATTCAAATATTTGTAGATAATGACTCATATATGTACTATAATTTTTAAATTCCATAAATTTTATCATCATTCATATTTTACAAATCATATCACCAGATTGATCAGGTGTTCTTATAAATGATATACTACCTAATGCTTCACAAAACATAATGTTAGTTCATAATGTAAGTAAATGGAAAAAAGCTTTATAAAGAAAATATAAATATTAAAAATTACTTTATTTTATTCAATTAGTAAAATCTTTTAAATATTTTTTAAAATTAATCCTTAAATAAATATCTATATATCCGTGGATTACGATTTTGCTGAAAGTGATTTGTAAATTGTTTTATAACTTTTTATGCATTACAGAAAATTAAATTATGAGAGAATTGACATTCTTAAAAAATTAGTAGTTTTTTTTTAAATAAGATTTGACATCAACTCTATATATATATATATATATATATATATATATATATATATATATATATATTTCCGAAAGTAAAATCAGAACGTTTAATGTCTAAAAACAAAGCTTATAGTTTTTTTTTACAAAAAGAATGACAAATTTCTTTGTTATTAACATTTATACAAAGAATATAACTTTTATGGCCATCATCAAAAAACTGCAAAATTTTCCATATTTTCAAGTTTTGCTCAATATATAAATGAGTGTTAAAAGTTAAAAAAAAAAGCTTGTTTTAAAAATCCAAATAATCGGTTGATTCATAAGTATGGCCTTAAAGAACAAGAATAATCATATGAAGATCAGTGTTATAAAAGTTTTTTTATATTATGCCAATTTTATACGGAGGGTATATCAAATCTTCAGACAAGACAAAACAACTCGAGAAATTAAAAATGCATTATAAAAAACGACCAAGACAAAAGATTTCTTCCGAAAAATCTAATGGCAACATTAGATTTAATCTTCACGCTGAGCTTGAGATCGTTTAAATGAATTATTTACAACTCTGAATTTCTATAATAATATTTATTTATTGATTTATTATTAGGACTGAGTGCATTTACTGAGACAAAAATCTATAACGAGCTCAGACTTCAGCCACGGAAAGGCCCGATAGAAATTGTTTGTAAAAAGTCGCACCCAAAAAGTTCGTTTGATTAAAATCGAAGTTACGATGTTGATTAGCCTATAGACTCATCCAGCAAAGTCGAGCATTTTCAATAGCCAACAAGTCGACGTCTTTATCGCCTGAGCCAACGTCTATTTTATGCATGTATACATTTTCTTAATAAATATTTCATATTTTTCCCTTAAAAACTACTTTAGGACATGTCGTCTGTTTTGATAAATAATTGTGCCATTCATTGGGTTTCCATTAATGATTGCATTTATAAATGGTGAATATACGGATACATTGGTATATTGACCGCAGATGACGGCATCGTTGCAGTTATCCTTGGCGGAGTTTGCCACTGCTACAATTTTGTTATTGATGACAACCGGACTACCATGATCATACTGTAAATATATATAATAATAAATCAAGTATTTTAAAGAACAGTTAAATGCTAAAGAAAACGAAATTCATAATTAATTCTTTGGATAGTTTTTTCTATTTATCTTCATGTTTAGAGTGTAATTTTTTTCTCAATATATAGTTTTTATCAAAATTTACTATTTGTACAATGTAATTATTTTTCACGAATTTTAGTTTTTGTTTCATGTATTTTTTTTTTTAATTTTAGATACTGAAAAAGTATCTCAATAAAATATAATTATTTGACTTGTTTATTTGTCATTAATCCTAACTAATTCTTTAATTATGGTCATTGTTAACATTCTCAAGCCATTCTAATATAATACGCCAATATAAAATGAGATCGACTATACAAGAACTATAATATATGCGTGTACTAGTAAAAAACGCGTTTATTTATAAGTATTATTGTATGCAACAATAGACTATTTTGTATGTTTAATACTAGTGATAATCGAAGATATCAATTTATAATAATTAAATGTAACATACATGTTGATAATTTATGAAATTCTGACTCATGATCTTAAAATATTATTAGTCCGAGCGTTGAAATTAATCTCAGTAATGTTAACAGAATGTTTTTTTCATAAATTTCTTGAAAGTATTGTAAAAATTTCATGATTCATTTTTTATAGACTTGATAAAGACCTTTTATTTAAAATCGAATCACCAATTCAATAAATAATAAAATATTTTATATAAATAGTAAATAACCCAACGTTATTATGCTTAGTAGTATTCTTGTATAAAGTACACCAAAGTTCTATTTCTAACTACATCGTTAGTACACAAAATTTAGCTTCCAGTATAAAAGAGTAAATCTTATAAAAATATATATAGAAACATAAAAATACTCACTTCACAAAATCCCGTAAAATACATAAAGGACGTTGATAATCCACACACTTTTCCATAGCGCATTATAGGATTGTTCCAAAGGGAGAAACTCCTATAATTTGAAATACGAAGACTGAAATACCTAAGTAGTTCGTCCGAGCTCCCAGCTACCCTTATGATTCTTCCATGTTCGAAGCTGTACTGCATTGCAAGCCAGTTATAGCCATGTCCTGCTATTCTGCCTATCTGTCCCGAAAATGATTCACCGGCATGTGGTATATCCAATATACTTAAGTGTGGATTACTAGTAATATTTAATGGTTCTTCTAGCTATAAAATGGTTACAATATTGTTCAAGAATGTGTATGTATAGATATATATATATATATATATATATATATATATATATATATATATATATATAATCATAGTAAGTTGTTTACAATATCGTTAAATTTTTGCTACAAATTCACATGGAACAAGTGAATTATTTATTATTGTTACATTTATTGTTATATATCTTTGCAATTTAGCATAAGCTAAAGGTTTTATATTATAGTTTTTGCAGTTATCATGTTTATAATATATATTTTATAAAAGATTTATAGTTCATTTATTCTGTAAATATATAAATCAAATGAATCATTAACTGCTCTAACGTAATTATTTACTATCACAAAGATTATAGATTGTATTAATATTGCTTGAGTTATTAACTTATGGTTAGAAATTAACTTACAATTAGAAGCGCTGTGATAGGTTAAAATTATTAAATGTTTTATTACAGTGTATCTTAAAAATAAAGTATTGTTTAAGTCTGTTATTCATTTGAAACATCTTAACATTGTAAAAGTATTTAAATATAACCAAATGTATAACATTTTTGATATCTTTGGTTGATTTGGAAACAATTAAAAATTAACTATAATTTTAAACAATGTTACATATATTTATTTTTCGACTGAAGCGAAAACTACAGGTCAGCTATAAGAATAAAATATTCTTATGGCGACCTACACATTCAGGATAAACAGATAATACAATTTTTGATCATGTTACATATTTTTTTCTTAGGTTTTCAGTCGGTGATTGCATTTATATAGCCTCACGCTTTGCTGTGTCTTCAAAGATTAAATATATTTGACATTATTTACAATTTTGATTTATTTTGAAACGTCGTCAAAGTAACAAAGGATTTGAAAAACCTAATACAATTTGGTTGATAAAGTTTTCTTATAATAGATTTAGTTCTTACTTTTTATTTCAATTTTGTATATACTTTTAATTTAAGTTTATTTATAATTTTCTATTTTATTTAATCATATTTATAATTTATTAGTTGCGCAACTAAATTTTCGCCGTTTTCCAATAGATCCGTTTTACGATAGAGGCTACTCGACTTTGCAATATTCAAACTATTATTAACCTAGCTGAAATGTCCAGTTAACAAAATGCGAAGAGTGCCAAGTTGTGACATTGTATGTACCCCACCCCCTCCCCCGACCGTGAAAATCTAAAATACGATCATGTAGAGGCTTCAAAAAGTGTCTAATGCAACTTGAAATTCCTAATTTTCGCAGCGGCTATGCCTCGGATTAGTTACACGGCCTCCGTGAATTATTGAATCTGCCCTAAAATTAAGAAACCACCATCTGTGGGTAGAAGAAGATCGAGGCTTGGGCACATTTCAGAGAGATGTCTCTGTCTAGCCCAAGAATGAATTAGATCACGCTGTGATTTATACCGTTGGGACAGATTTAGAATGGTATCACTTCTACGAACAAGCTTGTCCGAAGTTGCGTATAAAATATAATGAAAGTAAACTTTAGTGGCTTGTGTTTCACGTAAAATACATCGCATAACACGTGTATCTTATCTAATTTCTAGCAAAACCACTGCTAAGCGAAAAAACTTGAAAAAATTAACGAGCAACAAGATCCTGTTGCATTTAACTCTCATCTGGCCCACGTAAATACTTTTGTTTTTTTATATTGTGTGTGTTCGTGTGTGACTCGGTGTGTGTGTGTGTGTGTGTGTGTCTTTCATTTCCTTTCATTCACAAAACGACTACTTAAGCATATTGAGAGTTTCAAAAAGTTTACAGAGAGGCTAATGTACGTAAAACAACGTACCAAGATTGATTTCGTCATTTCAAAGATGATAAGTTAGATGTTGTAGACTGTCCCCGTCAAGAAAAGCCAAAAATTTTTTTTTAATAATTTCTTTTACATTTTATACGGTGAACAATGGCAAAAGTTATTTAAATTTTTTACTCGGTTCTTGACAGTAACCAGGGAGGGATATCAGAAACATATGTTAAGATTATAGGCAAAAAATAATGACAGAACAAAAGTTTCATATCAGTGTACAAAAGAATTCAACAAAGATTTTTATATCAAAACGCTGTAGAATAATTGCAAGTCGTAGAGGACTGATATTTTGTTAAACGAAATGGACAGAGTTAAGTTTTAATTCTGCGTTATTTTATAGTTTAAGAAGCGTTTATTGAATTCTGTGTTCAATACTAAAATTTACACGTTTTTTAATTCAAAATATCTACAATATATAGGTCGCACGTTATGTGGTTCTATACAAACCAAATTTAATGAATTTAAGAGAAAAAAAAGATTATTTTGGTCGATTTTTGACGAATCCATAGCGTTACGAAAAACGATTCAATTAGAGACTGATTTAGTGAAGTCATTTTTTGTGGAATTTTTTTTCAAATATTATATTTGCATACACATGTACATTAAATGACATAATGTTTCCATACTTCTTCTTAATGATCATATCATAATCAAGGATAAAAAAGTTAATAAGTAGAATTTCCCGTGAGCTTGATAGGAAAATAAGCCAATGCCCTGTTAAATCATACTTTTAACCCTTTGTGCACCATCGGCTCGACAGATTATTCAAACAGCGAATGTTGTGCAGAGCATTAGTTGGGAGCAGGTCTACGTTATTTATTATAGACTGTTTAAGGCGAGCAAAACCTTTACTGTTATAATATCGAACTTAATTGATGCAGCGTAAGCTTAGATGCGTTTCTAATAATCAATAATTTTAATTCTTTTTTTGAAGATATAAATATAGGTAAAATAAATATAGGTTTTAATATTATGACGAATTATTGTATTTGAATCAAATATGAAGATATGTATAAACTTTGATTAATCTAAGACAAGAAAAAACACACCTTTTATGATTTAAAAAATATTCATCCATATATACTAAAATGATATAATGAAAAGCATCAATTAAAAAAAATAGGACGTCAATTATATAATAATTATATACTAATAAAGTTAAATTAATTAACTCTGCGCCAAAATTTAAAATGAACGTATAAGTAGACTCACTTTTACAACTGAAATGTCGTGATCATAAAAAGAACCTTCTTTGTATAAGTAAATTTGTTCGATATTAACTTGAATACCTCCTGTACTACTTAAATTAGTTTTATCGGCAACTATCACATAAGTCATTTGATTATGATTACCATATTCACTGATGAAACATTGTGCAGCAGTTAGTACAAACTGCTCGGCAATAATACCACCTCCGCAGAATAGACTAAGATAATTAGTGTAATTTTGTTTGCCTAAAATTGCAACGTGATAAGTGAAGTTGTGCGGTGGGGCTAAAAATGGACTCATAATACATTCTGCGAATAGCGCTGAAATCATATTTAGATCATTTGATTTACGAGACTCATAAGATATATGAATGATTTTTAATATAATTCATGGAATGTATGGAAATATGAATGTAACGACAACAGATTAATTAAAAAGCTTATATAATGTTTCATAAAAAGGAACTCATTTGTGTGAAGAATATACTTAATTTACTTTCATCAATTGAATATTTTTATCGGTTTCGTTAGCATTAAAGTATTAATGTCTATTTTAATGTTCACTTCAAAATGCAAATTTTTCTAATATACTATCACGCTATCTCGCCCATTCCATTAATATTTCATACATTTTTATCGTTTCTTAATTTTCATATATTTGTTGGTTATAGTATTATAGTAATATTATTTTTAACACCTTTTTATTTTTCTCTAGTTTGTTTACGTTAATCACTTTTTATTCGTAAAATTCTTGACATATAAGTAAATAACTTACCGTTTACCCCAATAATCGAAACATTTTTTAAGAACAGAAAAATAAATAAAAATATATAGTATGTCATTTTTTAAAATATATTTCACTTGATTAATCACTTTCCTTCTCAAAAAAAACGAAATTTAGACGATTTTCTTATCTATATATACCAATTATTGAAAATTCATTATATTATTCATTACTATTAGTATCAGTACAGAGTGTACATATTTACTGTCATCAGTTCTTTATTTCAATATTTATAACGAATAAATATATTCATATGTCTCTTTATATATCAGTGTTCTATACATTCGGATATGTACAAAGAAGAATCAATTATATTTCACTTATAAGACTTGAAATATCTTCTTTTCTTCATTAGTGAAAAGATAATATTTTATAAAAAGTTTTTAATTTTTTTGTATTTTCCCAAAACTTAGAAATGATATAAATTTTTTTCTATAAATGCACAATAGATAAGAAAAGTACTTTTGAACCAATAATATGCAGAATTGCAATAAATATAATTTAATAACGTATAGCCGACTATTTGACATTTCAAATTCATAAATGTGTCAACGTTTATATGTATACAAATAATTTATAACTAATAGTAGGCAGTGCATAATTAATATTTCAATTATTAATGTACAGAAAAATACAATTATACAAAATACACTCATTTTATTTCTATTTAGATAGTAACAATTTTTTATATTGATGAAATCTTGATATATCGACTTATTGTAAATATGTTTTTCAAATTAACAGATAAACTGATAAATGTTGAAAATCATTTTTTTTTATATAAGCACATTGTGTAAATGTAGGAGTAATTTATAAGATATCTAATAAAAAATTGTATTTTATATAATATTTATTTTAGAGTCTCTACTGATCTTACTGTCAATGCAAAAATGTAGATATAAAATTAACAAAAAATTTTTTGTATAATACGATTACGACAAATCTTCATCTTTTTATCTATATGCTTTCTGAAGATCAGATTATCTAAAAACAAAAATTTAATGGAAATACTAATAATTCGATATATCAAATCAGAAACAATCTTATTTATAGTTTCAAAATTTTAAATTTGTGAAAAATCTTGTAATATATATTTTAAATCTAACAAATATTTTAAACAAATCTCAGTAATGATACCACTACGTAGAATTTTTTTAGTAGCTACAAATGAAATAACGATTTCTTTTTGTTAAAATACAGCATATATATTAAAATAGGACCTCGTATTAATGAAGATTTCGAAACAGTTTGTATCAATTATGACTCGGATGAAATTGAAATTGGTTTCAAAAACATTCTTAAAAAATACATATACATGTTACGGCTATGAAGTAATTAATAAGACTGGCGCTGTTACAGAAGAAGTGCGCATGTATCAAAGGTTAACGATTGTCAGATGCTTAGCCTGAAGCTTATTTTTTTTCTAATGCGATGCATACTTTTTCAAATGCGATGCCTACAGCGTTTGTACACAAATGAGTCTAGCCCTGGCCTTCGTTTCTATAGGTCTTGCTGTTTTTGGTTTGTCCGAAAAATGACCGATGTAACAATAGAATAATGGATTATTCTGAAATTTCGGATGAAATCTGGAAAAACTAAAACTGAAAGTTGTAATTTATTAAAACAAGTATATGACATTGAATGGTTGAAGCGGTTCCAAGATGGCCGAGAAGAAGTTGAAGATGATTCATGCTCGAGTCATCCTTCCATATAAAAAACGGATGAAAATATCGAAAAATTAGGTACTCTTGTTTGATATGACCCTTGATTAAATATTCGCGCAATTGCTAAATTTACAGAAATGGACAAATAATATGTACGGCAAATTTTATACAAAAATTTTAATCTTATGAATAGTGTATACAAAGGTGTCTAATTCTTGCAATTGAAAAAGGAGAAGCTCGCATAAATATTTTTATTGACATTTTGAATGCGATCGAAATTGATTCCAACTTTATTACAAAGGGGAATAACATACGACGAATCTTGATTCTTAATTCATACCAATTCATGCACTGGACGAGTTCAACTTCGCCAACAGTAATAGAAAACGAGAATGAGCTGATTAAATTTCCAAGCAAAGATTATTGTTTTTTTTTCAATATTCATTGAATTTTATACTTTCACTGGATTCAGTAAAGTCAAACTAGTAAACAATATTACTATCTTCAGATTCTTACTAAATTCTGCGAAAGAATAAGAAAAAAATCGATCCGAATTGTGGAAGGAGAAGTCATGGCTTCTTCATCAAGCCAATGTACCGGCTCATTCTACACTGTCTGTCAAGAAGTTTCTAGCCAAGAACAACATCCTAATGTTAGACCACCCAGCTTATTTACTGAATCTTACACCATGTGATTTTTATCTCTTTTCTTAGGAGAAATCTGCATTAAAAGGAACAAGATTTAAATCTGCTGAAGTTGTTAAAGTAAAAGCAGTGCACGCTCTAAAGAAACTGACAACACTTCTAGCACTGTTTGGAACAATGGAAGATTCGCATGAAGCGATGTAGGAGAAAGGAAGGGTAATCAATAATTCAAGGTCAAAATAAATAAATATATATAATATCAAAATAAAATGTTGCAGATGACTAGTCTTGTTATTTAATAACCGCACCTCATATACTATGTTTTGACAAAAAATTCGTTATTTTATTCATCGATAGCGAAATTAGTTGTATCTGATAAGTTGTGAATAGTATTGGCTGAATAAATATCAACCTTATTAGGTAACTATTATTTAACTAACTATGTCGTGTCTAAGTGCATACATTTATATAGGGATAATTTTCAAATCGATATCACAAGTTCGATAGCGAATGTTAGACAGTCAAGTTTTGGCCCTAAAGGCTTCTATTGAAGCAGTTCGTGTGATTGGCTGCCACGCGGAACTGACAGAGTCCCTTCAAGTGTGTATATATATATGTGTATATATATATATATATATATATATATATATATATATATATAATCTATAATCTATAATTTCTCTCGGCGGTATGATTTTTCTCGATTGTCGTCGAAGATCGAAAATCTTATACATCGAGTATACTGTTCTTCATCCAATGGGATTCTGCATAACGGTGTATTTCAATCTCATTCAAGTTTAACCTGATGCGAAATTCCTATATCTAAGGAGTTTAGGGAACAACATTTGAAGGTAGATGGTAAAATTCTACAAGAATATGCTCCTACATCTGATAATGGCTTGATATATGGCGTTCTGTTGACCCATTCACAAAAAATAGATGTTCTTTTTAGAATTTAAAGATGTAAGTCAGGAAGTAATCTTCATCGAGGTATGAAGAGACAACCAGTCTGGATGTTTCTTAGAAAATAGCACATCTGACTGATCATAGACTTTGGCAACGAGATGTACTTTGTTATTTAACGCTGCTATCATGCTTGTTGATATTTTGATTGCAAATATTCATATTGAAAGCTGATTAATTAAGTTTCAATTAATTTTTTTTTTTTCATAGCAATACAAAAATATTTCAGAAATATCAGAGATTTGCGTATGCATTTGAATAGTGTATATAAAAACACTCGATGTTTGTTAAAAAACAACAGTCGAAACAAGCATTTTTTATTTTTATTCTAACATATAGAATGGTATAAAATAATTATAAAATTTTATTGGAGAATTTGACATGCTTTAGTTATTGTATACACATTTTCATCAATAAAATATTTATATTATAAGGAGAATAAAATAATTGGCTGTGCCATAAGTATATGTTTATCATAAAGTGTATTACCCATATTTTTTGTTTATACTGTAAAGTACTCTTTGTTATTTTTCAAATATAGTTAAAAGCAAAGCAAATTAGTTATAAAAATTTATGCTGTATTGTAGAAGTTTATAAGATATATTGTTTTATGAGTAAATTTAAGAAGAAAATTTTTTTACAATGAATCGGATGCACATAGATATGATAATATTGTGTGCACAAGACATATAATCTTAATTTGATGCAAATGATATTAATAATTAATTATTATTTTTGTGTTAACGTAATTGCATCATTATTTTACAACATGTGTAATGAAATTGTCTCATCCCGATGGCAAAGCATACTTCCTCAAAACGATCACACGTGACGAGTTAGGCGCAACGTTTAAGAGCTCCTTAATGATATTGCACTTACTACACACAGGCTACACAGTACAAGAGAACGAGGCGATTACACAGAAAAGTATGCACAGGTATACGTGTAAGTATGTGTACATGCAGTTAGTTATCGCCATGGTTCACGTCAAACTGAATTGCGAGCAGAGGGTTGAGTTGTTAAGGTGGAGGGTCAAAGTGGCAAACACGTACGTATATAAACATTAGGGAAAGTTAGAAAGAGAGAGAGAGAGAGAGAGAGAGAGAGAGAGAGAGAGAGAGAGAGAGAGAGAGAGAGAGATTTCCTCCATGCGCGCCATCTTACGGCTTATAATTTTGTATAGATTAATCAAATTCATGTAGTTACCTAACTGTGGTAACATCAGGTAAGATTATATTATGTTATTCAATGCCACATTCCATAAAAATTATTATATTAATATATGTATACATATATAATATATGTCTATATGTAAGTGTACATATATCTAATTCAGTAATATCTATACATATTAAAACAGCTTTTGCTTACCGGGTAACAATTCATTTTTCTTATCCCATATTATCGGTAGAGCAAGAATGATGTATGTATATATATATATATATAATGTATGCATGCTGCATGTATGCATGCAAACAGTTTGAAGCAAATTTCCTAAACGGTATGAATAAGGATATTTTGAAAACTTTTTCTTATAATTTTTAGTTACAAAACGGTTTGATCTTTATACCATTATATGCATGCATTGAAAACTTTTCAGACATTCAAGATAGATGTAAATAAAGTGCAAGGCTAATTACAATTTTAAATAATTTATAATATATGTATATACATTTTTGAAAACTGTAGTTTTACTCTATCTTATTTTCTGCAATTGAAAATGAATAAAGATCTTGTAAGAATACATATACTTATTGCGGAGATAAAATAGAATTTAGAAAACTTGAATGATTCTGGATACATGGATTATGAATATAGTCTTATGAATATATGGCCATACTATCCTTAGAAGATATTACATTTTTGTTTAAATATAAACGTTAATGTATAGGTAGTCCTTAATTCACAATTCGAGAGATATGACTGCAAATCGATAATGAAATATATATATAAGGTATATTTGCATGTAAATGTTTACGAAATAAATACTTCAGACTTAATAATTTAACAAAATTGTTTAAAACGATAATATTCACATTGATCATACGTAATTCCAATGAATTGTATATATATATATATATATATATATATATATATATATATATATATATATAATTCCAATTACGATGCATTATAGTCATTCTAAAAATATGATTATTTGATTATTTGCGTAGTTTTCATTCTATTAAATATAAAAATCTGGTATAAATAAACTATGTCATATTTAAAACGAAATATTTAAAACCTTATATATATATACATTATTTATTTATTTACAATCATATCTTCCTAATTGAGTATTAACGATTACCATTATACATAAACATATATATTTAAATAAAAATTTAAATATGTTCCAAGTATAGTATCGTCATGTGTGTGGGGGTATATATATATATATATATATATGTATATGTATATGTATAATACTTATAACTTGCGTATATATGAGTGTCCAATTGGTGCATTTTTCGCTCTATGCAAAACCGCAATTCTCGCAATTTTCGCTTATTAATTTTTTTATATGTTCGAGGTTCTATTCTTCATAGTTCGAGTTGACCAATGTTAGTTTCTGAGTATATAGAGATCCATAGTTGGGCGTTTTATGTACACTTAAATAAATCGGTATATCTATCGTCACAACTTCTGTTCCCAACATTGAGGCAAACATCTTCCTTTATGAATTTCTCAAAAGCTATCGATAGGGCCTTTACGCTGGCGATAATTAAGTAAAGTATTAACATTATTTCGGTAATGTTTTTTATCGACCCTAATTTTTCGTTCGTTTCGTCGTCTGTCAAAGTTGCATCGGCATATCCCATTTCTATTATTATGCAGGAGTACGGGGTATTGAACGTACAATGTTTCCGTTCTTAGTCACGTCGATCGTAATGCCTTCGCCGACAATAGTCGCCTGAAGTTCAGCTTGTCGGTCCGTAGAAACTGTTTGAAAATACAGGTTCTCTCATGATCCTTATACGGTCGTCTAATTTACTTTCGCTCTTGTTCGAATTTTCATCGTCGTTATCTTTGGAATTTTCGGCAATAGCAGTGATTGGATTATTACAATTGTTATCTTATCGAGTGGGCACTCGAGCCGATCCAAAAGTCGACGTGCCCTCGTGATCGAATTGGACAATTTCAGGGATTAATTTCGCTTCTTCGGGTTGGACAAACACTTGGCTTTGAAAATTATTCTCGCGAGTCGTCACCTCCGTGTTTATTCAATAGCTGCTTTTTTATAGATACAGACACCCGTGAATTCTCGACGCATAATTTTTAATTCGTTTAAGATATTTTCTAGAGCGTAATTGGGCATATAGAATTGCTGATACGTTTCATGGAATGACTCGTTATTTTTCTTTGTTATATTAACGAGACTCGCCGAGACGATCTTTTCGCCTATGGTAATATTTTCACGTACTCGTCCGTTACTTCATCGTTTGGGGGACAAGACTTTTTGCGCGATGTATGCAATAAGTAGCATTTCTCTGACTTTGGCCGAAGATATGAAAGAAGAAAGTTGGATATTGAAAGCCGTCGCAATCGCTTTTGCGTGGAGCACGTCGCGCAAATGGCATACCGTAAACGACGAGACTGCCTTGTACGTATATGATTATAAACAAGTGTAATTTTTATATACAACTGAAAATAAATCACATACTTATAATCCGTTTTTAACCTTTTCCTTTCACATTAATAAATAATGTAAAGTAACGCAAATTATTCACAATTATACATAGGAGAGTCTAGTTTTCAATTAAATCTTAGAGAAATCCAGATTTTATTGAACGTATTTTATGATTGACTCGTTAAAAAAAATCACAAACTTCCTTTAAATATACAATAGCGCTTCCTTTTACGTAGGCGTGCGATGGATTCTTAGGAACACTATAGGCAGTGAGAGTAAATAAACTCTTGCCAGTAATTTTTCATACAACGAAGAATCCAATTTCTTTTTCTTTATTCACGTAAATATATCTTAGGTGGAATATGATTGCTTAGCATTGGAATGAAATAATCGTTTAATAATTAATTAAAAGGTGAACGGTTACCGACCTGAGGTAGGGTAACTCTGACAGGCTTGTGAAAAAATATTAAGATTCGAGCAATGTTTTCAATGGCAACGTAAGTTGTGTTGTGTATTTTTTTTAATATATCGTTATTATTTAATGAAAGTCACGGACATAACGCTAAAAAATGATGATCGAATGACTGGATCGTTTATAATAGTTATTTAAAAAAATTTTGTTAACATAATTCTCGCATTTTCACATCCAACTAAACTATTCGATCAAAAGCTTTTTTTTAACGGGGATTACTATTTCTAAAATTTCACCGTTAAAATTTCTTAAAAGTTATCACTTTATGATATACGTAGATTTGAATTTATTTATATATTTTTCCAAATTCCATTAATTTAATAAATCAGTAATAGAAATTTTTCTTCTTTCAATGGTACTTCGAAAAATTCTAAAATTTTTCATTAATTCTAAGATTCTAAAATCTTTATTAAACTAGTTGAAATAACGATTTTCTTTATTAATACCAATCGAAAAATTAAAACACAACATGTGTACAAGAAGCATACCTGTAAATCGCCCGACGAACTGAGCGCGCACTCTGTGGTCGCGAAGCGCACGCGTGCAATAGACAGTACGAGAAACGAGGCGACGACCCAAAGAGTGGACGAGAAAGCGATGGTCTGATACATAGAAAAAGAGAGAGAGAGAGAGAGAGAGAGAGAGAGAGAGAGAGAGAGAGTGAAATAGAAGGAGAGCAAACCGATGACGGTGAATCTATTGATTTTGGAGGAGAGGGAAGAGAGACAGCGGAGTCGAGGGTTGAGAGGCACGCCTGGGTCCAGTGGGTCGAGGGCTGACGGGTATATATATATACAGTGTCTATACAGTGCCGCTTTGACCAATTTATATAGCAGCCTCGTTCGATTCGTCCGATCTGCCTCCTAATTCGCCATACGGCTTTACTCTTGCGGCTGTTCGCTTTTGGGCTTTACGTCAGCGCCTGCCGCGTCTGTTGTTATAGCCAGGAACGGACGGTGAGAGGGGGGCGCTTGACTTCACCCTCATAAACAAAATTCAACATTTGTAGATGCTTTTTTTCTCAATGTATGTATGTAAATATATATATATATATATATATATATATATATATATATATATATATATATATAGCATTTTGACGCGCTCGAAGAGAACCAGGCATATACTAGTATACTAGTACTCATATACATATACTACTATATAAGTACTCCTGAGCATTCCCTAGAAAATAAAAGAAAAAACAAAAAAAAAAAAAAGAAATCAACGCTTATTTGCAACGTTGTTGCAATCTAAAACTATACGTTATAACGCTGTTCGGATTTTCACCCCGGAGGAACAAGCGCAATTTATAATTTTCGGCAACTAATGCGTACCAGATTGTTTGCGCGAAAGTCTCGGAAAGTTCGTCAGTTTTTCATCGATGAACTGTGGAAATGGAGCAGTGCTATACTGTTCGTTGCGAACATTTACTTGCATATTACACTGAGCCGCGAATCATGCATGGTGCTAGTCTTTGTTAATCTATAATATGATACGTATATATATATATATATATATATATATATATATATATATATATATTATGATACACATATCTTATTCTTATATTAGCTTCGTTTCAACTAACTGGGTACTTTAAGCAATAAGAACGATGGAGTGTGGCTCCAAATGAAAAATTAAAATATGTCTATTATCCTTTTTTCATCTAATGCTTCTAACTTTCCCAATTATCACAATGCATTCAATATATTAAACTATTTCAAATTTTTACGACTCAAAAATTAAAATATCGAGAATCCAGTAGTACAACTCAATAGTTTGTCATCCGAATAGATAATGCATACATATAATCGTATACAGTGGGGAAATGGAAATAGTACTACTATAGTACTCTTATACCGAAAAAAATATTTTTCGATATCAGGCAAGTGTTTATTTTTTTTTACGAAGCAAATCAATTTCTCAAATTAAGATAATATTAGTTTGACTTATGTAAACTCTTCTTGCATGAAGTAAATACTTAATCCTTCATTTAAGAATTAAAATTGAGATACTGTCTCAATTTAGAAAAATAATTTACTTGATACAAAGCAAGAAAATAGTTACTTGATAACAGACATTGGTTAGTATGGTACGTTAATAGATTGATATAATTAAAAAATACGTACCGGAAATAAAATACAAGAATCTTTAATTCCCTTTAACGCTTTTTTTATTATTAATTATCGCAATGATAATAACGAAATTCGATACTTTACATGAGTCAATGAATTTAGCCTACTCTATACTAATAGACGTATAACTGATTTATAAAACAAAGTGCGTCCAAAAGACTCGCAGATTTGAATAGGAACGGAAGCGAGAGCTGTATAGAACACGAGGGAGGCGAGAAAAAAAAACAGCTCATCTCTCCACACTGCCGGGTCGGTGGTTGGGGGAGGGGCGAAGAAAAACGAGAATCCGAGTGAGAGAACATAATTGCTCTCATAAATTTCGCAACTTACTCGGCATTTATCGAGTTACAAAGCTGAGAGAGAGAGAGAGAGAGAGAGAGAGAGAGAGAGAGAGAGAGAGTGAACGAGGGCCGTCACCGGTGTCCAGTTTGAGCGCCACCCTTCGCGCGAGGAATACAAAAGAGGCCGCGAACGAAAACGAAAAAGGAAAAAAAGGAGAATAAACGCGCTTGCTGCGGTGCTGGTCGCCGGAGCCCCTTGAGTGCGTTAAATCCTCGGGCCGGGGAGAGAGAGAGAGGGGGGGGGAGACTCTCTGTAACCTACGTGAGTCGAGAACCTGATTTCTCAAACGTCAGCCGGGGCGCGATGAGAAATTCGATGTTATTTCTTTATTTTTTTTTGTACGACGCGCCTGTCGTGATCGATGACTTGGATTCTTCCTTGTATTTTTTTCTTTCTATTTTTTTTTTTTTTTAGATATTCGGCGCTGGTCCGCTTTCATTGATGCGCTCCGAGTCAGTGTTAACATATATATGTAGGTGCGTTGCCAAATTTTGAGATTCGGTTTAATGACGAAAACAAAGTACAAAAAAACAATACAAATAACGGCGTTGTTCCAAAAATACCAAAGAAATCGTAATTATTGCTAAACATTTGTATATTTTACAAATATCACGGATCAGATTGTATATTCATAACGATTTTGCAACAATGTCAAAGATTCTTGGTCGAGGCAGAGAAATATATATTGAAAGATTTTAAAGTGCGATTTTACTTACGTGTAAATTAATGTCATATACGTAAGTACGAGGGCACGAAAACAAGTCTTTTCTCAAAATCCAATTGAGATTTCGTTTTCTTTCCAATGAGAGACCATAGCTTTCAAGTGTCCTACTGCGTATGCCTAAATTCTTTCCTGCATACATTATAAATATAGGATTTTGAACAATCAGGACGGGGACTGGCCAGCGAGATCGTAAAATTTAAATAGTACTATCAGAACGACAGTATACGAAGTTTCGCCGGAAATTTATAAATTCTTATTTGATCAGTTTATACTACGATCTTAATAAAATTATTTTAAGCATGAGTGCATAGCTAACTATTAAAATTAGAAGATTGAGTTTATTTATAAGAACTAATAATAATAATAATATTTTTTTAATAATCATAATAATAATAAGCATAATATAAATAACAACCATAACAACAACAACAATAACAGCAAGAACAGCAATAACTACAACAACAACATTACATAATTTTGACGAACATGTGTGGTTTTAGAATATAATAGGTTACATAATAATAGATTTATAAAATATACCAGGAGCTTACGTTTCACTATGAATAAAATACGCAAAAAGTAGAACATGCAATATTATTAAATAATTTGAATTATTGTTTGTGGAAAAAATTATAGAATTGAAACAAAATGGTCGAGATGTATATTATATATTATAGAAAGATCTAAACTTTAAGCGAAGTTTTCTCTTTGGCTATAAGTTAATTCTAGCAAAATTTTACGAAAGTGGAAAACTATGATTTTCAGAAATGAACTATAATTATTAATATTTCATTGTGTTTGGCTTTTTCTTGCGTATTTTTACAGACGACCCTTTAAATTGCCAGGCTGGTTTTTCTACGAGGTCAGACAATTAAGTAATGCGACCGATTATAGTTCTTGGCCTGTGGTAACAATGCGAATCTGTAACTCCGCTACCGTAATAGTAGATCCCTACTCCCTAGATTGAGACATTGACGACCCTGGTACGTTCATTTCTTCACCACCTGTTTCGTACTTTGTAACTACGCGCGAGTAGTGCATGTCACGAAAATCGAACAGAGAAATTTAGAGCAATGATGCACGGTAAATGTTCAACACAAGGACTGGGAGGGAGAAATTTCACAAAATAAATTATAGAGAAAAATGACAAAAATATATAAACTTTAATAATTAACAATTTATAATTAATATGTACAGATATAAATATTAATCATACTCGCCTCGAAAGACGATCGAAAAAAAGAGCACAACGTTCGAGTATGAGAATCACAATGAATCGCTCGCTCTTAATGAGTCCCTTATATAACGTTGTGCCGTCGCCCCACCACCATCCAGACTTCCGCGGTCCTTTTTTTACAAACCGATAAGCTGCTCCGGCTTGTAACCTTACACCTTGCAACAGCGCTCAGAAAAATATGACCATGCCGGCCACGGCTAACAAACTCCGTAGTTGTCTCACCGTGCTCGTCCACCCCCGTTGGAATCTTCGGGATTCCTTTAATGGGGCAGTCCGATTTCGGAAAAAATCCGAAGCTCGGAGAGGTCTCCAGGCCATGGGCAAGCCCATGCACTGCCAAGCTAGCGTTGAAGGTCAAATTTTCCTCCCTCTCTCTCTCTCTCTCTCTCTCTTTTCCATTGTCTCTTTACAAATGTTTTCGTGTCATTCTATATAATGAATTATGTTCCTGCATTTGCACAGCTCTGGGCTGCGGAATGAGGAATACCTTCAGAGCAAAACCCTATGGGAAAAATCTCTGGAGGAGAAAACTCATTCCAGGAACAGAATTCATCATATGATTCTTATTAATAACTAGCATCCCCCGTCTCGGCTTCGCCCGAGATAATAATTTAACCGATTTCATAAGCAATTCAATAATATCTAAGTAAAAAGTACTATATATATATATATATATATATATATATATATATGTATATAAATCTATATTACTATAAATAATTGACCGTAATTTATCTATCGTCGCTTCTGTATATACAGTATGTATATACAGAATTTACAACCGTATTTAATACACACATATATGCATATTACGTACGGCTTCTATGAGGAAAATTGTACTTTCGAGTTCGAGCGGTAAAAAAAGATGTCCGAGTGTCTCGCGATGACGTTTATAGAGAATATCATGTTCGGAATATAGAACATGTCTCGGGACGACTGCTATAGAGAGTTTGGTGTTGGGAAGGTAGAATACGACGCCCAGGTATCCCAGGACGATTTTTACTGGGAGTGTGCGTGCTCAAATGATAGAAAATAAATCTCTTTATAGAAGTCTATTTAACACTCCCCATAGAAGTCGTTCCGAAACATCCCTATATCGTATTCGAATGTTCCAACATGAATCTCTCCATAGAAGTCGTCCCGTCATACTTAGATATCGTCTTCTACCGTCCGAACATAAAATTCCCCGTGGAAGTCGTCCCGTCATACCTGGACATCGTCTTCTACCGTCCGAACATGAAATTCCCCGTAGAAGTCGTCCCGAGGCGCTTGGACATCTTATTCTACTATCCGAACACGAAACTCCCCATAGAAGTGTACTTCTAAGTGTACTAGTAAGAACGGTAGAGACATCGTATTCTACCGTTCGAACACAAAACTCTCTGTAGAAGTCGTTCCGTCATACCTGGGCATCGTTTTCTACCGTCAGAACACGAAATTCCCCGTGGAAGTAGTCCCGTCATACCTGGACAACGTTTCTACCGTCCGAACACGAAATTTTCCGTGGAAGTAGTCCCGTCATACCTGGACATCGTTTTCTACCGTCCGAACACGAAATTCCCCGTGGAAGTAATCCCGTCATACCTGGACATCGTCTTCTACCGTCCGAACACGAAATTCCCCGTGGAAGTAGTCCCGTCACACCTGGACATCGTTTTCTACCGTCAGAACACGAAATTTCTCGTGGAAGTAATCCCGTCATACCTGGACATCGTCTTCTACCGTCCGAACACGAAATTCCCCGTAGAAGTCGTCCCCCGTCATACCCAGACATCGTCTTCTACCGTCCGAACATGACATTTCCCGTAGAAGTTGTCCAGACATACTTGAACATCGTTTTCTATTAACTAAACATGGTACTCCCCGTAGAAATCGTTCTAAAACGCCTGGAAATTGCATTCAATCATTCGAACACGAAACTCCCCGTAGAAGTTGTCTCGACGTACCTAAACATCGTTTCCTACCAACTAAATAATATAAAATATAGTTCCAGTAGAAATCGTCCTGAGAAAGCTAGCACCGCTTCTGAACGACTAAACACAATACTCCCCGCAGAAGTGGTTCGGAAAGACCTAGATATAGTATTTTACCGTCCATACACGAATCTTCACATAGAAGTTGATTTCCTCATACTTGTACGTAGTTTTCTATCAACTAAATACAATATTCCCCGTAGAAATCGCCCAAAAACACCTAAACATGGCAATCTATCATCCGAACACACAACTGCCTATAGAATTCGTCTTGATGCAACGGGGTATCGACGGAAACCATATTTAAAATCTATATATATATATATATATATATATATATATATAATATATCACATATATTTATATATTTATAGTTTCAGAATCCTATTTTGGCCATCATTGCTTTTGTTCAAACTAAAAAAACATAGTCTCTTGTCACAGTTCTGAAGGTAATAGAAGGTATAAAAATAAAAATATAATTTATCGTCATAAACTCTATTCAGGATTTGGCATACAGAACCATGTTATAAGAGAAAGAGGATGAAGGACAGAGAAATAGAGAGAGAGAGAGAGAGAGAGAGAGAGAGAGAGAGAGAGAGAGATTTTACCACGTAAGAGAAAATAAAATTTACAAAAATTAAAAGATATCTATAAGGTGTGAGTGTAGTGTCAGAAGTACAAAAAAGGTTATACCAACTAATGCCACACCTCCTTTAGCGATACGAATCCCAAAGTTGGATATGAACATTTGAACATTCGTCGTTTTTTTTTTTTTTTTTTTTGTAACGCGGGGAGGGGAAATCTTTTAAAGACACCTCTCTAAGAGAGGTAGTGTCGGATTCATGGAGCCTTTGCTCGCATGCCTACCGACTAAAACCCCTCCCCGCAGGGATTCCTACCCGGAGGTATCATTCCCTTTACCTGTTAGGATAAACTATTATTAATCGGAACGGTGTAGGGCGTGGGGGTAGGAGTGGGATGTGGATAGGGGAGGAATTGGTGAGTTTAAGGGCTCTGCCTTCTTGGAGGCAGAGGCTTACGTACGAAAACGAAGCACGGAGTGGCCGGTAGTGGCTGATGGGGTTACGGAGCGCTGATCAGGTGGCAAGGCCTCCTGTAGCGATCCGTCGATTTAGGACGGATACTACTCAGGGATTGGATTCCTGAGTTCGGGTGCTGTTTAATTGAATCTCTCAGATTTTTGGTGAATTTGATCGCGTAGTCGTTGAGAGCAGGAAGGTTAGTTTCCTTAAGTACTTGAGTGTTCCTTAAGTACGAAGGGGTGTTCAGGGAAGCGCATAGCAGCCTCATGTAGGTGCCTTGGAGTCGCTGAAGTCTTTCTAGGGGGATGGACCCCCACATGGGGATGGCGTATGTGGCAATGCTCTTGATGATGGCGGAGAAGGCTCTGGCCTTTGTTCTGGGTGACAGGGTTTTGCTATGGAAGAAAAGTTTGAGCTTTAAGAAGGCTTCTAGCATCTTGCTCCTGGTGAGGCGGAGGTGTTTGTTCCAGGATAGGTTCCTGTCGAACGTCACTCCGAGGTATTTGAACGATTGGCTTCACGGGATGGAGGAGCCTTTGATCGTTATTTTTGGAGGAGTGCGGTTTTTACGGGAGATGAAGATTGCACTGGACTTGCTCTCGTTGATGGAGAGTCTCCACCGTGAGTACCAGTTGATAAGGTGTGGGAGAAATCTGTATAGTCTTGAGGTGCTGTGTCAGATTGTTTTAGTGGCGTCTATGAGGGCAATATCGTCCGCGTAGACTGCCGTGGTAATTTTATAGTGTATGGGAAGATCATGGCAGAAAAAAGTAAAAAGTAGGGGGGAGAGCTTAGACCCTTGAGGGACGCCGGCTGAGATGGCTTTTGGAGCGGAAAGGGAGTTGTCTACCCTAACTCGAATAAATCGGTCTCATAGGAACGACTTTATTATCCCGATAAAATAATGGGGGATGTCATTGGCAATGAGCTTGAAGACGAGCCCGTCATGCCATACCCTGTCGAAAGAACATTCGTTTGAGTTGGTCTGGTATTAATACTATAAGCCGACTACATTGAGTTCATGTACGTGATTCAAGACGCCACGTAGTGGCCGCTGGTGAAACTAACCACTAAAACTGTTAACTTAATTTATTGTTAAAAGTAAAATTATTTTCAAGAAAATATATAGCCTATGTCCTTCCCAAGGTAATACGATATGATACGATACGATACGATACGATACGATACGATACCATACGATACGATACGATACGATACGATACGATAGATACGATACGTACGTACGGTACGATACGATACGATACGATACGATACGGTACGATACGATACGATACGGTACGGTACGGTGCGGTGCGGTGCGGTGCGGTGCGTACGATGCGGTACGGTGCGTGCGTGCGAGTGCAGTGCGGTACATGAAGACAGACGATAATACGATACATACGATACGATACGATACGATACGATACGATACGATACGATACGATACGATACGATACGATACGATACGATACGATACGATACGATACGATACGATACGTACGGATACGGATACGTACGTACGATACGATACGATACGATACGATACGATACGATACGATACGATACGATACGATACGATACGATACGATACGATACGATACGATACGATACGATACGATACGATACGATACGATACGATACGATACGATACGATACGATACGATACGATACGATACGATACGATACGATACGATACGATACGATACGATACGATACGATATACGATACATACGATACGATACGATACGATACGATACGATACGATACGATACGATACGTACGGTGCGGTGCGGTGCGGTGCGGTGACGGTGCGGTGCGGTATACGATACGATACGATACGATACGATACGATACGATACGATACGATACGATACGATACATACGATCCGATACGATACGATACGATACGGTACGGTACGGTGCGGTGCGGTACGATAGATACGATACGATACGATACGATACGATACGATACGATACGATACGATACGATACGATACGATACGATACGATACGATACGATACGATACGATACGATACGATACGATACGATACGATACGAGATACGGTGCGTATACGATACGATATAAGACGATAAAATACGATACGGACGGTACGGTACGGTGCGGTGCGGGTGCGGTACGATACGATACGATACGATACGATACGGTACGACGGTACGATACGATACGATACGATACGTACGACGATACGTATACGGATACGATAGATACGATACGATACGGTAAGGACGGTAGCGGTGCGATACCATACGATACGATACGATACGATACGATACAATACGTATGCGATACGGATACGATACCATACGATACGATACGTACGATACGGATACGATACGATACGATACGACGATACGATACGATACGATACGATACGATACGATACGATACGATACGATAACGGATACGGAGCGGTGCGGTACGATACGATACGATACGATACGATACGATACGAATACGATACGGATGGTACGGATACGATACGAGGTACGGATGGTACGGTGCGGTGCGCGATACGGATCTCCGTACGATACGATACGATACGATAACGATCAGATACGTACGAAAAGAGACGGTACGGGTGGTACGGTGCGGTGCGGTGCGGTACGGTGCGGTACGTGCGGTACGGTGCGGTGCGGTGCGGGTACGATGATAGATACACGATACGATACATACGGTACGGCGGTACGGTGCGCATACGGATACGGATACGATACGGATACGATACGATACGGATAACGGATACGATACGATACGGTGCGATACGATACGGATACGATACGATTGATCCGATACGATACGATACGATACGGACGGTACGGTGCGGTGATACGGATACGATACGATACGATACGATACGATACGATACGATACGATACGATACGATACGGATACGTACGGATACGGATACGATACGATACGATACGATATACGGAGTACGGATACGATACGATACGATACGATACGATACGATACGATACGAATACGATCACGATACGATACGAATAGATACGATACGTACGTGCGTACGGATGCGGATGCGTACGGAACGATCACGATACGATACGAAAAGAGACGATACGATACGATACGATACAATACGACGGTGCGGTGCGGTACGATTACGATACGATACGATACGATACGATACGATAGATACGATGCGATACGATGCGATACGATACGATTACGATCGATACGATACGATACGATACGATACGATGCGATACGATACGATACGATCGATCGATCGATACGATACGATACGATACGATACGATACGATACGATACGATACGATACGATACGGTGCGGTGCGGTACAATACCATACGATACGATACGATACGATACGATACGATACGATACGATACGATACGATACGATACGATACGATACGACGATACAATACGATACGGGCGGTGCGGTACGTACCATACGATACGATACGATACGATACGATACGATACGATAGATACGATACCGATACGATACGGTGCGGTGCGGTACGATACCATACGATACGATACGATACGATACGATACGATACGATACGATACGATACGATACGATACGATACGATACGATACGATACGATACGATACGGTACGATACGATACGATGCGATACGATACGATACGATACCATACGATACGATACGGTAGGTACGATACGATACGATACGATACGATACGATACGATACGATACGATACGATACGATACGATACGATACGGTCGGTGCTACGGTACGATACGATACGATACGATACGATACGATACGATACGATACGATACGAATACGATACGTGCGTGCGGTACGATACGATACGATACTACGATACGATACGATACGATACGATACGATACGATACGATACGATACGTACGATAGATACGATACGATACGATACGATACGATGCGATACGATGTACGATACGATCGACCGATACCATACGATACGATACGATACGATACGATACGATACGATACGATACGAACGATACGGTACGTGCGGTGCGGTACGATAGATACGATACGATACGATACGATACGATACGATACGATACGATACGAACGTGCGGTGTACGATACATACGATACGATACGATACGATACGATACGATACGATACGATACGCGATACGATAATACGATACGATACGATACGATACGATACGATACGATACGGTACGGTACGGTGCGGTGCGGTACGGTACGATACGATACAATACGATACGATACGATACGATACGATACGGATACGATACACGATACGATACGATACGATACGATACGATACAAACGATACGGTGCGGTGCGGTACGATACCATACGATACGATACGATACGATACGATACGATACGATACGATACGATACGATACGATACGGTGCGGTGCGGTACGATACCATACGATACGATACGATACGATACGATACGATACGATGCGATACGATACGATACGATACCATACTACGATACGATACGATACGATACGATACGATACGATACGATACGATACGATACGATACGATACGATACGATACGATACGATACGATACGATACGATACGGTACGAGGTACGGTGCGGTGCGGTACGATACGATACGATACGATACGATACGATACGATACGATACGATACGATACGATACGATAGATACAATACGATACGGTGCGGTGCGGTACGATACCATACGATACGATACGATACGATACGATACGATACGATACGATACGATACGATACGATACGTAGATACGTACGATACGGTGCGGTGCGGTACGATACCATACGATACGATATACGATACGATACGATACGATGCGATACGATACGATACGATACGATACGATACCGATACGATACAATACGATACGATACCGAT